>PVJL010002619.1:0-188352 GCA_004026885.1 Lyroderma lyra
TTGCAATCCAAGGACAGCCCCCAGGCAGAGCCCGTTCCTGGTGTGTTTCCGGGTTTCGGCACCAGATGAAAGGTGAAAACTGCGGAACCACACGAAGAACACAGGCCAAGATGAATTAAAAGTGAAAATTTATTAGAACCACCCAGGGGCAGGTGGGCTGAGGCAGACTAAGCTGCGTCAGCCCTGAGCAGGGAAAAAGTGTTCCTTTTATAGGGAAACGGAGGGACTATCTCAGAGGGGCTGACATGGTCCAAATTGTCCATGGGGGTTCAGCTCAAGGAGTTTCAGGCAATTCCCTAGTTTGAGTTCTGGGTACAGCATACCTCAGTGATGATCTTAATGGCAGGCCTCAGTGACTGAGTAACTGATCAACTGATTTTTGCCCAACAAACTGGTTCCTGACTGTATAAGGGGGGAAGGGGTGGTGACCTGCCTGTATTTTTACCTAACATTGAGAAGTTTAATTTGGTTGTTACAAAGCAATAGCTGTGGGGATGTAGAGTATAACATGGCAATATAGTCAATAATGTTGCAATAACTATGTGTGGTGTCAGATGTGTGCTAAATATGTTGGAATGGGAGGACAGAGAGGAAGAAATTAAGTACAAATTCTTAATCACAAAATAATCACAGGGATGTAGAGTACAGCATAGGGCATACAGTCAGTAGTATTGTAATAACTATGTATGGTGTCAGATGGGAACTGATACATTCAGTATAGAATGGCTCCTACTCCATTATCTTCTCCTTCTCTTCCTTTACCCTACTGTCTCTCAGCATAGCCTGGGAAACTGCAAATGTTACCGGAAAATGGGGTGTCCTCATCAACACGATGTCCAGGTTCTTGGTATCCCGAGCAAAGAATTGAAGGAGACACACACAAAAGTAAAGTGTGAAATAAAGAGATAGTTTATTGAAGAGAAAGTACACTCCGGGGAGTTCCCTGGTGGTGTAGTGGCTTAAGGCTTCGGCGTTGGCGCTGTCGGCACTGTGGCCTGGGTTCGATTCCCAGCCAGGGAACTACCCACATACCAAAAAGCAAAAAAAAAAAAAAAAAAGAAAGAAAGAAAGAAAGAAAGGAAAAAGAAAGTACGCTCCGAAGAGGTAGGAGTGGGCTCAAGCAAAGAGAGTGGCTCAACAGCCCCAATAAATGAGGCTTTGGTACTGTTATTCTCTTCTAAGTCTTCAGGGGAGACACCTCTGGGCGTGGGGTCCCTTGATTGACAAATCTGATTGACAAGAAGCTTATTACATAACGCCTTCTGACTGCGCAAGCCCTTTCCCAGAGTTCAGTCTGTTATAATATTAATGAACTTCCGGGCATATTTATGACATTACAATGATGGTATAATGAGGCCCAGGTGAGATAAGTCCGTTGTAACTCTCACTGCACAGGCATTAGGAACTGACTCACACTGGTGGGCTTCTTGTGTCCTCTGACTTACTTGTATTTCCCTGGAACTTCCTCTTGTGGCTGCCTAGCCTGGGGCAGGGATTACTAGGGATTACCAGTGAAAGGGTATCAAGGCCGGGACTATTCCAGCAGGGCGAGTCTAATGGGAGGGGTCCCAAGATTTCCCTTACTCTATCTCCCTTTCTCTTGAGAGACATGATCCCTACAAATCTCCAAGAGAAGCTGAGGGGCTGGAGATCTCGTCTTCTTATCTGCTTCCTGCTGAAAATGGTCATTGTCCCTACCTATTGGGGATCCATGGAGCTCTCACCCTATCTGATCTAGAAGGGGAAGGGATCTCAAGATCCACCATGTTGACTCCTTTGGTCGAGATGGGCTGGAAGCCTTGTTGGGGCACTGCTAGTATCCTGATGGTTTCTAGATTAGGAGAAATTAATTTGATTAGTAGTTGAAAGGCATTGATAAGAGAAATAGGTTTTAAAGTCCTTGTCATTGGGTGGTTTCAGGGTGGAAAATCTGTTGCTTGGGGTGGGGAGCCAGAGAAAATTGATAAGGAAAGCGATTCAGACTTTAGACTAGGAAAAAGGTGAAACTGAGAGCTAAAGAACAAGGAAAAGGATCTTTAGTGAAGTGGGGGAATGGTTGCTCTGTTTGGCTTATCACAAATGTAGCCCAGAAAACTGAAAACTTAGCCTGGGAAACAGAAACTTGGCTCCAGAGACTGAAACTTACCTTCACCCTTACCTTAGCCAGGTAATTGAAACCTATCCTGACCAATCAGTAGTGAGCACCCATTCTTCCCTCTGCCTTTTGCCCACCAGCCCCTCCTACCTATATAACTTCCCTCCCAACATCGGAGCTGCTGCTCTCCCATTGAGAGGCAGCCCGGCAGCTTCCCCAATAAAGTATGTGACTGCTGCATGTTGTTTCAGCTCATTTCTATCATTTTGGTGCTGAAACCTGGGAAGAGAGTGCTGGGACTTGGACAATCCCCTGACACGGGGTTGATTGGCCCTTTCAACCTTCCCTTCCCAAACCCTGCCGACCTGGGTGCATCGGAATCTTTCCCACCTTGCCAGTTGCCTAGAGTCTTTTGGTCCCATCTCGACTCCCTCTCCTTCCTACCTCACTATTTCTAGGGTGGGTATTATAGGCAAACCACTACTCTACATTGAGCCTCCTGTCTACTCTCTGTTCTACAAACATCCAGGTGCCTGGCTGGGAGGTCCCCTCGTTTTGAGTATCCTCTTTCCTGGTGACTACTGAGGGAGAGAGATCACTCCTATGCTCTCGCTGGAGAGCTCTCACTTGAGGACGCTCTTTGCCTCTCCTTTCCTCACCGGTTGCCTAATTATACTCACCCTCTATGCCCAATGGGCTCCTCATATTCTAAAATCAATTTAACAACCAGTCGCAATGGCCTGAAAAATGGGACCTTTGATTTCAATATACTCACGGACTTAGACAATTTTTGTCACCGCACTGGCAAGGACCCTGAGACTCCTTATGTACAAGCTTTTTTCACCCTCCGCTCTCGTTCCTCCCTCTGCCAATCTTGCTCTACTTTTCAGATTCTTCTGCCTCTTGAATCTAAGCACCAAACTCAACCCTCTCCTTTTCAGTCATCAACTCCACCCCTTCCCAATCCCCCTTTTGAACCGGCTGATCATGTTGCCCCCATACCACGAGCTCCATCACCCCCTTATAACCCCCGACAATCTCCAGTCCCTGTACCAGATGCTGCACCTGTCTCCCCTCCTACTGCAGCTATTCCTCTTCCTAATCCTACTCTGCCACCCTCTCCCCAACCTGCTCCCCCATCTCCCGCTCATACTCAATCCAAACACCGCTCTGCTTCTTCCCGCCCCCTCCTACCGGACTCCACCCCTTACGCAAAGTTGCTGGGGCTGAGGGAGTTGTTGCAACCATGTTCCTTTTTCTCTCTCGGGCCTTTCTCAAGTTGAAAAATGCCTAGGATCTTTCTCGTCAGACCCAGACACCTTTATTAAGGAATTTAGATACCTTTCCCAGTCTTATGACCTTACTTGGCATGATATTTTCATTATCCTTACTTCTACCACCACCCCCATAGAGAGAGAGTGAATCTGGACTACCGCACAGCAAGTTGCAGATGAGGCCCATGCCCCAAACCCTAATCTGCCTCTCAGGGTGGTTGCAGTTCCCAGATAAGAACCTAATTGGGATTATCAACCAGGCCACACTAACAGGGCCCTACGTGATCATATGATTCAATACATCTTACGGGCTTTAGATAAATTGGCTCACAAGGCTGTAAATTATGATGAACTCCAAGAAATTATTCAGGGGCCAACTGAAAATCCAGGGGAATTTCTGGAACGGCTTTCCAAAGCCCTCCAATGATATACTCGTATGGACCCAACCGCTTCCCTGGCATGGCTCTCCTCCACTCCCATTTTATTTCCCAATCTGCCCCAGGTATTCATAAAAAGCTCAAAAAACTTGAGGGTGGTCTGGCCACCCCAAAACAAGAGCTCCTCAATCTTGCCTTCAAGGTATTTAATAATAGAGAAGAACAAGAAAAACAGGACAAATGGAACAGAGATCAGGCTAAATACCAACTCTTGGCAAATGCTTTTCAGCAACGTGACTCGAGCAAACCACACAAACAAGCCCAACCCCCAGGGACATATTTTAAATACTCCAGACCAGGACACTGGGCCTGGGCTTGCCTCAACCCTCGGCCACTGCCTGGACCCTGCCCACACTGTCACCTAAAGGGCCATTGGGGGGTCAACTGTCCCACTTGCCATCCTGGGAATGGGCCAGCCCCCTCTTTCAGTAAGTCCCATCCAGACAACTTCCCCCTGCCACTTCCCTTCCAGATCTGTTGGGATTGGCAGGTAAAGATTGATGGTGACCTGGATCCACAGTCCCCACAGAGATCACTCAATCAGAACCCCGGGTAATGCCTCTGGTCTCAGGTAAGCTGATTTCATTCCTCCTAGATACAGGGGCCACTTATTCCATGTTACCTGAGTTTGCAGGTCCCACGGTACCATCTCCTATCACCATTATGGGTGTTTCAGGTAAAACTACCCATCCTCACCTGACACCCTCACTTTTCTGCACCTTTAATGCTGCCCAGTTTGGACACCAATTTCTGGTAATCCTCCAATGCCCAGTTCCTTTATGAGAACAGGACATCTTACCCAAATTCAAAGCCACTATCTCCTTTCCATTCACTCCAGGTCCCACTCCCCAGGATCATACTCTATTATTGCTGGCTGACCTAGCTCCAGACTCGGCCTCACTCACCCTCAACAGTTCAACCACTTTTTTCCCCCACCTCCCTCTTCTGTTCACCCTCTAGTTTGGGATATTAACAATCCATCCAAAGCCACACACCACATACCTGTCCTGGTTTGTCTTTGCGATCCACATCTTTTTCCTAATGTTCCTATTGCCCAGAGGTACCTAGCAGGCCTCAAACCTATAATTACCAGACTCTTCAATGCCCACCTACTCCAGCCTATGAACTCACCTTTCAATACTCCTATCCTTCCAGTCGTCAAACCTAACGGCTCATACCATTTAGTACAAGACCTTAGAGCTATTAATGCAGCAATTTTGCCTATTCATCTGGTTGTCCCAAATCTTATCTGATATTCCTGTTTCTGCCTCTTTTTCCTTGATTCTAGACTTAAAAGATGCTTTTTTCACAATTCCCCTAGACCCTCAATGCCAAGACCTCTTTGCCTTTACTTGGACCAATCCAGATACTGGCCACTCAGGGAAACTCACCTGGACAGTCCTCCCCCAGGGTTTTTGAGACAGCCCCCACTTCTTTGGACAGGCACTAGCACAAGATCAAAGATATTTCTCTACAACCCAGTTCCCTACTCCAGTATGTTGATGATTTGTTACTCTGCAGCTCTTCTAAAGAGTCCTCTATCCAACATACTTCTGACCTGCTTAACTTCCTAGGCCAGCGGGGGTATCGGGTCGCTCCAGCTAAGGCCCAAATAGCCCTCTCTGTAACTTATCTAGGCACTAAGATCTCTCAAGGAAAGGAAATCACTGAAGACCACAAGGGTTTACTTGCTTCTCTCCCAGTACTCTCCTATAAAACTGAGCTGCTCTTGGTCCTTGGCATTGCAGGATGCCTACGTTCCTGGGTACCCAATTTCGATGTGCTAGCTAAACCACTTTATGAGTCCACAAAGGGCAACCCAGAGAAGTCGCTCAATCTGGTTGCACCCATCCATCCCTATTTTCTAGCCCTCAAGGAAGCTCTGCTTTCCACCTCCATGCTTGCTCTTCCAAACTTCCAACACCATTTCACCCTATATGTCACCGAGAAGTCAGGCCTAGTGGTCGGGGTCCTTGGTCAGTTTTGCTTATCACAGGGGGTCTTAGCTTTTGCTCCAGTAGCCTATCTGTCTAAACAATTAGACCTCATCATTTGCAGATGGGCTCCTTGCCTTCGGGCCCTAGTGGTCACTGCACTTCTTGCAGCTGAGAGCCTAAAGCTTACTTTGAACCATCAAGTAATCATCCGAGCTCCACACAGACTCCAAGATTTAGTCTTTCATGAAGCCACCCTCCTACTCTCTTCCTCTCACCTGCAATCTTTTCATCTTATAATTGGTTCTTTTCAGATGTTTTACCAACTTTTTAAAGTCCCAGATGCAGGCCTTCGCTAATCAAAAGGTCTCTGAATTCTATACAAATGCTCTACCAGCATTCTGCCAAACTTTGCTTCCCTGATTGATGCCCCATTACAGCAGGAAGGAGCTAACAGAGTCAAGACCTTTGCCCTTTTCATATAACAAAAGGCTGGAAATGATAGATTCAGTATAGAATGGCTCCTGCTCCTCCATCTTCTCCTTCTCTTCCTTTACCCTACTGTGACTCAGCATAGGCCGGGAAACTGAAAACTTAGCCTGGGAAACAGAAACTTGGCTCGGGAGTCTGAAACTTATCCTCACCCTTACCTTAGCTGGTATATAGAAACCTATCCTTGACCAATCAGTAGTGACCACCCATTCTTCCCTCTGCCTTTTGCCCACCAACCCCTCCTACCTATATAACTTCCCTCCCAACATCGGAGCTGCTGCTCTCCCATTGCGAGGCAGCCCAGCATCTTCTCCAATAAAGCATGTTACTGCTACCCAGTGTTTCGGCTCATTTCCATCAAGAACCAGATGTATCAGAATGAAGATTTTGTAAGTTATATAAATGTGTCATCACTATGCTGTACACCTGAAACCAATGTAATTGTATTTCAAATGTAATTGGAACAAAAAGAGACAATATATCAGAACGGTGATGAGGATAGACTTTGAAACCACATAACACCTCATTTAACTCCAAGTTTTCCTTTGCTAATCATGTGGATTTGAAAAAGTTACTTAACCTAGTGTCTCAGTTTTCTCACTTATGAATAGGGATAATAAAACTAAACAGGCTTATTGTGAGAATAAGAGAATATGTACTTGGAGCTTGGTAACTCTTCAAATAATCTGGAGCTTTTTGTGATTGCTATTGTGTTGTGATACTGTAAGATAAGAAATGTCCAAACCTGTGGAGAACTTTAATGAGTTTATTTGAGCCAAACTGATGACAATTGCTGGGAAGCCAAATCTCAACGAATTGAGAAAATGCTCCAGAGAATGGCAGTTTTGTGGTTATTTATCTTTTTTTTTTTTTTTTTTGGTGTGTTTTTGGGGTTTTTTTGTTTTTTTTTTTTTTTTTGCAGCTTATTTTATGCATTAGAATCAAAGGAGATGTAGGAATGTTGCATGAAATCCATTGGTGATAGATTAAGAGGGTAAGAGAAAACAAAGTGTGATGGGATCTCTGGAATTGGATAAAAAAATAAACTGGAGAGACAGATACTTCTTTTACATTGGTGGGTACAGGATTGTTAATAGTTAGCATTTTACAGCATATAGAGATGGTAATTAGGTGACAATACCATGACTATGAGAGATTCTGTAGTTTTCTGCTCTGGTGCATTGGGTGATGCCCTGGGGTGTCGTGGGGTTCCAGAAAAAGGGATTACTCTGGCATTCAAAGGGTATGTTATCTTAGATGCAAAAATGCAGTAGACAGGCTCACTTAAGGTAAACATCAACCTTTGTTAAGGAAGCTACAAGCCAATAATGTGACTATCTGCCATGGCCCACCTTAGACATTGTTATGTTCAGACCATCCATTGTGGTTAATTTCAGTCTCTGAGTTCATAGGCCCTGCTGTGCTGGCCTCCCCTGAGCTTGTCAGGCTTAGTATGTGGCCCTTTTTTTATCTACAATATAATGTAAAATCTTAAAACACTCTCTTAATTTTGCTCAAAACAATAACAAAAAAAGTCCCAAATGTACCCACCCACAATAAATTTTCTTCATATCAGTTCCCTACCAGAAAGAAGCATACACAGATTTGTATTGATTTTGCCCTGGTTATTGCTAGCCATAGCTTCCTCAAATTAATCACAGACTGTTCTACTATCTGTAGCTCAGTTGTCCCTGATACTATATGAGTTTATCTTGGAAAGGACTGAAACAGCAGGCACAGCATCCCTCTGCCATGGCTGTAAACTGGTGGTCCCTCAATCTCAGGTCCCTGTAGCTCAGGCTTGTGATCTGGGCTGAGCCCCCAGTCTTCCAGGAGCTTCCAGAAGAAACCTGTGCAATTGTGCTGACTAGAAAAACTCAGATGGGGCCTTTAGACTTTGAAGGCTGGGGGTGAAGTATAAAATCGTTGGTTTCACAGACATTTGGGGGGTCGTGTATCCATTCTCTTCCTGAATTGCCAAATGATGGATGCTTATATACCAGAGTCAGTTATATCAATTACACATCAGATATTTCAGTCAGCAGCTCAAAGCTGAAAAAAACAATTCTTTCTAATTCCAGACATCAGACTGGCTTACATAACACCAGGCATTCAGATGAAAATGGTGAAAATATCAACTAAGAATCCAAATATCACAGTTGTTTTAAACCTAAAAATCAAAACCTTTAGTAACCTAAACAGTATAGTAATATTTATTGGGTAAATATGTATCCAAAGTGATTTATATTTGAAATTGTTCGTTTAGTTTTTGGTTTTAAAAACTTGTTGGAATGTAATAGGAAGAACGAGCAGATGACCCTTTCCCAGAGTAGAGCAGGTTTCCTCCGCGTTGCAAAGCCAGGTAGTCACGACCCTTATCGCTATCAGCAGCCCCTCTTGTTCCGCTTCTGTAGAGCCCACCAACCACTGCAGCCCAACCTATTAAAGATTTGCTGTGCCCTTGTTTGGGGCCCAGAATTTGGAGACTGGCTCTTCTGTGTCCACATGCATAATAAAAGGTTTTCTTCGAAGTCCTCAGTGTTCAGTGTTCAGTCGTCTTCCCACAACATTCTGGTTCCCTGACTGGGAAACGACGACTCATCCGACCAGGCAGCTGCTGCTGGTATGAGGATCCAGAAGGGCTCCGTGGGCCCTGTGACAGAAGGAAGCACGTGCCCCAGATATTTCGGGTCCTAATTGGTCAAAGGGCCAATGGAAGACGCTGCTGGGACCCTGTCCACCTGGGCTGCCGGGGACCGCGAACAAACCGGTTGAAGAAGACATCAACACTTCAGGTCTGGTGAGTGCCCCAGGGACCAGGTGCCCGAGTTCAGGCCCACCCCTCTGGGTGGAAGGAGAGACTGATCACCTCTCAAGGCTTTTTAAGCCTCCAGGTAAGGACAGACCCACGGATGGGAATGTTCTATTAAATTCGGAATGTCTGGATGAATGTGTGAGTGACTGTGGATGGTGGAGGCTCGCATCCACTGATCCATTGTGTGGCTCCATGTCAATAGCTACAGAGTCTGAGTGGGCCCCAACCCGCGGTTCTGTGGTGACTTCATATGGCTTAGGGCAGCATCAGTTTCACCTGATCCAAGTCGGGGGGTTATACCTACCTGCCAAAGTTAAGAGGCACCTAAATCCCTGCAAAGGGAGTGGCCAGGTGGGCATCTGAAAGAAAATCCCTCCCTTGTCTGTGTCTGCGCCGAACGGGTGGACTAAGGGACAACCCGAATGACAACATGGGTTCAGGATCTTCTACTGTCCTTGACTGTATGGTTAAGAATTTTAAAAAGTTCTGAGGTCAAGACCCCTCCATGAAGGTCAATCACCTGGTGACCTTTTGCTCCTCTGAGTGGCCATCTTTTGGCATAGGCTGGCCCCCAGAGGGAACACTAAACCTGATCACAATTAGGGTGGTGCACATGAAGGTCACTGGCAGGCCAGGGAACCCAGATCAATTCATCTATATAGATAGGTAGCAAGAATTAGCTCAGGATATGCCCAGATGGCTCTGGGGATGTGCTGCTGCACCCACAACCAATCAGGCCAAACTTAGACTGCACCCTGCTGTGCCCATCCAAATAAAGCATTGAGTACCTGTATCCTTGGGGCTCAGTCCTGGGAACCCAAGCTTCCACCTATTCATGAGGGGGCCCCCGAAGATGATACTACTTTCTCTTGCAAGGACGCCTTCTTTTGTCCTCTGCCACCCAATGTACCTGAAGTCCATGTCCCTCCTGAGCCCGCACCTGAACTCAAGACACTACCCGAACTGCCCACTCCTCCCCGGTCAGTTTCTCCTCCTGAGCCCACACCCGAACCCAAGGCGCCACCTACACTGCCCACTCCTCCCGTCAGTTTTGCCACCGGCCAAAAGAAACCCTCCCAGGTCACAAATGGCCACCTGGCATCAGGCTCACCCAACACTTCAGCTGCTCCTAAGAGAAGTAAGAGGACCACCTGAGGTCGGTGACAATGGGACCCTGCGCCCAGGCTGCATCATGGTCTACTATCAACCTTTCATGACCACTGACCTTCTCAACTGGAAACACCACACACCCTCCTACTCAGAGAAGTCACAAGCTTTAATAGACCTCAGGGAGTCCATCATGCAAACCCATCAGCCACCCTAGTATCATTGCTGTCAGCTCCTCCTCACCTTGTTTAACACTGAGGAGCGATGACGTATACTCCAGTAAGCTCTCCACTACCTAGAGGGAGATGCCCCAGCGGGAACCCTGGATCCTGGACAATGGGTGAGGACAGCAGCTGCACCTGAAAACCAACCTGACCACAACACGGAGGAAGGAAGAGCAGCTCTGCAAAGATACCAGGAGGCCCTCCTATGTGGGGTCCATGCTGGAACACGCAAACCCACCAATATGTCCAAGGTTGCTAATGTCACCCAGAAGTCAGATGAATGCCCCGGCGACTTCTTTTAATGACTCTGTGAGGCATATAGGATTTACACCCCCTTCGACCCCAAAGACCACACCATTCAAAGGATGGTCAACCCGGCTTTCATTTCCCAGTCCGCTCTGGACATAAAGAAGAAACTCTAAAAGCTTGAGGGGTTCACAGGAATGAATATCAGCCAACTCATTGAGGTCGCCAACAGGGTTTATAACAACTGGGAAGAAACCTCAGAACGGGAAGCACAAAGGAAGATGGAAAAAAAGGCCGCCCTCTTGACAGCAGCCCTAGGGCGACCCTCAAGACCACCCAGAGGACCACCAAATGGCCAAGTCTGAGTGGTCACCCTCAAGTAGAGGCTGACCAATGTGCATACTGCAAGGAAAAAGGCCACTGGAAGCGAGATTGCCCCAACCGAAAGACTGGAAAGCCAATGAACCACCCTGCCAGACCTGAGACCCAAACACCGCACATTCTCAGCCTGACCGAAGCTGACTCGGACTAGGAAAGACTGGGCTCATTGAATCTCAGCCCCCATGAGCCCAGAGTCAAACTGACAATAAGGGGCCAAACTCTTCCATTTATGGTTGACACGGGAGCCGAACACTCCGTGGTCACAACCGCTATTGCCCCACCATCCAGGCAGGAGATTGCCATCGTTGGGGCAACCAGACAACTAAGTGAGACAAAGACTTTTGTCAGGCCAGGACGGTAGAGTTAGGAGGCCATAGAATCAAGCATGAATTCCTATGTCTTCCGGAATGTTCTATCTCTCTGCTGGGACGCGACCTACTGACCAAGTTAAGGGCACAAATCTTATTTCAACCCACCGGAGAAGCCCACCTTCAGGTTGGGAGGCCATCCCTCATAGCCGTCCTCCTTCCCCAAGAGAAAGAATACTGACTCTACTCAGGTCCTACACAACAGACTGGAGCCAACAAAAAAGCTCTCCAGCTCCACAAGGAATACCCACTAGTCTGGGCAGAAGACAACCCATCAGGCTTAGCAAAGAACCAACCACTTCTCCTGATTGAACTCAAGCCGGTAGCGCGGCCCCAATAGCTCAGACAATATCCCATCCCTCACCAGGCCCAAGAAGGAATATCAGAATTCAGAAACATCTGAGGGACAGGATCTTGATCCCTTGCCAATCTGCCTGGAATACCCCATTCCTCCCAGTCAAAAAGCCAAATGGGAACAGATACCAGCCAGTCCAAGACCTCTGGGCAATCAATGAAGCCACTATCTCGCTGCACCCGGTGGTTCCTAATCCATGCACCCTGCTCAGCCAATTGCCCCTTGAGGCAGCTTGGTTTACCTGCCTCGATCTCAAGGATATCTTCTCCAGCCTCTGTGCTAGCCTTTTCTTTCTTTGTGGCCAAGAGGCATACTGATGCCTCCAAGTCAACTGGACAGGTATTTGTATCGAGGTCTTCCTCGTGCCAAACATCAAGATACTATCTACTCCACAGTTGACTGCCCTCCTTACCTCACCCTCTAAACCTAACAACCAAGCAAAGAGGGCAGCCAACTTTGCCGTCCACACTGGGATAGGCATAGCTACTGGTGTGGGGACAGGTATTGGTGGCTTAGGCCTCTCTGCTACTACTTACTACAAGCTATCTGCTCGGCTCAACCAGGACATGGATATGGAGGCTGACTCGCTGGTGACTACATAGCAGCAAATCAATTCCCTGGCTGAAGTCACCCTGCAAAACAGGTAGGCATTAGATCTCCTAACTGCAGAAAAATGAGGAACTTGTATGTTCTTAGGTGAGGGATGCTGTTACTTTGTAAATCAATCAGGGATAGTTACATGCAAAGTACAGGAGCTCTGGGACAGTATCAAATGCAGCAGACAGGAATTAGACCAGGGGGTTGAAACTCCCAATGGTAAAACTGGTCTCAATGGCTCCTTCCCTTCATAGGGCCTGTCCTCATTATACTCCTCAAGTTCACCATAGGACCAATAATTCTCAGGTCCATTATCCAGATTATAGAGATGACGGTAACCCGAAGGACAACTGCAATAATCTTGGCCTTTCACCAATACCAATATCACCAACTCAGACAGAAAAATGAGGCTAAGTACAATGACTTCTATCATGATGCTGTAGCTGCTTCTAACATCTAATAGCATTAAATGGGGGGAAATATAACAGGAAGGATGAGCAAATGACCCTGTCCCAGAGTAGAGCAGGTTTCCTCTGTGTTACAAAACCAGGTAGTCATGACCCTTATCGCTATCAGCAGCCTCGCTTGTTCTGCTTCTGTAAAGCCCGCCAACCCCACCCAGCTTGTTTCACTTCTGTATAGCCTGCCAGCCACTGCAGCCCAAAGTATAAAAGCTTTGCTATGCCCTTGTTCAGGGCCCAGAATTTGGAGACTGGCTCCTCTGTCTCCGCATGCATAATAAAAGGTTTTCTTCAAAGTCCTCGGTGTTCGGTGTTCAGTCGTCTTCCCACAACAGGAAGACCACTTACATCTCATCAAAAATTCACAAAGAATGCATAGAAGAGCTGCCAGGCCCCTGGAAAGCAGAAGTGATATGGGCCCCCAAAAGTAGCCTTCTTTCTGTAGAGAAATATTGCCTCCCAACATGGCAGATAGCCTAGTCCGGGACCACCTCCCAGAATCACTTCCTGGTTCTTCTTCCTAACTCCTGTTCTCACCAACCCTATCCCATGCGTGAGAAACTGCTGTTATTATGGAAATGCTGTGCTATAAATTTCCCCATCCTACCTTTGTTCGGGACTCAGACTTTGGAAACAACTCCTCTGAGCCCGCCGGCATAAAATAAACAACCTGAACTTGCAAGTGCTGCTTGGTCTTTTTGACAAGTGAACAGGTTGTTGTGCTCCCCGTTTTCGACCCCCACAGCAACCAAGAGACCGACTCTGATGTAAGTACAAAAAGAGACTTTATTGCTACAAGCTCGAGCTCGGTCCATCCGCCCTCCAACACAGCAGAGAGAGAACAGCCCCGAACCTGGATAGGCGGGGGAATTTAAAGGAAAAAAAATTACAGGTAGGTGGGGTGACATGCCGTGGTGTTACTGGGTAGGTGGAGGGACATGGGGCGGAAAACAGAAACTGGGTGAACACTGAGGTTTTTCCTAATAAGGGAAGTAGTCTGCTGTGCTCTTAGGTTTTGCTTCTCTTGAAATGGTGGCTAACTGTCAAAATGGAGTCTCCTAGGCCCCACATTCCCCCCTTTTCCTTGTACATCAGGAGCTCAATCCTGAGCTCTTTCATCCGTGGCAAGGGGCTGATACCTAGGGTGTAGAACCATTAGTTGTATAGCTCCTAACGGCTCATGGATGAGTCTTAGACCCCATTTCAAAACACAAGGCCCTATGGTGAGGAGTACAACCAAAGAGGTTAGGGGTCCTAGTAGGGGTAAGACCCAGGACATCCAGGAGGAACTAAACCATTTGGAGAAATTGTAAGCCTCAGCCTCAGCTAGGCGGTTGCGAATGGATTCCCTGAGTTCTTTGACCTTAGTCTGAACTACCCCAGACACGTTAACAAAGAAACAACTTTCTTCTCCTAGGAATTGACACGTACCTCCTTTCTCCGCCATAAGGAGGTCAAGAGCTCGGCGGTTTTGCAGAGCGACATTAGCGAGAGAGGTAATCTGGGTCTGTAGGGCCGTTAGGGAATCTGCCACTTTGTCTAGGTCCTGACTAATCCAGGTAGAAAGTTTGTAATAGAGGTGAATGGCTGACCGATTCCGCCTGCCCCGAGCCCAGCCGCTGTGAAGACACCTGCCCCCAGTAGTGCTGCCGCTACTGGAAGTGCCCTTTTTCAACACAAGGTTGGTAGCAAAAGACTTTCCATAGTACCAGGGTCAATTATAGACATGGGGGGATACAGAAACAAAGGTACACATGGTACTGACCAATTGGTGGGTAGACAGCGGAAGAGAAGAGTCTGATTGCATATAAAGAAAATACTGGGCTTCCCACAGACTGAATCAGGGTAAGGGGGGAGGGAGCTGTTGCAAGGTACAGGTGACATGGTTAAGTGACACAGGTGGTGTTGGAGGTCATCAAGATTACTTCCTCAGTTAAGGGCCCCACGAGGGAAGTATTGGAGGCTTTTTCGGTTAGAATGTCAGGTTGGATCCAGGAAGCTGGGACTGGCCAGGCAAAATATGGCTTTGCTCTCAGAGGGAGACAAGCCCAGCAAGGAGTATTATTATGATTAAAATTCTATGCTTTGTAGGTGTCATTGAGACTGGTGATTATCTGGTGTGAGAAGTCTAATGGGCTCAAGGCTTGTCAAACCTGGTCTATTAATTGATTAAGGGCATATGTGGGGTCAGCCCGCAGGACCTTTCCTATTTGTACCAAGTTGTCTTTTATCTGAGTTAAGACTGCTTGTTTGACCTCGTCTTGCATGCCTCCTCCGTCACTTAGCCCGTAATGGGTCTGAAGTGAGAAGCAGATGTCTTTCCCGGGGGTCCCTGGGCAACGGCTGGTGCGTGAATCTCCTGAGTGGTGGCCGTCCAATAAAGTCGTCCTTCATGGGAACACATCTTGGCATTAGTATAACATGAGCTATGTACATAGGTGTTCCAAGTGAAAGCAGAGACCCCTGATCTTCCCCAAATTCTGTCTAGTGCGGACTGGCTACATTGGTAGCAACCAGCCGGGCAAGGGGGTTGGCAGGGTCAGATTTTACAAGGGTTGTGGTCATGGAGAAACAAAGTATCAGCATCAGTCTCACAGTTTTTGGAGGCGAATTCTCAAGGGATTGGTAGGGTCTTTGGAGGCTGTCCATCATGGGAGGTGGTCCTGGAGCGTCGAGAGGTCGGCAGGCCGGACGTGAGTATGATGGATCCACGCTGCTATCCCGTCAACCTTGATGGAGGTTGGTGTGGTGAGGACGACGACAAATGGTCCTTTCCAGCGGGGTTCTAGGTCTCTGAGTTATGCCTCCAGATTAGGACCCAATCTCCAGGATGGTCCGGGGTGGCTCTGGCGGCGTCGGGGAGTTGTACAGTTCTCTGAGCTGATCCCAGACTTCACAATGAATGGTCCGCAGGGTTTGGAGAGAACGGATAAGCAGGTTATCTTCTACTTCTATTTCAGCTATAAGCTTAGTTTGTGAGGAGGGGACTATAGGAGGGGGCCTTCCGAACATTATTTCAAAAGGGGTTAATCCTAGTTTATAGTGTGAGTTGCGCACCCAGAACAACGTGAAGGGGAGGAGAGACACCCAGTCCCCACCAGTCTCCTGGGCTAGTTTTGTTAAGGTCTCTTTTAAGTTCTCTTCATCCTTTCTACCTGTCCTGAGCTTTGGGGTCTATATGCACAATGTAATTTCCAATCAGCCCCAAGAACAGAGGCCAGCCCCTGAGTTACCTTAGAGACGAATGCAGGGCCATTGTCAGACCCAATCATGGCAGGAAAACCATACCTGGGAAGAAGTTCCTCCAGCAGCTTCCTGGTCACGATGGCTGCAGTCTCCTTCCTTGTAGGGTACGCGTCTACCCATCCTGAAAAGGTGTCTACAAAAACTAGCAGGTACTTATACCCGAAGGTGCCCCTAGGTAGCTCTGTAAAATCTGCTTCCCAGTAGGCGCCGGGTTTGCCTCCTCGTTGTTGCGTCCCCGCTGAGGCACCGCCCATGGTGGGTGTGGGGTTGGTTAGTTGGCAGGCTTTACAGTGTGTTACTATGTGTTCGACCTTAGAGCTGAGATTTTTTATTTTTACCTGGGCATGGCGAAGGAGGTCTTGCATCTTCCGTGTTCCCATATGGGTGACTCGGTGTATTCTTGACAAAAGCTGACTTCCTAAGGCCTCCGGGAGAATGATCTTTTTATCTTCAGTCAGCCACCCGCCTTTGCTCTCTTTGGCTCCCGGTAGTTGATGAATCCATGATAGGTCCTCACAGGTGTACACCAGCTGCTCGGGCAGACTTGGCCCTCTGGGGCCCAGGAGGGTGATAGGCAACACGATCTTGGTTGAAGTGGCTCCCCACTGTTGTGCAACTTGTTTGGCAATCGGATCAGCTAAGGAATTTCCCTTCATCACTGGGTCATCAGACCTTTGGTGTCCTGGGCAATGAATTATGGCCAGTTTCTTTGGTAGCCATAGGGCAGTCAGCAATTTCAAAATTTCATCCCGGTTTTTTATTGGTTTTCCTCTGCGGTCAGAAGTCCCCTTTCTCGATAGATAGCTCCATGGACGTGGGCTGTTGCAAAAGCATATCTGCTGTCAGTATACACATTTAGGATTTTGTCCCGAGCGTGAGACAAAGCTTGGATCAAAGCGACTAATTCTGCTTTCTGGGCCGAAGTTCCTGGAGGTAGCGGTTCAGCCCATATTACTTCAGTCTCAGTCACGACTGCCGCCCCGCATACCTTTGTCCATCAGGTATGTAACTGCTACCATCCATGTACCAGGTGAAGTCTGCCCCCGGTATGGGTTGGTCCTGCAAGTCTGCGCGTATACCCTGGGCATGAGCCAGGATTCCAGTGCAGTCGTGCAGAGGGCTGCTCAAATCTTGATCCGGTAGTAAGGTGGCAGGGTTAAGGGTGACAGGGGACTGGTAGACAATCTTGGTGGGATTGAGTAGTAATCCTTGGTAGTGAGTCAATCTAGGGTTACTGAGCCACCAGTCTGGGGGTTGCTTGAGCACCCCTTCTATGGCATGTGGGGTAGTCACATACAGGGTTTGTCCCAGGGTCAGCTTGTTGGCGTCTTTCACTAGCAGCGCGGTGGTCGCTATGATTCACAAACAGGGTGGCCAACCCGACGCTACATGATCAAGCTTTTTGGAGAAGTATGCAATAGGTCTCTTCCAGGGCCCTAGGAGCTGGAGTAGCACTCCTTTCGCAACCCCATTGTTCTCATCTACAAATAGCTGGAAAAGCTTGGTTATGTCCGGTAGGCCTAGGGCTGGGGCCGACAGTAGGGCCTTTTTTATAGCCTTGAAGGAGACGTCCATCTCCTCAGTCCATCGGAACTCCTGGGTGAGATGGGTGGCTTCGTACAGAGGTTTGGCTACCTCTGTAAACCCAGGGATCCACAGGCGACAAAACCCTGCTGACCCGAGGAATTCCCTCACTGCCCTTACGGATTGGGGTGTGGGGATCCTGAGGACTGTTTCCTTTTGGGCCTCGGAGAGCCATCTTTGACCTTCCTTTAACATGTACCCCAGGTAGCTTACCTGGGCCTTGCAGAGTTGAGCCTTCTTGGCCGAGGCACAGTACCCTAGGGCACCAAGGGCCTGCAACAGTTCTTGGGTCCCTCGGAGGCATGAGGGCTGGTCAGGAGCCATGAGTAACAGATCATCTACATATTGTATCAGGGTTAGTTTATGGTGTTCCTGATGATACTCACTGAGGTCCTCATGGAGTGACTCATCAAATAAGGTTGGAGAGTTTTTGAACCCCTGTGGGAGCCGAGTCCAAGTCAGCTGTCCATGGATGCCACTCTGCGGATCTGTCCACTCAAAGGTGAAGATTTCTTGGCTTCTGGGGGCTAGTGGAAGACTGAAGAAGGCATCCTTTAAATCTAACACAGTGTACCACTGACGGTCGGGGGGCAGGGAGCTCAGGAGGGTATAAGGATTAGGGACAGTTGGATGTATGTCGGTCGTTCATTTGTTGACTTCTCTCAAGTCCTGGACTGGCCTGAATTCCCTGGAAGGCTTTCAGCCAGGTAGGAGCGGGGTATTCCAGGCCGACCAACACAGGCGCAATATGCCCAGCTCAAGCAGGTGATTAATATGCGGGGTTATGCCTGCTTTGGCCTCCGAAGACATTGGATACTGTCAGACCCTAGCTGGATCAGCCCCTGGTTTCAGTTCGATGAACAATGAGGCTCTATGGCTTGCTAACCCCAGTCCCCCGGTTTCTGCCCAGGCCTGTGGAAATTGCTGTAGCCAGGAGTCCAGGGACTGTTCGAGGGGACTTGTTGGGGCCGACTGGTGTAACCGATACTCATCTTCTAAGGAGAGAGTCAAGGCGTGTATAGGCTCCCCCAGCTGATTGGTAACCGTGGGTCCTTTTCCAGGCTGGAAACTGATTTAAGCCCCTAGCTTTGTCAACAAGTCTCTCCCCAAGAGAGGGTAGGGGCAATCTGAGATCACCATAAAGGAGTGAGTGACTTGTCCCAATCCTAGGTCTACAGCTCTCTTAGTAGTCCAGGGGTACTGTTTTGAGCCAGTTGCTGCTCCTTGTACCCATGACATCTTATTTGACAGTGGGCCTCCCGCTTTTAATAATACAGAGTATTGGGCCCCCATATCAACTAGGAACTGGGTGGGTTTCCCCTCCACTTTTAGGGTTACCTTAGGTTCGGGGAGGGGATCCGAACCTTGACCCCCCTAATCATCTTCTTCTACTAAGACTCTAGCTTGGGGTCTTTTCTTAGGGCAATCTTGAACCCAGTGCCCTTCTTCCTTACATTAAGCACATTGATTTTTCCCAAGGGGGGACTTACCCCGGCCGTGTTCTTGTCTTTCTCTGGTGCTCGCCAGACATCTTAACTGTCTCTGGCGTTCTCCCGGTTCAGTGGTGGCGGCCAATAGGATCCAGGCCAGGTCCCGATTCTGTCTTCTTTCTGCCTTAATCTGTTTATTCTCTGCTGAGTCTCTATTATGGTATACCTTTTCAGCTATCTCGACTAAGTCCCTCAGTTGCTTCTCATCTAACCTTTCTATCTTTTGTAGCTTTTTCCTAATGTCAGGGGCCGACTGATTAATATACACTAGTGCAATTGTCCCTAGGTGTTCTGGCTTATCTGGATCAAAGTGTGTGTACTGCCGGGAAGCATCCATGACCCTCTAAGAAAGCCGCAGGGCTCTCTTCTAGTCCCTGACTTAAATCATAGACTTTGGCCAAATTTGTCGGCTGCCTAGCGGCCACTTTGAGACCTACCAACAGAGCCTGGCGGTAGACCCAAAGCCTCTCCTTACCTTCCAGTGTGTTATAGTCCCAGTGGGGGCGGATTACAGGGAAGGCGGCATCAATTAGAGCGGCCATGGTGGTGGGGGCCCCAGTAGGGCCAGGGACATTTTTCCGGGCTTCCTGGAGAACTCGTTCGCGCTCCTCGGTGGTGAAAAGAATCTGCAAGAGCTGTTGGCAATCGTCCCAAGTGGGCTGGTAAGTAAACAGAACAGTCTCAAGAAGATTAATGAGGTCTTTAGGATTGTCAGAAAAGGGAGCATTCTGAGACTTCCAGTTATCGAGATCACTGGTGGAGAAAGGCCAGTACTGCAGTAACTGGTTGCCATCAGCCCCCGGTTGTCCAATCGCATGCAAGGGGAGAGCAACAGTAGAGTCGGGCTCTGTGTTCCGTTGTTGAGCCCCTCGGGTATTATGCACCCGTCCCAAATGGGGCCGCTCACTGGGCATCACAAGCGGAGGGGCCGGCAGGACTGGAGCTGCTAAGGACGACGGTGGTTGGGCCGGCGGGGCTGCAGCCGCTAAGGCCGGCGGAGCTGGCAGAGCCGGGGCCAGCGGAGCCACTGGCTGCTGAGCCACCGGGGCCGGAGCCGCCAAGGCCCGCAGGGCGAGCAGATCCTGGGGGGCCACAGCCGCTAAGGCCGGCGGAGCCGGCAGGGCCGGCGCGGGGGCAAGGCCGGTGGCGGCTATGCCATTGGGTAAGGAGGGGGAAGAGGAAGAAGTGGAGGAGGAAGTAAGTCTTCTTCTAAGGGCTCCCCCTGTAAAATAGGGTAAAGAGGGGCCGATGACGGAGGGAAAGATGGTTTCAACAGTTTGTGTTCTTTCTTCTTAATGGCCAGAACGTCTGCAGGCTTAGAGGGGGCCTGGAGTGGAAGGAAAGATTTTACTCAGGGAGGAGGGTTTTCAACTAAGTCTTTCCATACATAGATGTAAGGCACCTGGTCTGGGTGACCCCCTCGGGGCTGATAAATGACTCCCTCTACAGCCACAATGAGAGTGCGGTCCAAGGTTCCTTCTGGCGGCCCTCCTACATCGAATGAAGGCCATTCTGAGGAACAAAAGGTGGTTAATTTTCCTTTTTGGATCTCAACTGAGAGGTTATGGGCTCGCTTCCAGACATCAGAGAAATGTCTGAGAACGAGGTCTAGGGGTGAAGAAGTCGTCTGTCCCATTTTGTCCGTCAGTCAGAACAAGTCTCTGGTGCCAGAGGGTACAAACAGACAAACAAACAAACAAACAGACAGTTAGCCACACAATAAATGGATCAGAATCTCAGATGAGGCACCCTTAAGGGTTTCCTCCAGATATTTTCAGATGAGGGGACTCCCAAAGGTCCCCTCCAGATAACCGAGGGAGGACACAGAACGTCTTCCGTCCCTCCGTGGTCAGGGGTTAATGGGTGCGTCCACCCAGCCCACTATCGACCGCCTATACAGAAGCAGGCTTTTGGAGGCAGAATTTCAGAAGCAGCCAATCTTACTCACCGGTGGTGTAAGTCTCTCTGGGCGGTGGTCTTGGGGCCATAGGGATCCCGGACAAGCCCCCACGATGTTGTGCTCCCCGTTTTCGACCCCCACAGCGACCAAGAGACCGACTCCGATGTAAATACAAAAAGAGACTTTATTGCTACAAGCTTGAGCTCGGTCTATCCGCCCTCCAATGCAGCAGAGAGAGAGAATGGCCTCGAACCTGGATAGGTGGGGGAATTTAAAGGAAAAAAATTGCAGGCAGGTGAGGTGAAATGCTGTGGTGTTACTGGGTAGGTGGAGGGACATGGGGCGGGAAGCAGGAATTGGGTGAACACTGAGGTTTTTCCTAATAAGGGAAGTAGTCTGCTGTGCTCTTAGGTTTCGCTTCTCTCAAAATGGCGTCTAACTGTCAAAATGGAATCTCCTAGGCCCCACAGGTAGAGCTTTCCACAACATTTCGAAGGTAGAGCCTTTCTGCAACATTCCCACCTCACTATAGTCTCCTCTTCCTGGTAGAAAAGAGCCAAAACACCAGGCGGTAGTAAGAAGCTTTATTAAGTGATCCGCCAGGCTATCTTAAAATGGGAGAACAGCAATGGCTCAAAAGACAGGGGATTTTATAGGGAAGTAGCACGCCAGAAAAATTGCAGAGGTGTCAGTGTGTGATTGGCTGATTTGAGTTTATGGTGCCAACAGTTTCGCACCATTTGGAAAGTGCAACTTGGGCAACTTAGGGGGCAGGGGGCAGGCCTTAACTACACAAAATGGCTGATTGGTGCCATTAGAGGTTGTGGCTATCACTTCCAAAGTTCTTTAGCTCTCAGTACCACCTTTTTCCTAGTCCAAAGCCTTAATTGCCTCTTGATCAATTTGCTTTGGTTCCTCACCTTAAGCAAAAAACTGTCCCCCATAGATAATTACTCTGAAACTTGTAACTCATGTCTCCAGCTTGCTGATTACAATCACTACAGGCAAGCACCCCTTCCAGGCCTTTCTGGACCTAGACAGGAGATAATACTAATGTGGCTCACACAAAGCAACCATCTCCCCACCTCACTAAAGGCTTATTTTCCTGGTTCTTTAGCTTTGATTCACCTTTTTACTAGTCCAAAGTCTTAATCGCTTTCTTGATCAATTTTCTCTGGCTCCTCACCCTGAGCAACAGACTGTGCCTCATAGATAATTACTCTGAAAGTTGTGTCTCCAGCTTGCTGATTACAGTCACTACAGGCAAGCATCCCTTCCAGGCCTTTCTGGACCTAGACAGGTGATAACACCTGAATGACCAGTTGGGCTAGAAGTCAAAAGGCCACAAGTTCAACAGACTTTACATCACAGCGACAAGGGCTTTAAGACCTATTTCTTGGGTCAATGCTTTCTAAACTATTAATTGAATTAATTTCTCCTCATCTAGGTACCATCAGGATACAAGTGATCCCTAACAAGACTTCCGGCCAAACTCAACCAAAGAAATCAACATGGCGGATCTCGAGACCCCTTCCCCTTTTAAAGCAGATAGGGTGAGAGCTCCATGGATCCCCAGGAGGTAGGGACAACAACCATTCTCAGCAGGAAGCAGATACAGAAGATGAGACCCCCAGTCCTTTAGCTTCCTATAAAAATTTGTGGGGATCACATCTCTCAAGAGACTGTAAGGAAGGTAGATGGAATAGGGGGAATCTCAGGGCCCTTCCCATGAGATTCGCCCTGCTGGAATAGTTACCACCTTGATACCACCCTTTCACTAGTAATTCCTGTCCCAGGCTAGGTGGCCACAGGAGGAAGTTCCAAGCAAATACAAGGAAGTTAGAGGACACAAGAAGCCCACCAGATTGAGCCAGTTCCTAACACCTGTGCAGTGAGAGTTACAATGACCTTCATCTCACCTGGGCCTTATTATACCAAAATTGTAAGGTCATACATATGCCAAGAAGTTTATTAATATTATTACAACAGACTGAACTCTAGGAAAGGGCATGCGCAGTCAGAAGGCATTATGTAATAGGTCCCATGTCAATCAGACTTGTCAATCAAGAGACCCCATGCCAAGAGGTGTAACCCCTGAAAACATGGAAGAAAATAAAAGTACCAAAACGTCATCAATTGGAGCTCTTGAGCCATTTTCTTGTTCAACCCCATTCCTACCTCTTTAGAGTGTACTTTCTCTTCAATAAACTATCTCTGTTTCACCTCTATACTTTTGTGTGTGTCTCATTTGATTCTTTGCTTGAGATACCAAGTACCTGGACACTGCTCTGAGGAGGACACCCCATTTTCTGATAACAAAAGATTCTGTCTTCAGGAAACAAAACTCTTGGTAACCTCAGTTTGATTAATAGAGTTTGGGTTAAAGCTAACTATGGGCAGTGACTCCAAGCTCAAGTAAAAGAGATAGGGGTGTGGGTTTTTTGGCATAGTAATGGGCTGGTGTTCTCAAGTAATCCTTGAAGGACATCAGGCATTAACTGGGCTGTGACTGCTAAAAGAACCTGTGGGATGAAATAAAGCATTTATTTATTCAAGATTATCGATTAAGCAGAAAAAAACCTGCTGGAAAGGCTTAGAAAATACTGGAATACAGGGTACAATCTTTGCCCTTCCCAGGGCTCTCAGTCTGTACAGGAAAGGAGAATAAATAACTACACATGTAGTGGAAGCATAAGTGACATGAAGGACACCAGGGCCAATCTTCATAAATGCAGACAGAAACCAGATGTCCTCCCTATGCTGGTTTTTATTTCTTAATATTTTTATTGTTAGACTTATTGAGATGACATTTGTTATCAAGAGTTAATAGGTTTCAGGTGTACAATTCTACAGTGCATCATCTATCTGTTGCATTATATGTTCACCACCCAGTGTGAGTTCTCTTTCCATCACCATGTATTTGGCTCCCTTTCCCTCCCCATGCTGGTTTTTTAAGCTCATGTAATAAAACTCTTTTCTTTTTTTATGTGGGTAGTTCCCTGGCTGGGAATCAAACCCAGGTCGCAGCATTGACAGCGCCAAAGCCTAGCCACTACACCACCAGGGAACTCCCCTAGTAGAACACTTTGATCCTCAGGTTTCCTATCTGTGAACAGGGTAATGAAATACTAGTTGGCCAAGTTGTAGTAAGTTTTGAAACCTGTCAGGGCATATCACTCTCATTTTTGAAACCATCCAATGGCTCCCATTGTACTTAGAATAAACCCCGAAGTCCTCCCTTAGAATGAAATTCCATAGCCTTATGTGATCTTATGCTTGCCCACCTCTCCCAGCTCCTCTTCAAATGCTCTCCCTCATTTACTGCTCTCCAGACTCACTGGCCTTCTCTCCATCTTTCAGACATACCAAGTGCTTTCTTATCCATGAGTATCGGAAGGGTTTAATGATTGCTCTTTCCCCTGCTTATAATATCCTTCACCTGGATCTCTAACATGGCTGCTTCCTTCTCAGCAGTCAAATCTCCTCCCTAGTAGTTATTAATATTTAAAATTATTCTATGTATGTAGTATTTGCATGTTTACATGTTTATTGTTTGTTTTCCCCCAATGGAATGTAAGGGACTCTATTTGCTTTGTTCATGGACTAACATTGTTTGACACATAATAGGAAATAGGTAATATTTATTAATAGGTAGCTCAATTCCTATGTAAAACTGAGGGGGCAGATGGTTTGGTTAAATCAAAAATGGGGTTTGAAAGTAGCAATGGAACTGTAAAATTCTTAAAAGAATACATTCGGTTATCACTTGTGTACTTAAAAACAAGTATATGAATAGCAGCAGCAGTTGAAACCTAGGGAAATATTGCAGCCAAAATATGGTGAATCATACAGTTTTAGAATGGAAAGAACCTTAAAGATCATCAAGTGACAAGGGTCTCAATAGATATATTAGAAAATAAAGTCTTCTCCACAAAGGTAAATGACACGTCCCATTCATACTGGCAGTTAGTGACCAAGCCAGATCAGATCTTTCATTTGTCTTGCCTTCATTTTGAATGTTTTTGGAAATTCAGTTATTATTTTAGAAATTAGTTGAGATATTCAGAATTTCTCTCCATTCTTCCTAAAAAAATTAGTGATCTTTTCCTGGGAAATAATAAGTGAAGTTTCCCCTGCCCTTGGCCTTATTTCACCCCAACATTAGAAGAATGTGAATGAATGAAATCTTAGTTTTTGGCTTGCATTAAGTATCTTCTTGCTCTTTGAAATAAATGGTGTTTAAGAGCAGCCTCTCTAGGTTCCAGGTAATTATTTCTTTGTAAAGGCTCAAGTTTGAAGTGTCAACTAAATGAGGTGAGGAAATATTGCAGCAGACTTTTAATTCATTACATTTTCTTTTCATGAGGAAAAAGTGAGGCTTGCACAAAGGAATGGCTTATTTGTTTTGTAAAGAATCTAGGTCTGATCTGGAATATAGAAAATGTCCCAAGCAGCACTCAACAAACAGGAAGTATGTGTTGTCTGGACATGTGGCTGTCTTCTTCTTCTCTCATAAGTGACACGTTGTTTGTTCAGAAGTTCTTAGACTTGGGCCTAGAGGCAGAGCTGCCAGACAGGCATTTTTCCTTGGAAGATGCACAATCTAAACTTGTCTCCAGAATAGACAGCTAAACCTGCTCTGGCTGCTCATATCCCCACTCATGGCTGTAATGACTTCAGTGAATTCTTGGAGGTGGTAAATCTCACTGTAAGAAAATGCTTGTACTCAGGAAAGACCCATAGATGGAACCATTCATCAATTATTTATTCATTCTTGTAACAAGGCCCAATGCTAGACACTGGGGAACAAGGGTCTACAATAAGTGGTTAGAAGCTTTGACTCTGAGTAAGCTACTCATCCTCTCTAAGCCTCTGTTTCCTTCTAGTTTCAGAATGTAATTCTAAAACTTCAATTCACAAGCAATGCTTATTACATAAAATCACTTTAGTGAACTTCTTTGCACACATTGATTTCTTACAACCCATGATCTCTTTCAACATTTAGTGTTCATTCTTTCAGAAAGGGTTTATAGGTCATAAAGCATCTTAGTTTTGGCATGTCCAAAAAAGCCTTTATTTTACTTCCAATACTGATGGGAGATTGAGAATAAAATTCTGAGATCAAAGATAATTTTCTCAAAACCTTGATGATATCACTCTAGTGTCATCTTATGGGCCAGGTGTCTGGTAAAATGTCAGTCTGGTTCTCATTTCTTTCTGCTGATAGCTTTAGTTTTCTTTTTATCATTAACTACTATATGTCTAAGTGTGTAGTTTTTTTGTTTTGTTTTTATTCTCCTCAAGACTCAATGGGCTTTTTGATATAAAAATGTATGTTATGGGACATTCAGTGATATTTATTTCTTTATTCCCAATTCTCCTTCTGGAGTTCCTATTAAAGGACCATTAGAATTTCTGTACCTTTCTTTCATGATTCTTACCTTCCAAGTAATAGTGTCCATCTGTTTTTTATTTTATGCTATAGTCTGAGAGAATACTTCATTAAAATCTTCTTGGTCACTTATTCACTCTCAGTCCTGTCCAAACTTTTTTTTAGCCTATCTCACTCACTTTTTAATTTTAAATATATTTTATATATTTAATTTTAATATATTTTTTATAACTTCATTAGTACACAGATAATAATCAAAGTACTCAATATGGGTCAATCAACCAGGGAGAATGTGTAATAATAAGAGAAGAAAACATGAAAGAAACACTTGGGTAAAACGAACATTCAGTGGGTGATTCCAGGAAGAGAAAGTGTTGCGGCAGGATAAGTAACCAAGGAAGTCAAAGGGCACTCAGAGAGTTGGAAAACCAGTTTTATTATGCTTGCAGACTCAGAGGAGTTAGTCTCCAAAGTCTGAGTTCTGACTAACAGGCTTTTCGGACTCTTATAGGGTTATGGGGGGGGGGGGGGTGCTGGCTGATACGATAAGCAAGCAGGGTTACAGAAGCTAAATGCATACATTAAGCAATTGGTGGAAGGAATGTGGAAGTGGGGGGTCACAGATTTACATTAAATGGCTTACAGAATTTACATTAAACAGCTTTGTCTATAATTTTCCATTTCAAAAAGACTACAATTCTCAGCTTCCTTTACAGCCATGTGTTGATGTGGACTGAGTTTTGGCTAATGAGATGAGAACAGAAATATGAAGCTCCTCCAGTGTGTGTGTAAAAAGGAGCAACATACTAAACCTGACAAGCTCGGGTGAGGCCAGCAGGTTGGGCCCTTCAAACTCCGACCTAAATTAACCACAAAGGATGCTTTGAACATAAAAATTCCTAACTAATGTAGGCCATGGTGGGTAGTCACATTCTTGGCCTGTAGCATCCTTAACAAAGGTCACTGTTTACCTTAAGTGAGCCTGTCTACTGTCATTTTGCATCTAAGATAACACACCCTTGGAATGTCAGAGTAATCCTTTATTCTTGAACCCCACTCCACCAGGGCACAACCCAGTTCCCCAGGGCAGGAAACTACAGAATCTCTCATTGTCATGGTATTGTGCCCTGATTACCATCTCTATGTGCTGTAAAATGCTATTAACAATCCTGTACCCACCAATGTAAAAGAAGTATCTGTCTCTCCAATTTATTTTTATCCAATCCCAGAGATTCCCCCCTTTTCTTTCTCCCACCCTCTCAATCTACCACCAATGAATTTCATGTAAACTTCATCCTTTGATATTTTAATTTTTAAAATAATTTGGAAAACCACCATTTTCTGGAGCATTTTCTCAATTTTTTGAGATTTTGCTTTCCAGTAATAGTTTACAATTGGGCTCAAATAATCTCTTATAAGCTTGCTCTCAGGCTGGATGTTGTTTCATCACCACCAGGAAACCTCCTTAAAAAGGAGTTATGCTTATTCCTTATTCTTCCTTCATATCTTTTATTTCAGTTATCTGCTACTGCCTAACCATCTGAAAACTTAAAAACACTGGGAATTACAACCAAGATGGCACACTCACATAGCTTGCAGGCAGAGCTGACTGTTGACTGGAAAACAAGCTGAGACTGTCAGCCAGAGTATCTACCTGTGACCCCACCTTGTGGCTTGAGCTTTTTACAGCATGGAGTCAGGGCAATCCAAGAGGGAGCATTCCAAAAAACAAGGTCTTTTTCTTAGGCTCCCAAATTAACTTTTGTAGCTCCAGGCCTTAAAACTTCTCAAATTAAACATAGTAAGGAAGAGCCCCTGCCATAACCCCAAAGTATCAGCAAAATCTCTTGTTTCACTGGCTTTGAAGTCAGGTGCCTATATTTCTTAACTAAGCACTGTGCTGGGGAAACAGGAGGCTCTACTCAGCCAGACTTGTGCCACAGGCCCCTCCCAGCCCCAGGTGAGGAGTCAGCTCCAAATAGGGTGACAAAACATCTCACTTTGTATGAGATGAGCCTGGCTTATACATTTGGACCTGGAATAATTATTAAGAGAGCTCCCTTTTACTCTCAAAAGTGTTCCAGTTTAAATAATAAGATTTTGTTATCACCCTAGTGTTAGGAATCAAATAGGCTGAGAATAGAGAAGTAGTGGATTCCCAAATCAAAACTGGCAGGAGGATAGATGAATTTGAGGCAACCAAAAAAACAGCAGATATCTACTACAACACATATATTCTACATCAAGTTTACAACAAGTCTGAGTTAAGTAGTGTGCTGGTGTTGGGGAATGACAAAGATAGGCACTTACATGTTCTGTTGGGAGCAGTTTCCTTTCACCATTATCTCTATACTACAGGTCTTTTGTGTCCTGTTTAATGTCAAAGTTTTAGAAAACAAGAGGGTTAGTTACCTCTGGTATCATTCTTGCACTTGTGGATTTGAGTTGAAGAAATGGTAGTTACCTCCATGAAATGATTGTCACCTATTAATAATTAAATAGGAGGGTCTCTATTGTTTGAACTGTACAGTAAGTTCTACAGATCAAAGAAGGAGAAATCCTTGTGGGCTGGAATATTTAGGAAGACTTCAAGGGAAATTTGAAGCATGGGTTCAATTTAAGCAGACAGAAAGGAGAAGAGAGAGCAGGGCAGTACTAAGGACACTATGAATAAAGGTAAGGAAGTTAGGTTGAGCATAGCCTGTGCTGAAAAAGACAAGATGATGAGGTTAGCATGATCAGGAGGATTTGTTCAAATATAGTGAGAGATACATACTAACAAGTCAATAATGGAAAGACTTGGGATTTATATGTCATTGTTAATATATTTAATATCAAAATGTACATGATAATGAATTAGGTGTGAGTAATTCAATAGTCTCCATCTTCATAACCAGCCACTTGGTAATGCAAGGATGAATGGGAGGGGTGGATGCAGGCAGAGGTTCATTTAGTCATTGAGCAATATTTATTGAGCACCTATCATGTGCCAGGAAGGCCCAGACTCTGCTGCCCAAGATAAGCCTACATCTTGTTAGAGAAGACAGAAAATAAACTAACAAAGAAGCAAGAAATAACAAGGGGTGATAAGTGCTTAGCAGGGAAATCAAACAGTGTGATTCATAGAGTGATTGGGCTATTTCAAATCAAGTGGTCACAGAGGATTTTACAGAGGAGGTGGTAGCCATGCCTAATTCAGTGGGAGGAACATTTCAGGCAGAGGAAATAGCCAGGGTAAGGCTGCCTTTGGAGGAATCTGATTTCTGCCACCTGAAATCCATCTTTATGCACCTCTTCCCCCTCACCTTCCCTCATGTGCTTTCTTCCATTTCTATACTTTAGCTTCTTCAGTGAAATGTGGTTTTGTAGTTCAAGACTGATTTTATTGATTTTATCCACCACCCTTGCCACCAAGGCCTCCACTTTTGTGCTACCTTGAACTCCCAGCAATCTCACTTTCTTGCCCACTTCAACAACAGCAAGCTTTGTTCCTATCTTGGGGCTCTGTTTGCTAAACACACATCCCAGCACAGTGCCCTATCATAATAAAACAAATAAGCTACACATTGATTTAGTCCATGTTAAATGATGCTGTCAGACTGATTTATCTCTTACTGCTATTCACCAGTTATAACTTTATCTTTCTAAATTACTTATCTGTTTGTAAGACTGCTTTCCCAGCTCTCACTTTATAACTGTAGGAAGTCTTGGCTGCAAGGCATATTACTCTGATTGAGGACAGTCTCTCTAGTTACAAAAATGAACAGGAAGAACTTTCTTTGTTTTCTAAGTTGGCCTTTAAACTTAAATTTATCAATTGACAAAATAGAGAAAGAAGGCCTGAACCTGAGCAATATCAGTATGAGTGAAGAGCAAGTGGTGGGTCCCAAGTGTGTGCTGAGGTAGAGTGGGCAAAACTGGTTATAGGGTGGAGGCTTGAATTGCTAAAGAATGAGGACAAGTTCCTAGTTTGAGGAACAATGTGGATGATGATACCCAGGGGGAAAATGGGGAATAAATAAGAGAAACAACTAGGAGAAAGGAAGAGGAGGGGTTAGTGAAGAGATTTATAACTCAATAGAAAAATCTAGCAGTAGTGGCTAAGCTTCAGTGTTCTCAACGCCGTGACCTGGGTTTGATTCCCAGCCAGGGAACTACCAAAAACAAAAACAAAAACAAAAACAAAAACAAAAAAAAACTGGCAAAAAGACTGTGTGATCTATAGATTTGAATTTCCTACTCCACTGTAATCAAATAACATTAATAGTCACCTGAGGCTCATAAAAAGACCATGTTCTTTTGAAAATGGTATTAAATTTACACACACACACACACACACACACACACACACACACACACACACCTTTTCTGTCCTCCTAGAGAGGAAAAAGAGAGGCTGTCTTGGCAAAGAGAAGACTTATGAGTCACAGTTTCTCATTACTCCAGAGAAGGAGCATAGGAGTTGTGTGGACACCAGTCTTGTCCCCAGGAAACTAGTCTTTCTTCTCTGGCCAAGTAGAAAGCACATCTTCCAGCAGGTGTCAGCACAAAACCAGTGTGCATTCTATCACCTCAAGTTGTTCAGTAAACTCCCCTCAGCCCTTTGTGTTTGGAGGCACTACAATATCGGTTGAGCCACCAACACACAAAAATCACCCTGACCCTTATGTGTGTGACTAAGAGCCACTCACATCCTTACACACTTCAAACAAAACCCTTGAGCCCAGACTCCAACATTACTCACCTTTATTAACTGAAAGACTTAAAAAATGTAGAAGATATTTAATAAAGAAAGAAAACAACTCCTTAAAAGTTGAATTGGGGAGTTCCCTGATGGTGTAGTGGCTTAAGGCTTCAGCGTTGGCGCTGTCAGTGCTGTGGCCTGGGTTCGATTCCCAGTCAGGGAGCTACCCACATACCAAAAAAAAAAAGAATATAAACTTCACAAAGGTGGGATTTAAAAAAAAAAAAAAAAAAAAAAAAAGTTGAATTGGGAAGGATCAAGATTGTGGTTTGAGAACATCTCTGAAACCTCTCCTTGAAATTACAAACTGAACAGCCAAAATCAACACGGGAATCCCCAAGTGACACAGCCTCAGTTGAAAGATCCACCCACAGCAAGAAAACACCTAAAGGTCAGAGAAAGGGAGGCAAATGGGAGAAAAGAAGAAGGAGCATGCAGAGAAGAAACTGTGAAAGCCCAAAGCTGGCAGAAGAAGGATCGAGGAGAGAGCTGGGGAAATGGGATAAAGTGCAGTGGGATCCCAGGCAGGCAGAGGAGTGGGCAGTGGAAGCAAGGGGACAGGATAAAGCAGCACCCATCCCCTGGCTCCAGTGCACTTCTGATGGAGGCCTGGGCTTGTTCTGCAGCTCCCTTCCCCCCAGTTTAATGATGCTCCTAACAGAGGGCCAAGCTTGCCCTGTGGCACCCATCCCCCAGGCTGCAGTGCACTCCTAACAAAGCACCAAGCTTGCTTGGTGGCCTGCAGCCACCTGAGCTTCCCTAAGCTCCTAAAGGAGAGCCAGGCTTGTATTGCAGTGCATGCCAGGCATGACTGGGCACTCCCCTGATGGAAGCCTAGCATATGCTACAGAGTGCACCCACCGTGGCCCTGAGTGCTCCTGATGGAGGGACAGGCCTGTTTCACAATTGAGCCAGCACCCAGTGTAATGAGCAACCTTGGGACAAACAGCAGTGATGAACTGCACTACTCCCTTGGCTATGCAGAAACTGAATGTGGAGCCTGGCTGCTTCCCTGTGCTCTCCTCCAAACTGCCATAACCCTGTGCCAAAAACAAGCCCTGAGCCCTCGTCAACAAACTTTGCTCCTTGAGGGAACCAGCAGCAGGGGCTCAGAAAAACTGTAAAACAAAAGCACAGCAGTTTCTGTCTGCACAAATCTAAGAGGCAAAGAATGTCATCACCCACCACATTTCCCCAAAGAAGAGGTACATCAAAACCATAGTAAATCAGTAAAAGAGAAGAAGCCCACCCTCCAGAAAAGCTCTGAGAGTGAGAAACACTAACAACCAAGAGAAAATACTATAAGACACTGCAGTGACACCAACTGGGAAGTGAAAGAAAAGATCTCTCCATATCTGCCAGAGGAAGAAAGCCCATTAACTACAATGAACTCCCTCAGGAACAAAGTGTCTCAGAGGAAAAATGAAAAAATCTCCAGAAAAGGAACTTATAGATTTGAAAATATATAATCTAAGTGACACAGAATTCAAAACTGCGCTACTAAAAATGTTCAGAGAGCTCAGGGATTGCTGTCTGAGTACTCAGACCCAGATAAATGATCTCAGAAAGGAAATCTCTGAACAAAAGGAACACTTTAACAAAGAAGTTGAAACTACAACAGAGAATCAATCAGAAATTTTGGAGGTAAACAATACTATTAAAAAAAAAATAGAGCAGGAACTAACTAGCATAAGAAGCAGGGTTGACCAGATGGAGGAAACAATAGTGACATTAAAGATAGAAATGTGGGAATTGAACAGAAAGAAAAAGACAGAGATTTGACCAAAAAATAATAATAATAAAATAAAATCTCTATAAGAACTTTCTGACTCCATTGGAAAGAACATTAGGAGAATAGGAATACCAGAAGAAACAGAACAAAATTCTAACCAAATAGTAGATGAGAATTTTCCAACCCTATAGGGAGAAATAAAACTCAAAATTCAAGAAGAAAAGAGGGCTCCTTGTTACCTGAATCCCACCAAACTTTCTCCAAGGCACATTATACTGAAGGTGACAAAAATCAAAGGCAAAGAAAGAATCCTCATGGAAGCCAGGGGAAAATATTATAACCTTCAAAGGAAAGCCCAAGAGGCTGTCATCAGACTTCTTAGCCAAAACTCTTCAGGAAAGAGTGGAATTATATATTGAAAATATTAAAAGAGAGGAACTACCAGCCAAGAATAATCTATCCAGCAAAGTTATCCTTTAGATATGAAAAAGAAATGAAGACTTTTTCAAACATATAGAAGCTGAGGAAATTCGCCTACACAAGCCTGGCACTCCAGAAAAAGCATTCAAAGGACAACTAATTCCTATGCTCCTGAAATTCTTCCAAACACTTGAAGAGGAGGCAATACTTCCCAACTCTTACCATGAGGCCAACATAACCCTAATACCAAAGCCAGTAAGTATAATACAAAAAAAGAAAATTATAGACCAATATCACTGATGAATACAGATGCAAAAATCCTAAATAAAATACTAGCAATAGAAACAAGAATGCATTGAAAAGATTATACACTATAATTAAGTGGGATTCATCCCACAAACACAAGAATGGTTCAAAATACACAAATCAATGTGATACACCACATAAACAAAATAAAAGATAAAAATCATATGATTTTGCCAACTGATGCAGAAAGAGCATTTGACAAGATACAACATCCATTTAGGATTAAAACACTTAATAAAATGGGTAACTTAACAAAGAACACGAAGGAATTATATACTGAAAACTGTAAGACACTATTAAAAGAAATTGAAGAGAACAAGAAGAAATGGAAAGATATTTTGGATTTATGGATTGGATGAGTCAACATAATTAAAGTGGGTATATTACCCAAAGCAATATACAGATTTAATGCAATTCCCATCAAAATCCCACAGACATTCTTTCAAAAAATAGATAAAAGAATTATCAGATTCATTTGGAACCACAAAAGACCCCAAAATCACCAAAACAATCCTACACACAAAAAATAAGCCTGGAGGCATCAAACTCCCCAATTTCAATCGATACTACCAAGTGTCAAGAATCAAGACAGCTTGGTATTGTCAAAAGAACAGACACACAGACCAATGGAACAGAATTGAAAACCCAGAAATAAACCCATAAATATAGGGACAGATAATTTTTTACAAAGAAGCAAAAAATATACAATGGGGAAAAGAAAGCTTCTTCAGTAAATGGTGCTGGGAAAACTGGAAAACCACATGCAAAAGAAAGACTCTTAACTGTGAACTGTCACCATATTAACAAAATTAGCTCAAAGCACATTAAAGACATCCACATAAGACCTGAAACAATAAATTGTATATAAGGAAACATTGGAACTAAACTTATAGACCTTGGGTTTAGGGAGGACTTTATGAACCCAACCTTAAAGGCCAGGGACATAAAAGCAAAAATATATGAATGAAATTATATCAAACTAAAAAGCTTCTGCACAGCAAAAGAAACCATCAACCAAGCAAAGAGACAGTCAACTGAATGGGAGAAAATATTTGTAAACAATGCCTCTGATAAGGGGCTAATATCTAAAATTTAGAAAGAGCTCAACAATAAAACAAACAATCCAATTTAAAAAAGGGCAGAGGATCTGAACAGACATTTCTCCCAGGAAGACATACAAATGGCCAACAGATATATGAAAATATGCTCAAATTCACTAGCTGTTAGGGAAATGCAAATCAAAATCACAATAAGATACCACCTCACACTTGTTTTAATGGCTGTAATCAAGAGAAGTTACAGCAAGTGTTGGAGAGGCTGTGGAGAAAAGGGAACTCTCATACACTGCTGATGAGAATGCAAACTGGTACAACCACTATGGGACAGTATAGAGGTTCCTCAAAATGTTAAGAATAGAGTTACCATATGACCCAGCAACATCCCTTCTAGGTATCTATCCAAAAAATTTGAAAAACTTAGTCCATAAAGATATATACACCCCAATGTTCATCACAGCACTATTCACAATTGCTAAATCATGGAAACAGCCAAAGTGTCCTTTGATAGACCACTGACTAAAGAACCTGTGGTACATATACACAATGGAATATACTCAGCCATAAGAAAAGACAAAATAGGACCATTCATGCCAACATGGATGAACCTTGAGACCATTATGCAAAGCAAAATAAGCCAGACAGAAAAAAGAGTTTGAGACCCTGAAATCTCAGGAAAATGCATGGTGTATCTCTTCTATAGCTACTTCCTGTTGAAAGGGGGCAAAGTTATAATCAGGGTCTTACCCTCTTACTCTGTCAGGAAGGAGATACTGTCCCTCGTTCCCAGATGAGTGAAAGTCAAAAGTTGTGAGAAGAGACTGGTGTAGATCTGGGGCTTCTATCTCCAAATAGACACATCAAAAATCCCTGGAGAGCCATCATTTTATAAGTGGAACTGCTGTAACCTGGAGGAGACACACTTGACAAGTAGATTAAAAAGACATGGGTTATGTATTTATATTAGCAGGAGTAAATATTAGTAGGAATAAATAGACCCTAATAAGGGTAGAAACCAAGTTATGGGAGGCAGAGTATCTCTTAATACCTGCCAGATTGATTTAGCCATTGGGCTTTTTTTTTTTTTTTTTTTTTTTTTTTTTTTTTTTTTTTTTTTTTTTTTTTTTTTTTTTTTTTTTTTTTTTTTTTTTTTTTTTTTTTTTTTTTTTTTTTTTTTTTGCTTTTTGGTATGTGGGTAGCTCCCTGACTGGGAATCGAACCCAGGCCACAGCGCTGACAGCGCCAGCGCCAAAGCCTTAAGCCACTACACCATCAGGGAACTCCCTCACTGGGCTTTTCTTTGCAAAGTTATGAAGCCATTTTGTCTGATTTCAAAGGTGTTAATTTGATTCCCAAAAAGGGCTTGGAAAGTAATAGAACTAAGAGAATTAATATCCTGTAATGATTAAGTAAAAAAATCACTTATCTGGTAACCTTTTAAATAGCAGTCTGGGATCTTTAGTGTTGCAGAAGGTCTCTACCTTCTGAATGTTGTGGAAGGCTCTGCCCACTCGCCTGTCAGAAAGATCAAGCAGCACCTGGAGTACTTGCAAGTTCAGGTTGTTTATTTTATGCCAGCGAGCTTGGAGGAGTTGTTTCCAAAGTCTGAGCCCCCAGCACAAGCAGAGTTGGGTAATTTATATGCATGAGCTGGGCTGGTGGAAGCAGGTATTCAAGGAGAAAAAGGAAAGAAGAAAAGGGGAAGAGGAGAAAGGGGAAGAAGATAAGGGGAAGAACCGGTGGTGATCAGTGAAGTTGTGGGGGCGGACAATCCCCCTACATTAGTGGTTCACACAAGGCCTGGGACTTGGTTGGTAAGTCTTTTTTTTTTTTTTATCCTTCCTGGTTTTATCCAGAAGTGATGTCCCCAGCTAGGAACTCTTGCACTTTAATAGCTGTAGGGATGGAAATCAGTACAATCAAAGACCCTTCTAGGTGGGGCTCAGTTGAGATGTGGGTATGTCCTACCCCAACTATTTGGCAAGATTTGAGAAAGAGAGCATCCTGGAAAATGAGTTTAGTACAGAATAAGTGGCTCCTATATCAAACAAAGCAGTCAGTAATTGAATTTGTCTTCCATTTTTTTGTTTTTTTTCCTCTCTCTGCTTTTGTTTTCTCCCTAACCTTTCCTTCCCTTCCTTACTCTAATGTAAAAGACCAAAGAGGCAAATAAGACATTCTCTTAACTCAGTGCTGGGTCCTAATGCTTGCTTCTTTAACTCTTTCCTGATTTCTGGGGCAGACTGAGTAATGAACTGGTCCTTGAGTATCAATTTCCCTTTGGGGGGTGTCAATGTCTATGTTTATATGTTTTTTGTTTGTTTTTTTTTTCTATTTTTTTATTTTTATTTTGTTTTAACATGTTGGTTACCTTTAATATATTTGGGAACAAATACGGGTGATAACATATATTAAATACATCAATAACTCAGAAACATCATAAATTATTTTCTGACCTTTACTGACCTAATTGTTCAAAGAAGTCTAGTTTTGCAAGAACAGGGAGGGGGAGGAAGAAGAGAACAGGGAGGGAGACCAGAGAAGAAGCAAAGCCCAGGATTCTCAGAAGCTGGGCAGCATCCAGAGTTGGCCCCAGGGGTGCCAGCCTGGGTAGATCTGGTGCTGGCAAACTCAGAAGACCAAGCTTGCAGAGATACAAGAGTGTTCCATGGAGGAAACCTCAGATGGCGACACAGGAGGTAGCAGCAGTGTCCAAAGATATATTTACATGTTTAGTAAGATCTTCCCTGAGTTGTTCAAGAAGAATCATGGGGCTTTCAAAGGGGCCTTTACTTTATCCAGCATGGGGTAGTTAGTTGGTTTATTCTTATTTTGTCTTAGCCTTCTATTGAACAAAGGGCTACATGATGTTATAGCTAGGTACCTTCTCTGGGGTCATAGTCCCAGTTGGGATTAGTATTGGGCATAGCCATGGTCCCAATAGGATAATTAGTGTTAGTCATATGGACACTGTCAGTAAAATGGATGGCAGCCTCTGTAATTGTTTCTCTGTCTTAGAGAGTTTGCCCTGTGATAACATTAACATCTTTCTCAGAGGGGTCAAGGGTAAGTGATAGTGAGCTTTTGAACTGAGGGATCTATCTTGCAGGAGCCACAGAGATCAGAATGATATCTGAGAGCCATAAAGATCTGGACATATGGCACTTTTTTCCATTCTTCCAATCTGCAACACAAGTGATCTAATTGCAAAATAATATAAAAATTTAGGTTACAATTCTTTGGCCAGCTTTCCCCATTCTTTAACTTGCAGAGGAAGATGAGCCATTTTTTCATTTAATATGACTGATTGGAGACTCTAAGGGATGATGTTCTGGTCACCCATCTCTAAGAAAATACAGGTTGCCCATCTATAAGAAAAGACAGGTTACCAATCTATCAGAAAACACAGAGTGTGAGGCAGAAAGTAGTGCATCCCCTCAAGTCCTGGCTCCAAAAGCTTTCTGAGGCAAAGGATACCCTATCTCAGACCCTGGCATGGAGTGATAATGTGGGCCAAATGGGGGAACCCTTCATTATAAGAACTTGTAGTCCCCTTTTCTTAGTTCCTTGGCTCCCCAGCCTTGCCTTTCCCCTAGTCTTGAGCCTTAATCACCCTCTCAATCAATCTTCCCCAGTCTCTAGTCTTAAACAATAAAGTACTCCTAATCTTAATTACAGAATGTCTCCTTTCTACTTCTTGCTTTGATTTAAACAATTATTCTATAACTTGTGATTTATGCACATTAGCCTCTTTCAAGCTATTCCACACCCTGTTGCTGGGTAGGCAACATCACCCAATAGACAGGTTATGCCACAGGAGGAGGCCACAGACTCAATTCATCATGTAGCCACCCTATGTCAGTGATTTTGAGGCCTGTTCCTTGGGAAAATGCTTTGAAATATACTAACTGCATCTAATTTTTTCTCCTCTAGGGGCTACTGTGATACAAATAATTCCCCAACAAGGCTTCCAGCCCATCCTAACCAAAGAAATCAACATGGCCTTCCAGGTGGATCCCAAGACACCTCTCCTTTTTAGATCAGATAGGGCAAGAGCTCCATGAATCCCTGGTAGGTAGAGACAATGGCCACACTTTTTCTGTATCAGCAAAAAATTGATATAGAAGAAGAGACCTCTTGTCCCTCAACTTTGCATAAAAATTTATGAAGAATCAAGTCTCTCAAGAGAAAAGTGAGGCAGGCAGATAGAATAATGAAACCTCAGGACCTCTCCCAAGGGACCCACCTTGCTGGAATAGTCACTACCCAATTACAGGAGAAATTAACACACAAAAAAAGTTATAGAATAGAAAAAGTCCACCAGTTAAAGCCAGTTCCTAAGGCCTGTGCAGTAAAAATTACAGTGATCCTCATTTCACTTGAGATTCTTTATACAATTATAATATCATACATATGCCCAGAAGTTCATTAATATCATTATAACGGACTAAAGTCTGGGAAGAAACACACACAGTCTAAAAAGGTGACATAATTCTTCCTGTCAATCAAAGATGCCAATCAAAAGATCTTACACTCGGATAGGTGTAACCTTTTAATCCTAAGAAAATATAAACTACTAAGGCCTTGTTATTTGGAGTTCTTGAGCCATTTTCCTGGTGGAGCCCACTCCTACATCTTAGGAGTATACTTTCCCTCTCAATAAACTTTCTCTTTGTTTCACCTCTATACTTTGGTGTGTCTTGTTCAATTCTTTGCTTAAGATACCAAGAACCTAGACACCACACTGAAAAGGGCCCCGTTCTCCGGTAACTATTCGTGCCCATGCCCTGAAGACATGGACTTACATGTACCTTGCCATGGACTTCTACGTTTCCCCACAAATCACTTACACACAATGACAGCTCACTTGCTGGGGAAGATCTCTCTGCATTTCCCCTCCCTGTTGTTTGGAGGGGTGAGACACTGGGGTCTCATCTTTGTGCCTTGCTTTTTCCCTAGTCTCTTCCTTTTCCCTTGTTTTCCTTTTCCCTTGCTGACTGTATGACATAGCCAGGTTTTAAAGTAGCTGTTACTCTAAACTCTGGGATGGACCTTGTAATTCTTTGCTAGCCTGTAGCCTTCCCACCTCTTAATATGTGTCCAGATCTCGGAGAGTACCTTATCCAATACAGCCCTAAGTGCCATCCCTTGCAGGGACCACTTAAATTGGTTATTGTGATCCCTTAGAAGAAAGTAGAGTGACATCGCTTTACCCTTGTTATTAGTCTTTGTCCTTTCCCTCTAAATTTCCCTGGCTGGCTATATGTAGAGTAGTCCTTTTAAAAGTCTGATTGGCTTGTTCTACATTTCTCTAAGGTATACGTCATTGGCAAGAAAGACTGAGCAAAAAACCCAAATCTATTCTTACAACTGAGCAGATTTTAGAGGAAATAGGTCCAGAGTGAGTGGCTAAGACAGAGTAAATGGCTCTTAATATTAATTAGAAAGTCAACTAGCTTATCTGCCATGTCAAGGGTCACCCATAGTTCCTCCTCTGTCATGAGAATAGCCTTTTCCTTGGGAGCTGCTGGAAGCCTTGGGCCCAGTCCAGTGGGTTACAGCCATTGGTGGGGAGGGAGCTGGTCCCTCCTCCCTTCAGAACAGGAAACAATCCCTCCTCTTGTGTCCTTCTAATTTGCATAGGGAGCACAGCTGCTTTGGAGGATTAAGGCAGTCCCAGTTCCATGGGTCTGGGCTTTTACACCCAAAGCAGGCTCCTTTACCTGGTGTTCTTCTGGAGTTCCCAGGGTAGCCCTGAAGTGGCTTTAACCTTGGGCTCTTATCTTTGGTCTCACTGTTCCTTCCTCCCTTGTTTTCTCTGTCTCAGCTGCTATAGACATTGAAACAAATTTATTTGGCCTTCCTTAGGACCTCAGAGCTACATGTCTTAATTTATATCTATAACCCTCAAAACCTTAAGTTTTACTGATAACTAAAAAGGCAAACAATTAGTATTTCTATTGGCAACTCACAAAAGAAACATAATAGCAATTTCAAAGAAGACACAACGTCTTTTATTTGTCCCCTGCAGTTTTAAGGAGCATAAAATGCTGGCTCAGGAGGCTTGATTTTAAAAGTGCTCCCTTTTTTTTCTTTAGTTGCTTCCACCTCAGAAGATAGTGGTGGGTTTACATTCTTTGCTGCCCTAGGCACAGATTTGTTTACAATTTGAATTTCCCTAAGACATCAAGAAGCAAGGGAAAAAAACTTTGTAATACTTTTACTTTTTACCCAATATATGAAGACAGAGTTGATGTCTAATTATAAGGAAACCAGGAGACAAGTGGATTTCCCTGTTCTCTGAACTATTACTTTAGATACCTTTTTAAGAGTTTCTATTGTATTACACCATAAAAACCTGCATACAAGGGATCCCATCCCAGTTCCTTGATACATTGATAAAACAGTTCTAACTGCAAAACAGCATAAGAATTTAAGGAAAAAAAACTATTAAAAGCCATCTCTCCCCAGAACCTAAAACATCTTTGCAGAGGCCAAGTAGCATTGTATTGTAATTGAGCACCAATGTTCCTTTTGGTTAATGACCTAAAACTAAGTTTGCCATTTATTCAATATCCTGTCTAATGAACCTTGAGTTGGGACTAACATTTCAGATCCTATTGCTGATCTTAGAGTTAAAACAGTTCCACATACATGCACACACACACATATATACATATCTGGATATATAGATAGACACAGAGACACTGAACAGACAATTTCTACACAAAACCAAAAAATCCACAGATATACAATGCAACAGAAGAAATGCTTATTTTATTCTCATTAAATAGACAGGATTTGTGACGGGCAAAACATTAGTGTAATTTCACTCCAGCAAGCAAAATTGTTTGGCAGCTGCTTCCAATGGCTAATTTTGCATTAAGATTTCTGTCCCAGGCAGCCTCTGATACTCCTTGCTGATTCAAACAGGCATTGGACTGAGTCTGGAGGAAAGGACAAGACAGGCAGTGGCAAAGGATGTAGAAATCCAGGCTGGTTGGGCTAGACCTTAGGCAGAGTTACTTTTGCCAGCACTACTCAAGGGAGGTGGTTTCCAGATACTGGGGGTTGTACATACAGCAGGAAAAATGGCCAGTGGGACAGAAAGATTGAGCGAGTGTGGGGTACAAGCTCTGGTTTGCAAAAGCAACATAAGGAAGATTTATCCCTTTTTGAATCCCTTTTGGGTGGCTCATGTAGAGGCCAACACACTTTAAGGGAGATGTGCCCAGGTGATATTTCTGGTCCACCCCCTATCCTAGCCACGTTGTCTGCAAGAAAAAGTCTGGAACAGGCAACAGATGCCTCAGAATATCCAAGTGGTTGGGTGGAGGAGAGAGCAAGAAGGAGATTCCTCCATGCTGTGAGCTGCCTTGGGGTTTTGTCATTAGTTACAACTTGGTGTATATCTTCATGCTCATTTCTCAGTGCATATGTAAATAGTTATTTTATTTACCAAAAAAGAGAAAATAGTGGCTTATTCTTCCATTGAAACCTGGGGGAGTGTCATATATTAAGAACTGTTTTGCCCATATTTCTATTGACTGCATGGAATCCTGCTCTATGAATGTGTCCTGCTTCATTTAATCAATCTCCTGGCATTGAATATTTGTATTTTTTATCACTTTTTTATATCACAACAACTCTTTAAAATTCTGGATATCTTTATAACTAAACCTTTGTGTGCATTCTTACCTATGTCTTTGGGATAAATTCTGATAAACAGCACTTCTGGATCAAGACATGCTTATTTTTTGGTGCCTGGTGCTAGCCTGACCTTCAGAAAGGCTGCAAGCCACCAGCAGCCCAGAAAAGTGTCAACGACTGTGTCAACTACTGTGACATCACAAATACTAAACTTTTTAGACTTAAGGCTCAAAATAGATAGTATCTTATTATCTCACTCTACATTCCCCTAACTGCTGATGATATTTCTCTTTTTCCCCTGTCAACTTCTCTTCTGCTATCTTACTTTTCACAGTAAGCAGCATAGTGATGAGGGACCACCTGGGTTCCACTTCAGTCTCACTGTGCTTCAGTTTTGGGCTTCTGTAAATGGGGTAACATGTAACCCACAGAGTTATCGTCAGGCTTCTGTGAGTGTATACATGCAGCATACCTCAGCTCATGATAAGCACTTCAAACATGTTAGCTATTATTTGCCCATTAAAAAATAGATATATATGGCTCTCAATGCCACAGCCTGGGTTCGATTCCTAGCCAGGGAACTACCCCCCCCCCCGCCCCAGAAAAAATAGATATGTAAAAGGACATTATGAAGAATAATGTATACTTGTATACTTCACGAATATTTTCACCTTGTCTTTCCTTTTCAGAATTTTTCATAATAAAGTCTTACTTGAGAGATTTGACAAGAATAGGGAATAAGGTCTTTAAAATGACACTATTTTCTCCAAATGTTATCACTATTAGTGTAACATTTGTGTCTCCTAAAGGATTGGTCAGAAAATTTACCTCAAGACTTGCAGGTTGGAATTTGTTTTCTCATTAAAGGTGAAAGAGATGCACCAACACTAAATGGACTGAGTATAGTACTTACTTCTTCCTATGACTTTCCATTCATCTGAGAGGAGAATATTTATAGGTACTAATAACTGTCTTCAACTGTAAAGGCAATTTTATAGGAGAAGAAATATAGTTGTTTTTATTATTCCATGGGATAAAAGTTACCAGGAACTTAGTTTAGGCCTAATCTAAGAAGGAACTAGTTAGGCCTGAGAGGCAGTAATTCTTCCTGAATGGAAGCATTCTAACAGGGGTTGAACTGGAGTAGAGATTATTACATGGGGGAAGCCTGGATTAGATGAACTTCATGTGTCCTAATAATTTAAGATTGATTTTGCCCTAAATTCAATTTAGGCTCTACTATTCCTGGCTCTTCAATTGCCTGATCACAATGGGTATATGCTTTGTCTGGTGTCTCCTTCTTCTTCCCACTAACACCCATACTCCCCAGAAACTCCCAAGGCTGTGGGGTTCCCAAGGCAGAAGAGGGATGCACTAGTTTTGTTTTTAGCCATTTGTACATGGCCACATTGTCCCAAACTCTTGTCTTCATAAGTGAAAATTTTTTCCTTGTTATTCCAAAGAGTTTGCTTCCTACTGTTGTAAAACTCAATGATTTCAGTATTTGCCTGAAAAAAAAAAATGGCCACAATGAGCCAAATAATTTATTTGCAGGAATACTCAGAATGATTAGTTCAAGTAGTTACATTCTCTATAGATGTAAATGTAGATGGCAAGCACCAGCCCCACATACTACTCTGTACCTATCTCTGATTAGGATTACATGGAGTCACTTCTAAAACCTCATCATTGTGATTCTAGGTTGGGTCGTGTTACACGGTAACTCATTCCATTGTTGAGGGCCTATACAATGATAGCTGTAGCTTGCTATTTCTTATATTACAGGCACTCCTCACTTAATAACTGAGTTCTAGGTCATTAAGTGAATCAGTCCATAAGAAGGAGCTTAAAGGTGGATATCTTGTGGTGTATTGTGGGGCCACAGGATATGTATTTTTCAATAGATATTACATGACTTATAAATGAAATATGTAGTCTTCCATGATTATGAAGGCTTCGTGTAGTGAATACTAACTGACTATAGGAACTAGAAAAAGACTGAGAAAGGGGAATCCCAAGACTCACACCGACTGAGAAAGGGGATTCCCTGCACTGGAGAACTGATCCTAAGTCCCAGTGGTAATTAAACAGGTAAATTGTTTAGTGAGAAGTGGCTGTAATTAAAACTGAAAATGGATGTCATCTCCAGGAATGGATTACCTTAAATCAAGTCTTGGAAAGAGTTTTTTGTTTGTTTGTTTGTTATCTCTGAATATTTCAGTTATTTATATTTAAAAGTTATATTTGAATCAAGACAAGTAAAGTTAACATGTTGTGGTGATAATCATTTTCATGACTTTTAATCTATAGATTTCCTTATCATCTCTTATTTGTTTGTTTATTGTTAGACTTATTGGGGTAATATTGGTTAACAAGAATTACATATGTTCCAGGTGTACAATTCTGCAGTGCATCATATCATCTATGTGTTGCATTAGGTGTTCACTACCTAGTGTCATTTCTCTTTCCATCACCATATATTTGGCTCCCACTCCCTCCTCTCTCACCCCCTTCCTCTTCTCCCACTGCCTCCCTCTTTGCCCCCATGTAACCACTAAATTATTGACTGTGTCCATGAGTTTTTTTTTTCTTTGTTGCTTTCAGTTTTATATTCCATATATGAGTGAAGTCATATGATTCTTGGTTTTTTTTTTTCTGTCTGGCTTATAATCACTTCGCATGATGTTCTTGAGGTCCATCCTTTTTGTTCTAAATGGTAGTATTTTGTCTTTTTTATATCTGAGTAAGATTCCAATGTGTATATATACCACAGCTTCTTTATCCAGTCATCTGTCGCAGGGCACTTTGGTTGCTTCCATGTCTTAGCCACCATGAACAGCGCTATGATGAACATTGGGGTACATAAGTATTTGTGAACTAAGGTTTTTAAATCTGGCGGGTAGATACCCATAAGGGGGACTGTGAGTCATATGGTAACTCCACTCCCAGTTTTCTAAGGAACCTCCACACTGTCCTCCATAGCAGTTGTATCAATTTACATTCCCACCAGCAGGATCTTGTTGATCATAGCCATTCTAACAGGTGTGAGGTGGTATCTCATTGTGGTTTTGATTTTCATTTCCCTAATAACTAATGAGGTTGAGCATTTTTTTTCATATGTCTGTTGGCCATTTGTATATTTTCACTGGAGAAGTGTCTTTTCAGGTCCTCTGCCCACTTTTTAATTGGGTTGTTTTTTGTTGTTGAGTTGTACTAGGTCTTTATATATTTTAGATTATTAGACCCTTATCAGATGCGTTGTTTGCAAATATTTTCTCCCATTCAGTTGACCATCTCTTTCCTTTGTTGATGGTTTATTTTCCTGTGCAGAAGCTTTTAAGTTTGATATAATCCCATTCATTTATTTTTTATTTTACTTTGAGAAGAGCTTTTAAAGAGCTATTCCTACTTTATATGAAATGGGGTGACTGGCTTAGAACCCACAAGTGAGTCAGTTGATGAGGCAGTTGGGTCTAAAGTTGGAAAGGAGACTGTCGGGGAAGGGATGGTGAAAATCACTTACTACCCAGGAACACCCAGAGGTCCAGGCCAGGCAGTCCCTCCTCCCTTTCACATTCTTGTTGTCAAGTCCCTTTTCAGAGTTTCTTTTTCTTCATTTAAATCTGATCATCTAACATTCATTAAAAAAAGAGGAAGGAAACAAGCTCTGAGCTCTGATACCCCCAGGGAGTACCATACAAATGTAAATTATTGTCCTATCAACTGCAATCAACTTGTGGCTCAGAGCCTTGGCAGCCCTTCATCTAGTAAACAAGAAGATACAAACACCAAAACATTCCTTGACTAATCAGAAACAATCCAAGAAAACAATCTCTTGGAAAAGTCCACCTTAAGCTAGGGGCACCCAGGACTGACCTTGGGCCTCCAGCTCCTCCTCTACTAGGCTGTCTTTATGTCACTCACACCCACAGGTTGTCATCTTGCCAGTGAGAATAATTAGCCTTTGATTAACACTGGTTGTGTTTTTTCATCAGGTTCATTTCCAAATTCCTATAATTTCTACTTCATCCAATTACTATATTTTGACCCATCTCTTCCAGCAGACTGAGGATAGAGACATCACCAATATAGAAACAACAGCTTTAACTTCTAATAAATCAGTTAACACTGTTGTTTAGGGTGAGCACTATCCTCATTTTTTCCAAGGCCTTAAAAGTTAACTTTAGCTAACCTAATAATCTAATTTTATCCTGAAATTGATGCCATCTCAAGAAAGATTATTTTAAATCAAGTTTCTGCAAAGAGTATTTTGATGGGGCAATAATATTCTAATTCTGGTTAAGATGTTGAACAATACATGCATGACTAGCTTTTCATTTTATTTCCCAACCCTCTCCCCACCACTAAGCTTACACTTCAAGAGAAACCTTCAGTAATCTAACCCAAAGTGTGAACTGCACAACACTGTTTCTTATGAATTCTCCCCCCAAATAAGGTCCACATGATGAGAAGTTCTGCAGTTCATGAATTGTATTACATATTAATCAGCATAAGAAGCCTCACCTTTATTTAATCCAATATTTCTCAAACTTACCTGATGAAAACTTTTGTGAGAGCAATAGTTAGCCAGATGCCCAGGCACTCATAAACATCTGCCAAAAAAGTAAATGAACCTTGCAAAGAATGCACACTGGGAAATATGCTACTTTCAACCACAGGGTTAAGGACCGTGAGAATATGAAATTAAAAATTCAGGAGCTATTTTTGGACAGGTGGCCCCTTATTCACCTTCAAAACATTCTCAAAGGTCAGTATACACCTAAAGTCAGCTCCACTTGAATCTGGGCTCAGTTCCACTAGCACGCAAACTCCTTGAGGGCAGGCATTGTGTCTATTCATCCTTATCTATTCCTAGCATGAAACTAAATGCCTGATGACTAGCAGGCACTCTTATTAAATAAATAAATGCCTGAAGGAATTAATACTTAAACTAATTAATGCTTACATAATGAATAAATTAATAGATAAATATCACCCTTATTCTTAGAAGTCATCTATTCCAGCCCTTATTTTACAGCCGAAGGAACTGAGACCATGGAGAATTGAGTGCTTTGCCCAAGGTCATGACGGTACATTACCACTTCTCTTCCTAAAACAATACCTAATGCTGTGTCATTAACCCAGTCAGCTTGGGCTATTTTAAACTATATACTGATGCTATACTACTTATTGTAAGGTAGCTTCTTTAATTAAGCCAACAATGTATGCAAACACCATGGTTAACTTATAATTAAAATACCAACAACTATATTGGAAATGTATGTTTAATAGTATTAGTTCCAAGAACAGAAATGTTCAAATGTCTACGGAATTTTTAACTTTGTTACAATCATTTTAACAATCAGGTTATTCAGGGATTTTCTGTTACAATCATTTTAATAATCAGATTATTCAGTGATTTTTCCCCCCTTTTGGTATTTCTTACTGAAATTTTATGGGGCCCCTCCTTTTTTTCTTGGCTCCCCATTAAGTTCTACGAAAGCTCATAAAAACTCACATCTATTCCCTTATAAAATTGACTTATTCTTGGGGGAATGGTGGGAAGTTTGTTTTTCTAGAGAAGGATGAATGATCTTGACAAACTTCTGGCCTTTTCTTGGTAAAAACTGAACAGGGATAATTGGTTTGGTCACTGAAGTATCAAACTGGTCAACAGAAGACCTGAGGGACTCTCTCTAACCTATCCATTTCAATTTTCTTTCCTTCACAATTGCCAAATCCTAATAAATAAGCAATCAGGTGATATAATTTTAGGAGCAACAAATTGGCCTTTGTGTCCAAAAATACTTTCTCACTTATTTTCTTCAGTTACCAAATTCTACAATAAAATTTTAATAATTTGGATTAAAGTTTTGACAATGCCTTCCAGTTCATAAAATATGGTGTGGGAAAGTTGGAAATATAAATAGTGGTTACAAGAACAAGCTTTAAGCCAGACAGTTAAGGTTTGTATTCCAGCTCTGCCATTTATTAGATGTGAAACTATAGACATAAAATGTCAGCCTTTATTTTCTAGCCAGCAAGACAGGAATGGTATAATATCTATCTCATGTAAGTCTTGTGAAGACTACAAATACAACAATGCATGTAAAATGATTAAACTGGTATCTGGTTCTATAAAAAGTGTCTGTTGTAATCCTAGTGATTACCTCTTTTTATCCCCTTATTTTGCCAAACTAAGAAGGAAAGCATTCAAAATTCCCAACTCCATTGCAGACACATTGCAGACCAGAGATTTGAATGCTCTTTCAACCTTAAAGTTGAACCCATTTATCATGTTTTCCACCTTGAGGACAAGCTAAGAATAAGACCTTTTGAGAAATAACTAACATATAAAAGGGTGTGCAACTTGCAGCTTGTCTTGTTTAGTGAGAGAGCCACAGAAAGCAGAGGGAGGAAGCTTTCAATATACACTTCAAAACTAAAAGATATATGTCACCAACTTGGCAAATTTCCTGAGTTCAGACTACCTGTATATATATGACTATTTCCTATAATTGTTTGAGCCAACTCAAGACCAGTGAAACTAATCCATTATCAATTATTAAAGCAAAATATCAGTAGATATATGGCATTGAGTTTACAACTATAGAGACTGCTTATCTTTCAGATTCTTTCAATTGTTATTGACTAAACAGGACTAGAACACATATATTAAGTCCATTACATGCCAAGCACTGTGCTATCTTCTCAGAGTACCATGATGACCATGACATCATAAACCCTGCCCTCACAGATGTGATTCCAAGAGATAAGACATATCCATAAACAGATCATTACAATAAACTGGGTAGAGGGAGTAAAGGAGTGAGGAACAAAAGAAGTGCTGAAAGAATGAGAAACAGAAGTCCTAACATTTCCTAAGCCCTTCTAAGAGACAAATGACTCCTGAGTTTGTCAGAAGCTTTTCCCAATTAAGACAAAAAGTAAAGTCATTACTGGGGAAAAAAAAGAAGAAAAACTATCAGAATAGGCCATGTAGCCATGGTGAGGACCCAGGATCTAGGGCCAGATTGCCTACTTGTGACACTAACTAGCTGTGTGACCTTAAGCAAAGTACTTAATATTATCATGCCACAGTTTCTTCATCTGCCAAAAGGGGATGATGAAGAATCTGCTTCATAGAGTTATTGCGAGATATGCAAGGGCTATCTGGAAAAAATACAGTGTTAATTGCCTCTATTTTTTATTTACATGGCTGGATACTTTTTGGATAGCTCTCATAAAATGCTTAGAGTAGAGCTTGGCCAAGACAAATTCTTACAAATGTAAGCCATTATTGTTACTGGAGAATGGGTCCTTCTTGGTGTGATGTCCAGGTTCTTGGTGTTCCGAACAAAAAATTGAGTGAGACACAGAAATAAAGTTGTGAGAAAGTAGTTTATTAGAAACAGAAGTACACTTTAAAAAGATAGGAGCGGGCCTGAGCAAGAGAGTGGTTCAAGGGTCCCAAATGGCAAGATGAAAGAAAGTACACTCCAAAGAGGTAGGAGCAGGCTTGTGACTCAAGAGCTTTGACTAATGAGGCTTTGGTAGTTTTATTCCTTTTAGTTATAAAGAGTTATGCCTCTCTCTCTCTCTCTCTCTCTCTCTCTCTCTCTCTCTCTCTCTCTCTCACTCGGGCGGGGGTGGGAGTGGTTCCCTGGCTGGAAATCGAACCTGGGCTGCGGCACTGAGAGCACCAAAGCCTAGCCACTGCATCACCAAGGAACCCTCTTGTGCCTATTTCTTTCTAGAATTCAGTCTGTTACAATATTATTCAACTTCCAAGCCTATGTGTGACATTATAATGATGATATAATGAGGCTTAGGTGGAATAAGAGTCATAACCATTACTGCGCATGCACTCGTAACTGGCTTAAGCTGGTGGGCTTTTGTACACTGTTACTTTTTGTATTGATTACTTTTTCTTGTAATTTTCCTGTGGTTGCCTAACTTGGGGCAGGGATTACAAGTAAAGGGTAATATCAAGGTGATGACTACTCCAGCAAGGTGGGTCCCATGGGAGAAGTCCTGATATCCCTCTATTCTACCTGCCTACCTCACTTTTCTCTTGAGAGGCATGATCCTCATAAATCTCTATGGGAAATTGGGAGATAGGAGGTCTCATTTTCTGTATCTGCTTCCTGCTGAATGTGGTCATTGTCCCTACCTATCAGGGATTCATGAAACTCTCACTCTATCTGCTAAAATGGAGGAAGGGGTCTCGAGATCTGCCTGGGAGACCATGTTGACTTCTTTGGTCAGGATGGGCTGAAAGCCTTGCTGGGGCATCATTTGCATCTCAATCATTCCTAGATAAGAAAAAATAGATTCAGTTAATAGATTGAAAAGCATTGGCCAGAGAAGCAGACTTCAAAACCACTGCAGAGTAGCTGCATGATGGAAATTTCATTTAGTCCCAATGAGCATGCGGCCTGTTGACTTTTCGCTTAGCCAGCCATTTAGGTGTCACTACCTAACCAGGAATGGCCTGAGAAGGATGATGGGCTGCCATGACAACAATCAGCAAGCACAGATTACAGGCTCCAAGTTAATTGGTTAAAGTCCAGCAAGCACAACTAACTAAAGTTTTGCCAGCACAAATTACAAATTCCAGGATGATTAACTAAGGCTGGAGATGGAGCACATTTTGGGAATACAATTAGCAAACAAAAATTACAAGTTTTTTTAGAATGATTAACTAAAGTCAGGCAAAGGACATCCTGGGAGATCCTGAACAACAGCTTATTGTTTAAGTTTCAGGGTAACATTCTATTGTTTAAGGCTAGAGATTGAGGAAAACTTATTGAGAGGGTGATTAAGACTAGAGACTAGTAAAAAGATAAAATTGAGGAGCTAAGGAACTAGGGAAGAGGGGGTAAAAGTTCCTATAATGAGGAGCTCTTTCATTTGGCTGGAGTCATTACCATTAGAAAATAAGTATACAATATCACCTAAATCTAGTGCAGTTTAGTTTGAGTAAACAAGTAACAAGTTAAATAAGAAAACAAACCTCATTTATGCATACTTGTCTCAGTGATTTTCATGTGCCTTGCTTATCTAGATTTAGTTAGCACCTAGTAACATTCAAATCATACATTATTATACTCAGAAACAATCTAGTATCTTGTGTTGTAGTATTACCCATAAATCTAATTATTCTTCTAGAAAAAAGAAGTGAAATATACAGCCATAAGTAAGTCTACCTGACCACTCAAGATCCGTTTCTTCATGTATAAAACAAGAAAGTTGTACTATTTTGTCTTGAATGCTTTTTAAACTCTAAATTTTTATGCTTCTATTATGACTGGCTACATTCATGACTATAGATATAAGGCAAACTCCAAATTTATGGATTAGAGAAATTAAATATAAATTTTAAAAGAAAAGACAGAAGAAAAAATAAATCTAATGGTAAATTACCCTTTTCTAGGGCTGTACAGATGCTGTAACTAACTGTTTAGTAATTGAACATAGTTTTTATTATGTTGGCTTTTAACACCTGGAAGTGATGCTGGTGAAAGAATTTATTTGAGACCTAAGTCACTAAGTGCTGCTCTGAATCGCAAATATGGGCAAGGAACCAAGATTATAGGAGGGTGTCAAACCCAGGTGATCCCCAGGAGACTGTAGTCAAAAGAGAGCCAGGGTTGATGCAGTAATGGCTCAAAATCCATGAAGTCATAGAAACATGGTGGCAAGTACAAAAGGATGAATTGTGATATATGAGCAAAACAAACAAGAAAACAGGCTGTCATCAAGTATCAATGAAATAGGCTAAAGGATCTAGAAGTTGAAACTTAAGTACAGTAGAAAACAGCAGGAATGCAAGGTGAAAAAATGGAAGAGCCAGAAATATGTTAGCAGCTGTATAGCTAAAAGTTGGAAGTGAAAAATTAAAAGGTGGGAGTATTCATTTATTTACTTATGCTATAAATACTTGGTAAGCATCTTCTATGTGGAAAGTGTAATTACAAAAATGAAAATAAGACATATATATTGTTGAGTCACCACAGGTCTTTGAATCATTTTAACATTAGAGAATTCAGACCAAAAAAGTAGGAAATTATAATGTTATGTTTTATTTTGAATTCATAGACATGGGTGTATAGAGGATGATCATCTAACCCAAATCTAGGGAATTAGGGAAGTCTTGCTGAACAAAGCAACACTGAGCTGAGTTTTAATAGGAGTCAGACAACAAAACAGGTGAGAACATTTGGACAGGGTGGTCAGAGGATTGGACAAAGTATTATAATGTTTCAAATTTCAAAGGCATACATTCTAAGAATTATAAATAGGAAATTAATAAAATAGATCCATGTCCTATAAATAAGTAAACAATTCAACAGAAGCACAAGGAGAAATAGTCAAATATACTATTATATTATCCTGGGAGATTCTAATACACTACTCTTCAGCAATTAACAGAATAATTTTTTTAAATCAGTAAGAATATATATGAGCTGAAAAACAAGATTAATAAAGTGTCCTAAGGAACATATATAGAACACTAACCCAAAAATTGCAAAATACATGTTATATTATTTTCAAGCACACAAAGAACATTTACAATTGATCATATCCTGCCTCATGAAGGAAGTCTCAACAATTGTCTATTATTGAAATAAACAGAATGATTTCCCTGCCCATAAAGCAATTATGCTAGCAATTATTAATAAAAGTTTTAAATCTCTATATTTATAGAAAGCAAGAAATATTTCTAAATGACTCATGGATTAGCAAAAAGAAAACACTGGAAATTATAAAATATTTCAAACTGAATGATAATGAAAACACTGCCTATAAATCTAGTAGAATGCAGTTAAAGCATTAATTCATAAAAATTGTCAACTTTAAATGCTATATTAACAAAGAAGAAAGACTGAAAACTAATGAGTTAAGCATCTATCTCAAAAGTTATAACAGGAATAGCAGAAAACACCAATGAAAGTAGAAGGAAGAAAATAAAATACAAAAAAATAGACATCAATGAAATAGAAAATAAACATAAAATAGAGAAAAACAATAAAGCAAAAAAAAATGGTTCTTTAAAAAGACTTGTGAGATTGTGAGGGAGATGGCAGGCTAGGTGGACACCATGTCTACAGTCTTCTGGATTACATCAAGGCAGCAAATGGATGGGGGAATAGTCAACCTTGGGAAGCACTGGAGGACTGACTGAGTGAAGCCCTGACAGACAACTGGGGATATAAGGAAGGAAGCCCAATAGAGACCAGTAAGGAAATGGGGTGTCCTCAAATCTATGTATAGTGAGGGAGCTTCAGGAGGGAAACCTCAGGCACAGAGGCTCTCACAGAAGAGTGAGGGGTGCTGAGCCCACTCTGGGCCTCTCCCTCCCAGCCCAGAAGCCATGTGCAGGAGAGAGGAAAACTTGTTATATCTGGCAATTAAAATCATCGGGACTTTTGTCTATCTGTGTTAGTGGGATGGAGGTCAGCTGGAAGTCCAGGTGCTTTTCTGTTGGGTACACTCATGGGCTTGGCTGTTTGACACACTCACCTGTTGTTCAGTAGAGGGACAGCATCACTGGAGGTGCCAGAGTACTACCGGGAAGGGTCGAACTGTGAGGTTTGGGGGTGGGGGCTGGAGAGTCCTATTGTTTGAGCATGGAGTGCACTACGCATGTGGTACACAGGATGATGCCATTTTTTCTTTATTAAATCCTCCCCCAAAAGACTAAATCTGAGACCTTACAGGTCTAAAAACATCTGTGCATGTTCACTACAAACCCCGAACAACCAAGCCCATCACAGTTTAAACTATACTCCCCAGGGAGCTCTAGTTTGCCAAGAGGCCCCCCACCCTACCAGCTGCAGAAACAGGTCTTACAGGGTTTCTTTCTTCCTTTCTTTCTTTTTTTGGGAGAGGATTTCCCTAGTTGGGAATAGAACCCAGGTCGTGGAGTTTGAGAGGACCAAAGTCTAGCAACTACACCACCAGGGAACCGCTCTTATAGGTTTTGTTTTGTTGTTTTGTGTTTTTGTTTGTTTGTTTGTTTGTTTTTGTATGTGGATAGTTCCCTGGTCGGGAATCGAACCCAGGCCACAGCGCTGACAGCGCCAGCGATGAAGCCCCAAGCCACTACACCACCAGGGAACTGCACTTATAGGTTTTTAACAGAGGAGCAAGCAACCTCGTCCTTCTAAGCAACCCCTCTAAAACAAAAAAGAAAAAAAGGAGAAGAAAAACCCACAGGGAAACCAAGCTGACAGCAGCAGGAGAAAAGCCATGGAACTCTTTTTTAAAAGGTTCTCCCCAAAACACACAGGCACCCTGGAATTTCGCACAGATCACCCAGAGCTGTGCCCTGTTCACCCAGTAGGGCACTCAGGGTGGCAAAGCAATCAACCTAGTTCTAATGTTTTGTTTTGTTTTTGCTTTTTCTTACTGAAGCAGGAAGGGGTCAGTGCTACTCTGCCACTGCCTCTGCTGCTCCCTCTGCACAGCTAAAAGTGAGACATGAATGAAAAAAACACTGGGTTCTCCAAAAGTTATTTAATTATCTTTTAAAATTTTTTTGTAGTTTTCTTTTATCATTTCCTTAATTTCTATATTTGTACTTTATTATTTTTAATTTAATTCTTATTAACATTACCATTTTCTCAATATTTTTTTTCTTTTTTTTCTTAATGTGGGTAGTTTCCTGAGTGGGAATTGAACCCAGGCTGCAGCATTGACAGCACTGAAGCCTAGCCACTACACCACCAGGGAGCTCCCTTTTTCTTCCTCCTTCAAAGTGTGATCAGGCACATTGGAGATTTGCCCCATTCACCTCTGGTTGGCTGAGTGATTAGCCCCAACTAACTAATAGGGAAACACATTCTTGCAGATTTTTGCAGGAGCAACTGTCTGCAACTTACCAGAGAGATTTTGGTGCCACTCTGATGCTCCTCCAGTTCAACTAAAAGTGTGCTGCAAGTGACAGACCATAGGATGCACAGCAAGGGAAGAAAACAAGAAAATAATTTTTGTTGTTGTTGTTTCTTTCTTTCTTTTTAATTCAACTTTTCTTTCACTTACTCTCTCATCTTCTATCATAGGGCTTACACTAAACAATTTTTTTCTTATCAATTTTATCTTTTTAAATTTTTTCTTTTTTATCTTTTTAACTCTTTCATGATTTATTTTATTTGTACTTAATGTCTTTAATTTTTATTTTATTTTTTATTTTTTCTTAAATTTTTCTATATGTTTTATTTTTTAAGTTCTATTTTATTTTTTAATCCATATATTTTATTTTTAGATGTTCTTTATTTTATTATTGTTATTATTATTAATACCTTTTTCCTTTCTTTTCTTTCAAAGTTTACACAGGTACCCTGAATAATTAATTGCCCTGTTCACACAGAGGAACTTTGAGTGATCAAGCAATCAGCCCCACCCTACTAGTGGGCGAAGATTTTCTTTAGGTCTTTTGCAGTAGTGACTGTCTGAGACTGGGAAACTTCCAGGGCTGTTCTACCACCTCTTCCCACCCCCAGGGTAGCTAATGGTGTGCTGTGACTGGCAGTCCCCAGGGCTCTGAGAAAATTTTTGTTTGTTTGTTTTCATATATTTATTTATTTATTGGTATGTCTGTTTCTTATCTCTCTTTTTTTTCCTCAAAAGTGAAACAGGCCCCTTAGAGACATGCACTGTCAATACAAAGGCACTCTAGGTAGATGAGTGATCAGCCCACTTTACTAATGGGGCAAAACTTTCTTGAGAACTTCAGCAGGAGTGGCTGTCTCTGGCAGACCAGGAAGCTTTCAGTGTTACTCTGCCACTTCCCTTGGACAGTTAATGGTGTGCTGTGAAGGGCATACCACTCAACTACAACTGAACAACAAACAGAACACTCAAGAGACAATCCTAGATTTTACACACAAGAGATCAAAGAGATTGCACCATTGGACCACACAAGATACATAATACATAAGGCCACCAAGCAAAGACAAAGAGACATGAGATATACCTACTACAAAGAAGCAAACACAGAGAAGTAGCCAGAATGCAAAAACAGAGAAACACATCCCAAATAAAAGAATAAGAGAAAGCTTCAGAAATAGAGTTAAATGAAATGGAGGCAATCACCCTACCAGAACAAGAGTTTAGAAAACAGGTTATAAGAATGCTTAAAGAACTTACTGAAAACTTCAACAAAGAGATAATACCATAAAGAAAGACATAGAACCATAAAAATAAATAAATAAAAATAAAAAATGGAGAATACAATAACTGAAATGAAGTCTACACTAGAAGGAATCAACAATAGGTTAGATGAAGCAGAAAATCAAATCAGTTATTTAGAAGACAAGGTAGTAGAAAATATTCAAATGGAAGAGCGCAGAGAAAAAAGAATTTTAAAAATGAAGATAGCCTGAGTGACCTCTGGGACAACATCAAGCATAACAACACTCAGATCATAAAGATACCAGAAAAAAAGAGAGGGAGGTAGGGATCGAGAACCTGTTTGAAAAAATAATGACTGAAAACTTCTCTAACCTGGCAAAAGAAATAGACATACAAACCCAAGAAGCACAGAGAGTCCCAGACAAGATGAACTCAAACAGACCCACACTAAGACATATAATTAAAATGGCAAAGGTTAAAGACATAGAGAGAATCCTAAAAGCAGCGAGAGAAAGACAACTTACCTACAAAAGAACTTCAATAAGACTATCAGCTGATTTCTCAATAGAAACTTTGTAGGCCAGAAGAGAATGCCAGGAAATACTCAAAGTAATGAAAAACAAGGGCCTACAACCAAGACTACTCTACCCAGCAAGATTATCATTAAAATTGAAGGAAAGATAAAAAACTTAACAGGTAAGAAGAAGCTAAAGGAATTCACTGCCATCAGGCCAGCATTACAAGAAATTCTAAAGTGACTTCTTTAAGCAGAAGAAAAGAGAAAACAAGCAAACCCACAAATAAATAAATAACATGAATAATAACATGTACCTATCAATAATCACTTTAATTGTAAATGGACTAAATGCTCCGATCAAAAGACATAGGGTAGCTGAATGGAAAAAAAAAAATAAGACTCAGGCATATACTATCTACAAGAGACTCACTTCAGAAGGGAAGACACACATATACTGGAAGTAAAAGAGAGGGGAAAGAATATTTCATGCAAATAGAAATGGGGGAAAAAAGCTGGAGTAGGAATACTTATATTGGACAAAATAAACTTTAAAGCAAAAGCTATAACAAGAGACAAAGAAGGACATTACATAATTATAAAGGGATCAGTCCACCAACAGAACATCACTCTTGTAAACATTTATGCACCCAACATAGGAGCACCTAAATACATTAATCAAATATTGGCCATCATAAAGGTGGACATCAACAGTAACACAATCATAGTAGGGGACTTGAACACCCCACTGACACCAATGGACAGATCTTCCAGACAGAAAATCAACAAGGATACAGTGGCCTTAAATGACATGCTAGAGTGGATAGATTTAATTTTTAGAACATTACATCCCAAAGCTGCAGAATATACATTATTTTCAAATACACATGTAACATGTTACAAGATAGACCACATGTTAGACAACAAAATATGCCTCAATAAATTTATGAAAATTGAAATCATATCAAGTACCCTTTCTGACCACAATAGTATAAAACTAGAAATCAATTACAAGAAAAAAACTGAAAACTGCACCAACACACAGAAGCTAAACAATATGGTATTAAAGAATGAATACTGAAATCAAAAGGTACCTGGAGACAAATAAGAACAAAAACACAACTACCCAAAATCTATGAGACACAGCAAAAGCAGTCTTGAGAAGGAAATGCATAGCAATGCAGACTTACCTAGAGAAATAAGAAAAATCTCAAATAAATGGTTTAACTTTGCACCCAAGAAAACTGGAAAAAGAATAGCAAACAAAGCCTAAAATCAGCACAAGGAAGGAAATAATAAAAATCAGAGCAGTAATAAATAAAATTGAGACTAAGAAGACAATATAAAAGATCAATAAATCCAAGAGCTTGTTCTTTGAAAAGATAAACAAAATTGACAAAACTTTAACCAGATTCCTCAAGAAAAAAAAAAAGAGAGAGAGGACCCAAATAAGTAAAATCAGAAATGAATGAGAAGTGACAACAGATACCACAGAAATACAAGAAATTATAAGAAAATACTATGAACAACTGTATGCCAACAAATTCAGCAATTTGGAAGATATGGATGGATTCTCAGAACCATGTAAACTTCCAAGGTTAAATCAAGAAGAAATAGAAAATCTAAATAGGCCAATTACTAACAACAAAATCGAATCAGAAATCAACAAGCTCCCAATAAATAAAAGTTCTGGACCAGATGGCTTCACAGGTGTTACCGAACATTCAAAAAGAATTAACACTTATACTTCTCAAACTATATTTTTTAATCCAGGGAAAAGGCAGGCTCCCAAATTCATTTCATGAGGCCATTGTTCCCCTGATTCCATAACTAAATAAAGGCACTATGAAACAAACAAACAAAGAAAAACTACAGGCAAATATCCCTAATGAACATAGATGCAGAAATTCTCAACAAAATATTAGTAAATCAAATTCAGCAATGCATTTAAAAAAATCATACACTACAATCAGGTAGGATTGATTCCTGAGATGCAAGTTTGGTTCAATATACGTAAGTCAATTAATGTAATACACCACATAAACAAAATCAAAATTAAAAATCATATGGTCATTTTAACAGATGCAGATAATGCATTTGACAAAATTCAGCAGCCATTTATGATAAAAAAAATGCTCAGTAATGTGGGACTACATGGAACAGATCTCAATTCAATAAAGGCTATATATGATAAACCCATAGCTAATATCATTTTATACTCAATGGGAAAAAGCTAAAAGCATTGCCCTTAAGATCAGGAACAAGATAAGGATACCCACTGTCATCATTCTTATTCAACATAGTACTGGAAGTCCTAGCCATAGCAATCAGACAAGAAAAACAAATAAAAGGCATCCAAATAGAAAAAGAAGAAGTAAAACTATCATTATATGCAGATGACATGATGCTATATAAAGAGAATCCCAAAGATTCAACCCCAAAATTATTGGAACTGATAAATGAATTTAGTAAAGTAGCAGAATACAAAATCAATATCCAGAAATCAGTTGCATTTTTATACACCAATAAAAAACTAGCAGAAGGAGAAATTAAGAAAACAATTACATTTATAATTGCATTTTAAAAATACCTAAGAATAAGTTTAACTAAGGAAGTAAAAAACCTGTACTCAGAAAATTATAAGACACTGAAAAGAGAAGTCAAAGAGGAGACAAATAAATGGAAACACATACCATGCTCATGGATAGGAAGACTTAATATAGTTAAAATGTCCATACTACCAAAAGCAATCTACAGATTTAATGCAATTGCCATCAAAATACCAATGGCATTATTCACAAAAATAGAATATATGATTCTAAAATTTATATGGAACCATAAAAGACCTAGAATAGCCACAGAAATCTTGAGAAAGAACAAAGTTGGAGGAATCACACTACCAGACATCAAATTATACTATTATGTTATAGTTATCAAAACAGTATGGTATGGGCATAAAAACAGACACATACAACAATGGAACAGAATAGAGATCCCAGAAATAAATACATGTCTATCTAGCCAATTAATCTAAGATAAAGGAAGCAAGAACTTACATTGGGGTAAAGACAGTCTTTTCAAAAATGGTGCTGGGAAAACTGGAACGATACATGCAAAAAAATGAAATTGGACTACCTTCCTACACCACATACTAAAATAAACTCAAAATTAATTAAAGACCTAAATATAAGAACTGAAACCAGCTCAGACTTTGGAAACAACTCCTCTAAGGCTACCGGCATAAATTAAACAACCTGAACTTGCAAGTAAAAAAGAACTGAAACCATAAAACTCCTAGAAGAAAATACAGGTAACCTCCATGTAACATGGCACTTCTATAACACGGTTTCACTCTAACATGGTTCGAGAATTGGGGGAAACCCTCATACAACATGGCACCCTAGAACACAATTTCACTCTAACACGGTTTGAGAATTAGAGAAATTCCCAAAAAACATGAAGCATAGTAAGAGATTTTTAAGAGTAAAAAAAATATCTTATTCGAAGGTAAGGAAATCCCCAAACAACACGGAATGTAATAAGAGCTTTTACGAGCAAACAATATCTCATTTGAAATTAGGGAAATTCCCAAATAACACAGAGCATAATAAAAGCTATTAAGAGCAAAAGGTATCTCATTTGAATTTTTTCATTTGAGCATGGATGTCATATCAGATTTTACTGCATAATTGTATAATTTTGGACTGTATTAATGTCATAAATTTATCCACCAAAGAAACAAAACTGATGACATTATATGCTTGTTGGAAAAATATATGGCCAGAGTCAATTCAAAGTGAAAATCTAATCAAACGAGCAGAAAACACAATGCATATAACAGTAGAACTTGCTAAGTCTCTAGGAGGAGAAGGTTTTTGACAATATGACTGTTGACGATATCCAAGAATTACTGGTGGAAGAAGAAACTGATAAAACAAATTTGGTGGAAATGACATCTAGAATATGCCAAGATAATTCACTGGATGATAGCACAAGTGAAAACAAAGAGGTTAAACACTATCTAAAAAGCATAAAGAAAAGCCTAGACTTAGCTGAACAGTTGGAGCTATATTTCCTAAATGATTCTTCTACAGAAAGAAGCACAAAGTTTAAGACAGAACTTATAGCCATATAATGAAATTTATAAAGGTCTCTCGGCTAAAAGCAACCCATCTAAAATAACAGATTTTTTGCAAAAACCACAGAATAGAAGTCAAGGTTATGCTGAAGAAGTTCAAAGGATGAAGATACGTGAAAAAAGAAAACACCCTTGGTTGATTGTGCTTAGTAGCAATGACAAAGAAAACATTATTTAATGGGAGTTCCCTAATGGTGTAGGGGCTTAAGGCTTTGGCACTGGGGCTGTCAGTGCTGCCGCCTGGGTTCGATTCCCAGCCGGGGAGCTGCCCACATACCAAAAAGCTAAAAAAAAAAAAAAAAAGAAAACATTATTTAATATGTTATACTTTTGGTGAAAAATGCTTTAATAAAAATATTTCTCTTGATTATAAAAATATGACAGTATGTTTTTTTTTAATTTTTGGAAACTAAGTAACAGGTCATTTTAGGAACCTAACAACTATGTTACATGGGGGTTACCTGTATAGGAAGTAACCTCTCAAACATTACTTAGCAATACTTTCATTGATATATCTTTTCAGGCAAAGAAAAAAAAGGAAAAGTAAACAAATGGGACTACATTAGACTAAAAATTTTTTTACATCAAAAGAAACCATCAACAAAACAAAAAGACATCCTACAGAATAGAAAATATTCACCAATGAGGCATCTAATAAAGGGTTAATATCCAAAATCTATAAGAAACTCATACAACTGAACACCAAAAAAAAAACAAAAAAAAAAAAAACAAAACCAAACAACCCAATTAAAAAATGGGCAGAAGACCTGAATAGACATTACTCCTAAGAGGACATATAGATGGCCAATAGACACATGAAAAGGTGTTCAACATCACTAATCATCAGAGAAATTGAAATCAAAACCACAGTGAGATACCACCTCACTCCTGCCAGAATGGCTCTCATCAATAAATCGACCAATAAGTGTTGGCAAGGATATGGAGAAAAGGGAACGCTTGTGCACTGTTGGTGGGACTGCAAATTTGTCCAGCTACTATAGAAAATAGTATGGAGGTTCCTCAAAAAATTAAAAATGAAACTGCCTTATAATTCAGCAATTCTACTCCTGGATATTTATCCAAAGAAATCCAAAACATGAATTCGAAAAAATATATGCAGTGGTATGTTTATTGCAGCATTATTCACAATAGCCAAGATATGGAAACAACCTAAATGCCCATCAGTAAATGATTGGATAAAGAAGCTGTGGTATAATACATTTACACAATAGAGTATTATCCAGCCATAAAGAAGAATAAAATCTTACCTTTTGCAGCAACATGGATGGAACTATAAAATCTTACCTTTTGCAGCAACATGGATGGAACTAGAAGATATCATGCTAAGCAAAATAAGTCACACTGAGAGAGACAAATACCATATAATCCCACTTATATGTGGAATCTAAAGAACAGAATAAAGTAACAATGAAAATAGAAAAAAATTTTTGGACACAGACAATAGTTCAGTAGTTGCCAGATGGAAAGGGGGCCAGGGGGATAGGAAAGGAGAAGGGAATCCAAATATATGGTGATGGAAGAAGAAATGACTCTGGGTGGTGAGAACACAATGCAACACGTTAATGATAAATAACTGTACACGTGGAACCTATGTAATTTTACTAACCAATGTCACCCCAATAAATTTAATTTTTAAAAAAATTTGTTAAATCAATAAATGTCTGATGAGGCTGTTCAAGAAATAAAGGGAGGGGTAACCAAAATGTTCAAAAACCCTTGAACAACGTGGGGGTTAAGAATGCCTACCTCCTATGCAGCCAAAAATTCATGTCTAACTTTTGACTCCCCAAAACTTAAGTTGTTCCTTGATATCTATGTGGAATTTGTTCCAGGACCCCCAAAATCTGTGGGGGCTCAACTACCCCATATAAAATGATATAGGTCAATACATACAGAGCCCTCCACATCCACAGACACCCAACAACAGATTAGTACAGATATTTGTTGAAAAAAACTTGCATGTAACTGGACTCACACAGTTTTAACCGTATTGTTCAAGGGTTAACTGTATTTGGAATGAAAAATAAGACATATAACTACAGATCTTGCAGACATTCAAAAAATAATACAAGTATGTTATAAATTACTTTATGCAAAAGTTTAAAATTTTTGATGAAAAAAAAACTGACATAAAAAGAAAATGAAAACCTGAATAGTCCTATAACTATAAATGAAGTTCAATCTGTAATTTAAAACCTTCTCCCAAAGAAAACTCCAGGCCTATCAACATGTAAGAAAGAATTTAAAAAACTCACAGAAAGTCTCCCAGATAAGTGAAAAAGAGAACATTCCTCAACTCTTTATATGAAGCTATGAAAACTTTGTACCAATACTATCAATGATGATACATGAAAAAATAAAATAAAAAATTATGGACCAAAATCATTTATGAAAAAAATGCTAAATAAGATATTGCCAAAATGATTCTGAAAATGTATAAAAAGCTAATAATGCATCATGACCATCCTGAGTGTATACCATAAATGTAAAATTGGTTTACTAAAATATGGTGTAATTTAGCACACCAATAAACTAAAGGATAAAGCCACTTTAATCAATGTGTTTAATAAAATTAACCTATACAAAGGTACTTAGTAGAAAAGTGTTGAAAGTTTTCCCTTTGAAATTAAGAATGAGGAAAGATGCCCACTATCATCACTTATATCCAATATTATACTGGAAGTGGGGTGGTGATCTGGGGGAACTGGGAAGACAAGAAATTAGAGTTTGAGGATGGTATTTCTAATAAGGATCCATAGTTCCAGAGATGACAGGTGTACCATTGGAATAGGTGGCTGAAAGAGAAAGGAAGTAAAGACTATGGGAATGGGGTGTGGGTCGGAGGAGAACTGTGGGCTAGAGTTTTACATGGGTTAGTCAAATGGACACTGAAATTACTCAGGAAGATTAAACCTGTGCCAAATCTTCAATGAATATGGAAGAGAAGCAGGATTTCAGTAGATGCATAGAGGAGGGGTAAAAAGCATAGTTACATCTGAGAGATATTGCAGTTTTAGTTCCAAACCACCACAAGAAAGCATGTGTCACAGTAAAGTGAGTAGTAATCTTTTTTATTGGTGGTAAGTTGTCTTTCATTTGTAAAAAGTGCAACATCAGAAAAGCACACTATAACGAAGCTCAATAAAATGAAAGTATGCCTGTAATACAACCAAATGGCAAACTCTCCAAGAGTGCTAGGAGTTTTACACTAGGGTAGAAGAGTAATAATGATTTGGAAAAGTTGTTGGGTAACCAAGAACCAAAAGAACACTGATTTCAGGTACTTGTTACATGGGGTTTGCATAAATAGACTACCTCTACCTACTTAAAGCTCTGGAGGAGAGCCTCTCATTAGACATAGAGGTAAAGGGTTTTGCATCAGATTGTACCTACTGAGCACCCGCCCTTTCCCTTCCTCCTTTTATTTCTATGGAGAACATCCTGATGCAGGCCCATGATTTTTCCCTGGACTACAGTTTCCCAACTAAAGTTAAATCCCCTCACTTAAAGGTAGAGACCTTCTACAATATGCTGGTAAGATTCTTATCCTTGTCTTTCACCATGTCGCCAGTTCTCATTCACTGTTTCCCATGCTTTCATTCATGCTGTTCCTTTTTTCTAGAATGCCCTCTCTCTGGTTTTTATTTGTCCAAATCCCCTTTTTATCAGTTTTACTTCATACACCAGCAAGCTTATGAAGCTTCTTACCTCTTGCACACACACCCAGGGGTGATATTGAGAACATTTAACCACTGTTTTATCAAAGGCACCATCCTATCTGAACAAACTCTGGCATTAACCCTTTGTTGTTGGATTGGGGGAAGTCTGTGGGTTCCAAGGAGGTAACCAAGGTGAGGGAAACAGAGAAGAGGACACTGAGGGGTCAGAATTTCAGTATTTTAACAATGGTTACAGTAATGCAGACTCATGGAGCACTAGCTCCTTGTACACCCTCCTGCAATCATCTTTTGGCAACTTCCAAATAATGTTCTTAGACTTCTCCTGCAGCATCTAACCCATTCTGCTTTGTAGATAAGTGATACATGCTTGTCCATCTCCTTTATTCTATTTGCAACGAGATTATAAATCCCTTCAAAGACTGTCCAACTCATCCCTGTGCTCCTACACTACATCTTGGCCATCACAGACACTCAACAAACGTTCCTTTAACTCCAAGAAGAAGAAATTAATTTGCCAATATCAACAAAGTAAGATTCCTAAGGAAAAGAGGAAAATAAATGATTTTTAATGAATGCCTACTCTGTAAATGTTATTTTATTCTCAAAATAAGTCTGGGAGGTTGGTTTTGTTATTTCCATTTTGCAGATGTGTAAATGAAGGCTTTGGCTAATTCAGTCGGTTCATGGTACCCAGCTGGAAGTGCCTGAAATGAGATTGCCATCCTGTTTGTCTCGCTCTAAACTCATTGTAGCATTTTCAAACATTGTGCATCTCTTCTGAAAGATATTTAATTATTTTGTTTATTCTTTGGTTCAAGGGCAAGATTCCATGAATTTACAACATTAATCTAGTGGCTCTTTTCAAAATATGCTCACCTCAGGTGTGTATTTATCCTCTGAAAATCAATGAATCGGAACATTTCTTGAGTAGTACTGGTAACCTAAACAACACCGGACAATGGACGCAGTGGAAAGAAGCCTTTTATTTAGTCCTTTGAATTCTTTTACCACCATTTTCTTTTTCACAAACTCAGTTACATTTAACAGGATTGTTTTGAAAGAGATCTCTCTCTGAATCCTTGCAAAAGGAAGAATTTCAGCACAGCTAAAAAGTATCAAGGGAAATCATCTTAATTTTTTAATTCATGCCATTATTAGGTCCCTTTGCATCAGCTTCTTCTAATTACGCAGAAGTACATATATCTGACAGAGTGCCTGGCCCTGACTCATGACTTACTAATGAGATCATATTTTTCATTACAATTCCAAAACCCCATCAATCTTTTCTTAATTATTTTAAAGTGAATTTGCTGCTTTTGAAAGAAAAGGACGTATGTGGCACTAGCAGGAACTAGGAAAGTTGCATGTGATTTCAATTTCAGAAACTTTGTTGGCAAGATGGCCTGTAACTGTTGCCAATGTTAATAAATCAAATTTTGATGTCTAGGAATGGGTTTAATGCCACACCCTCCCCCACCATGTACCAGAACTCACTATCAGATTCAATGAATCAGAACTTCCAGCACTGCCACAGTAAAGCTCCTTCCAAATATCTCTGCCAATACATATTATAATCATCAGTATAGCCAGGGGTATACTTGAAATGTCTGACAATGGGTCCTAGCTGTAACACTTAAACAGAGCCTTGGACACCAGCTATGTTGGACTTAACCCTTTAGCAGCTGAATTTTAAGAAGCTTCAGGAGGTGCCTAGTGAAGGGCTGGAGCAGACAGATTTTGGAGGTGGAGGAGGGGGGAGTAGGAACAGCATCGATTTAATGGCTGGTAGAAGTGTATTTAATTATTTTAATATGTATTATGATTGCAGGTGCTTACCAGTATCCAGTCTGCCTGCAGCAGCTCAGGCATCTTAGCAGTGGCCATCTCCTAATCCTGGATCAGTCACCTTTCCAGTCATGTGTTTGAGTTATGTCCAACACTCTGATAAGCTTTCATTAACAGCAGCAAACCTGAAAATTTGCTCTTGTTTCCCTCCACCCCTTCACATTTTGTCAACTGCATTATAAGCTGGTCATTCACTCCTAGTCCTTATGCAATATACCCAGCAAATTGTTCATTTATCTGAGGTTTATTATGTAAAGGAGGAGGAAACCAAGGTGGCCAGAGAATTTTGTCTTTCTTGCTCTGTCTGACCTTGCTCTGCATGCTGACTTTTGTATTTTCCCCATGAAATACAGGAGCTCAAAAGTGAAACTCCAGTTGTCTGATTACACACTTAAAGGATTTAATTTTAAATTGTTTTAAATGTAAAGCATATGTTTAAGGTTAATGCCATGTTTGTAGCTCTTGGAAGTTCCAGTAACTCCCTGAAAATGTGACTGAAGGAGAAACTCAGATCATGAGCAAGAAGGTGGCCTCCAACTGTCTTGACTTCCAGGCTGAGCTAGTGGGGCTGGTTCAGGCATGAGTAACATGTGGCTGCATTGTGATTCCATTCACAAATGAAAAGCCCTCCTTAGTCCCTGATTTTGGCACCTCTACTGCCTTTAATTGGAAGTTTTCTTTTTTAAGTATGTTGATCCCGTTTGTTATACTCTGTGCCTAGGCTGGAGCTGAGCCATTAGGGCTTCACTTATCCACTACTCCATACTCAGTACTAGTTTTAGAAAAGTCCTAGGCTTGGGAATAGGCAGAACTCTGGACTAGAAAGCCAGCTACTGGGAGACAGTCATGCATCCCCTGCCATGGAAGCAAGCCCAGGCAGGCAGGCCTAGGGCCCAGTCAGTGGGAATGTGACCTACAATCATGGCCCTGGCCAGGCCCCACTCCCACTCAGATTTCAGTGCCAGGCCTGGGCTTCAGAGTCTTTCTTCCCCACCCCCATCCATGTACTGTAATAACTAAGCCAACTAGAAAAGAAATACTGAAGAATGACTAAGGGACAACAGTGTATATGGCAGTCTGGCCAGGACAGAGGGCACATAGCAAGGCACAAAAGAGCATGGTGTTGGGCTCTCAGGGTGTGGGGGGACCTGGCATCCTGAGCCTGTGATGATCCACTTCCTCTGGAAGGGGATCCTTGGATCCCTGTTGAATAAAGAGCAGTGTGGGAGGAGGCCAACGAGAGTCAGGGGACAGCAGACCTAAAAGGAGAAAGTCTAGTGAAGAAGAAGGGCTACGGCAGGACTCAAGTAAAGGGTGGAAACACAGCCGCCTCATCTTTTCACTGCTCCCTTACCTCAGAATTAACCAGCGTGGATCATCTTGTCCACTCTCTCCAGGAAGAGCAATTTTCCAAATGACTAGTCAACAGTGTGAAAAGCATATTCTTGCAGGAAGGGGGATCAGTACAGAAACTTGGACTTCCATGGTCCACCATAAGGGTGTGATTTCTAGACTTTGTACTTATTGTATAATACTGTAAGGAACAGTGGAAGAGGACAGAAAAGGGGGGGATTTAACCTCATAGGGTTGTCAGATGAAGGATTTCTTTTTCATATCTTAAATTATACCAACTCCTCAACTTCCTGGATTGGATGCTTGAGCAATGTCTTCCTCACACTCACTCCTGGCGAAGATAGAATAGAGCCAGGAACTGTCCTCTGACAGTGATGATATTAGTTCAGCACGCAATTTACTGAGGAGCCAAAAGAATCTCAGAGTCAAGGGTCCAAGAAGGCTTCGAGTTGAGCTCCCTCCAGTCTTTTCCCTTAGGACTTCCTAGGACTGCCAGTCAGCCTCTCCTGCCCTGTCAGGGGAAACCAGTTCATTCTGGACCAGTGCTTTGCCCCAAGGACAAGTTGAGGGTGAGGGACACTGGTACTAGCCAAAAAAAAAAAAAAAAAAAATTAAGAGGAGGGAAGAGCTGGCACTGTTAAATGGAGTAAGGTTACAGCAGGTTAATCCATTTTGAGCAAAATCATTAATCAGGTGCAAAACTTCTAAAAGGAGCAAAACTTGGACCAGCTCCTTCCAAGAGCAGCCTCCCAGTATCTCCCATTCACATTTTCATTTCCAAATTTTTAGTGATTTTTAGTGGCTTTGTATCAGGGCTGATCCAAGCCAGCCTAATCAGGAGCCACCTGTTCGTGTCCTCTCCCACCTCCCTGACCTCAAAAATGAGAGGAGAAATGATGGGAAACCCAGAGAGCTGCTTTGACCCCCAGTTTCTTTCCCTCACAAAATAAGCTACCCGATTCTAGGAATTGGGCCAGACCCTAGCAAATGAGTTTCTCTCCATGAAAAATACTTCTATAAGCACATTAACTCTTTCATTCACTAACTCTCTCATTTAATAGAAGATAAAGTCAGGGGTTGGGGAGTCCTCAGAGATTAAGCCTAGCCCCTCCCATTCTTGTTCAAGCCCAAAGAGTTTCAGTGACTTGCCCAAGGTGAGGACACAGATTACAAGCACTGTCATGACAGCCAGCTTCCAAGATGGCCATCCCAATGATTCGTGCCTCCCACTATCCAGAGTTGTAGAGTCACCTCTCACAGTGAATAAGGTTGGCCTGGGAAATCAATAGGATATTGCAGGTGTGACCATGTTTGACTTCCAAAATTAGATCATAGAAGACATTGTAGCTCCTGCCTTCTCTATCTTCACTGTGTGGGGAACCTGCCATGTCACAAGGACACTTAAGCAGCGCTGTGGCAAGGTTTACATGGTGAAAGCTGAGGCCCCCCACTAACAGCCAGGACCACTTATCAGTCATGTGAAGGACCCACGTTGGATGTCCCTCCTGCCCCAGTCAAGCCTTCAGATGAGCGCTGCCCTAGTCTACATCTTGAGAGGTTTTGAGCCAGAACTACCCAGTTGAGGTTCCACTGAAGTCCTGGCCCACTAAAATGGTGAATTAATAAGTGTTCATTGTACTGTCAAAGGGAAACAGAGCTGAACACTGTTAAAGGTGGCAAAATAGATTTTATGCAGCTACTACAATAGTGGGGAGAGACTTCAGCATAAGCTGAATTTAGCTCCAATCTGTGCAGAGAGACTGGGTATTTTAAGGGAAGAATGAGAGAGAAGGGAGGAGAAAACACTAAGGGTTTGAGTAGATTCAGAGAAGTGGAAAATTACAAAAAAGTAGGTAGTAAACTGTGTTTCTAAGAAATGTTAGGCACAGCAGATGTTGGGTCAGGGTGAATCTCAAAGAGAAAATTCTTTGGGCAGCCTGAGCTTTCCCAGGCTGTTAGAAATTAGGCTAGTGTTTGTTCAAGTCTTTTAGTGTGAAGAGTGGACAAAATTGTGCCAAGATTTTGCAGTTCTCACAGGCCACAATTGAGGCCTTGTTGAAAAGAGAGCTCAGAGGAACCTGACTAAAGTTTGATCAAAAAGAAACCCTTTAGAAGTAGTTCTAAGCCACTGTGAGTTTGAGGATGGTTTGTTTTGCAACAATAGGTGACTATACCCAGAACAGATGTAAACCCAGATTTCCAAAGCCCTTGCATTTTCTACCACATTACTTGGCCCTCCTTCAGAAGACAAACTAAGTACGGGCTGCTCTGGTCTTGATATCAAACTACAACTTACATATGCTATAGTAATCACAGAGCCTCAGCCAAAATATGCAAGACAGTTGGCTCTTTATGCCCGTATATTCATTCCCATGATTGCTCAGAACTTAGTAGACAACTGAGTATATTTGTAGACTTTAAAGACATGCCAAAGTCCTTCCTCATTATAAATGCCTCCCCAAATGACATCCCTCCAACTAGGTATATAATTCTATGAATTCAAGGGTCAGGCATTGAATTATCACTTCCCATGTGTCAGTGTGCTCATCTCTGCCCTCCAGGAGCAGATCTCTGGAACCCAGTGAAAACTTCTTATTTAGATTCGGTGTTATAGTAGGAGTTAGAGTCTGTCAAAGGCAACATGAATTTCTTTACCCATTTTTTTTTCAAACTCTTTTGTCCCAGCTGGGCTGAGGGGCCCTTAGGAATAAACTGATCACTGAGGAGATGTTCACAGTGCAGCCACCCTAATGAACTTCATCTTCTTTCTCTTAAGATGTTGCAGACAGGTAGGTGCCAGCCCTTTAGGACCAACTGGACAACTGATTAATACCATTAGGATAATAGTCTACACAGGGTGGCCATTTTTCTTAAAATGCAATTCTAGGTCCCTTTATAGATACTTTTTACCATAAATTTTTTTAAACCCATAAACATCCTTAAATATCCATATTCAAGTTTGAGTAACAGTGGTAGGTACCATGCAGCCTGAGAAAGTGGGGCCTTCAGCAAGACAGAGCACAAGTAGCACTTCCTCTTAAAAGCTGCTTCTAACCCCACTGAGCAGAATTAAATGTCCACCCCTCCCAGATTCAATATCTTGTCATACCTTCTCTTACCACGTGGCTGTAGCAACTCATCTCCATTAGACCAGAACTCTGATTTCAAACCGCTGTTGTCTACCTATGGCCTTGATTCCCAGAATAGTGCCTGGGAGGTAGTAAAGCCTTTAAACAATGAGAGTAGGATGAAAGAATAACAAAAATGTGCAGATAGCCAATTATCCTTGAAATAATTCTAAATAGATAATATAAAAGTAGCTTTAAGGGCAGTCCCCTAATTATGAGAGTGATGCTCTAAAATTTAGGTCTTGACCATTCCTTAAATTTGGACTTTATTTTCCCAAAGAAACCATGTAGCAAAACTGTGGAAAGCACAATAGTCAACCCACAAATTCTCTTACCCCTTGATGAAAGGGCTCTACTTCAACAACACATAACCACTATTTTTGGTCCAGGTTCTAAACAACAAACTTACCAATGGACTTCACTCATTTGTTAATTCATTCAGCAAAATAATAATATAATAATAATGTATTAATTATTAATAGGAAATACCTATTTGTGTTTGCCAGAAACTAGTGCTAGATGGTGGAAACTCAGAGGTGAAAAGCAGAGTCTTTACGCTGAGGGAGCCCCCACAGTAGAAGCCTACTGGAGAGAAAAGAAACAGATATCAAATGTAGCATGTGGAGTGTGCATGAGGTGCCCCTGCAGAGAGGGGCAACTGAGGCTATAAAAGTCAAGAGAAGTTTTTTTGGAAAACAATTGAATTGAAGCTTAAGAGCAGGGAGAGGAAACAGCATTTAAAAAGGCACAGAAGTAAAGGGGAGTTCAATGATTTAGAACGAAGTTTTAGAGTCAGGTGTGGGTTATAATAATGCCTCTGTAGTTTTCAATTGTTCGGGCTGTGGGTCTTTGGGCAAGTACCTAGCATTCTCAAATTTATTTTCCCATCTGTGAAGTGGGTAACACCAATCTCATGGGGGTTGTGTGAGCATGAATTGAGAGAATGCATAGTCCAAACATGGAGTTTGCACCTGGTCAATTTCAGGGGAAGACTAGCAAGTGGGATATCCTCTGGAAAATGACTGTCACTCTGGGTAAGGATCAGGAGTTGTGGATCAGGTTGATGGGAGGTGGCATGCATATTATGAGAAGAAAGAGACACAGTTACAGTCAGGCAGCAGAAAGGAAAGGAGACATGGAAATAGAAGGAACCTGGAATGTTACATGATGAAAATAAGCAAGCACTGAATCCAGTGCCTGAAAAAGGAAGATGTGAAAATAGAGAAAGGTTCTGTGAATTTTGGTCCAAAACCTTAGAAAGAGAAACCAAGGAACTATAGTAGACTCTCCATCAACCAGAACTCAAGCAACTAGCAAAGAAAAGCAAGAAATAATAATATTACATTTACTTGGAATAGTGCTGGTTAATGGAGAGTATACTGTACTATTCTAGCTGCTTCTAATTTCAACTTCTCTGCACCTTTATTTTTTAGTGCAATTTACCCAGGTGATTGACAACTTTTCACACAGCCATAGATAATATGCCAGAAGTGAAAGAATTAAACTTCAAAAATACATTTAAGTCAAAGTTAGACTTCAAAAGTAATGGAATTATAGAAGATAATAGAGGGGTACATTTTATATTTGAGACTCATTAAAGTTTGGCTTGGTTTAGCCATGCAAAAAATATATAATTCATCATTAATTGTTCTGGTACCACCTTAAAAATAAAAATGTACAATTTCCTTGTGAAAAAGGTATAAACAGATAAATACGTATGTAAATGTAAAATTTGTATTTGTTAACATCATCAAGTCACAGTTCCTTATGTGTGAAATAGGGAGACTACTGGTGCCTACTCTGCAGTGTTGTGAAGATTAAAAACATGCCTGCAAATAATAAACATGCATTAACTGTTTAGCAATGACAATTCTATAAATAGGGCCTGTCAATCATGTCTCCTAAATAACCTTCTAAATCCAGCAGTTCTGAAAGTGTGCCTGGGTCCCTGAGATCTTTTCAAGATATTCACAAGGCAAACTATTTTCTTTTAATTTTTAAAAATGTATTTTCAATCCATACTACCCAAAGCAATCTATAGATTCAATGCAATCCCTATCAAAGTACTAGCATTTTTCACAGAACTAGAACAAATAATTCTAAAAATTTTATGGAAACAGAAAAGACTTGGAATAACCACGGCAATACTGGGAAAGAAGAACAAATTTGGAGGCATCATGCTACCAATATCAAATTATCCTATAAGGCCACAGTAATCAAAACAGCATAGATTTGCATAAAAAACAGACAAATAGATCAATGGAACAGATTAGAGAACCCAGAAATAAATCCATGCCTATATGGTAATTTAATCTATTAAAAAAAGAAGCAAAAATATACATTAAAGCAAAAACAGTCTATTTAATAAATTGTGCTGGGAAAACTGGACAGATAAGAGGTCTGACAATTAAGTTCATGAACTCATCCTAGAAAAAGTGTTACATACCTCATTGATGACTATGACAATAGTCACCTTCAAAGTACTCTCTTTGGGGAACTATGCACCAATGCTACACCTAGTCCACCCTTTGAAGCAACTTTGGAACTCTTTTTCTGGGAGGGCCATCAGAGCTGTCGTTATTACCCTTGATGTCCTGAATGTCATCAGAATGGTCTTCCTTTCAATATTTCCTTTATCTTCATGTAAAGAAAAAAGTCATTGGGGACAAGATCAGGTGAATAGGGAGGGTGTTTCAATACAGTTATTTGTGTACTGGCTAAAAACTCCCTCACAGACAGTGCCACGTGAGCTGGTGCATTATTGTGATGCAAGAACCATGAGTTGTTGGTGAAAACTTTTGGTCTTTTTCATCTAACTTCTTCATGCAGCCTTTTCATCACTTGCAAATAGTACACTTGGTTGACTGTTTGTCCAGTTGGTACAAATTCATAATGAACCATCCCTCTGATATGAAAAAAGGAAGCAACATTGTTTTGACTCTTGGTTTGGACCAACAGAACATTTTTGGTTGTGGAGAACTGGCTGATGTCCATTGTGCACTTTGATGCTTTGTTTCAGGGTCACATTGGTATACCCATGTTTCACCATCAGTGATAACACAGTCCAGAATATAGTCTTGCCTCTCCAAAAGGTCTTGGCAAATTTTGACTTTCCTTTACTTCTGTTCATCTGTGAGCTTTTTGGGGACCATTTTGCACACACCTTTCTCATGCCAAGATTTTCAGTTAAGATTTTCCTAACTGTTTCTCTATTGATGTTTACTTGGTCTGCTATGCTTCTCACAGTCAGCTGATGATTTTGATGCACAATTCAAACATTTTTGCAATGTTTTCATCATTTCTGCTCATTACTGGCCACCCTGACCTTTGTTCATCAGTGATGTTTTCTCTCCCCTCAGGAAAATGTTTAATCCATTTGTACACTGCCATTTTCTTCGTGGCATTATCCCTATAAATGTGGACTAACTTGTCTCTGATTTCACTTCCACTCTTGCCAAGTTTAACAAAAAATGTAATGTGTGTTCATTGCTCTAACTGAAGTTCCAACATAGTCCCAGTGGCATACAACAACACACAACAATAATGAACACCACTCAACAAGATACTGCCACTTGTCAAAACAAACATAGCTGTGAGATATAGATATACCAAGGTTATGAAACAACTCATACAGTGTTGCCAAAGTAAGTACACTGTACGAGTTGGTAAACTAGTGAACTTAATTGTCAGATTTTGGGTCCAACGACAGCTCTGAAACTAATTTTCAAATTTATTTTTCAATTACTGTCGACATACAGTATTGTATTAGTTTTAGTTATACAATCAACATAGTGATTAAACATTTATACACCTCACAAAGTTATCACCTCAATAAGTCTATTACCCATCTGCCACTGTACATAATTATAATATAATTGACTATATTTCCTATGCTGTACTTTACATTCCATAACTATTTTTTAAAATTACAGTTGACATTTAATATTATTTAATATTATTTCAGGTGTATAGTGTAGTGGTTTGACATTTATATAATTTAGGAAGTGATACTCAAGCCAAAACTGTTTTCATACTTACACTAAGATGTTGTCTCTTTCATTTTCATTGTCTCACATGTAGAGCTTTCTCAAGGCATGAGATATTGCAATAGATTACATGCAGAAGCAGATACAGGAATATAACTGTCTGCTAATCATCCAGACATTAAAGAGAGTTGTAATAATGTAATAATGTAATACAATGTTACTTGTCTCACTAAATTTTTGGGGGGAAACAGTTATTTTTCATAAAAATAAACTTACCATGTAATGACTTTATTATTGTTCATTTTAAATTAACTAATAAAATTTTTTTAATTTTCTCATTTTTAATTTCTAATATGGTAACTCTTGATAGCTATAACAAATAAACAAAGATCATTAAGTTTTTCCATATTTGTTAAGCCTGAGAGAGTTCCTGAGACCAAAAGTTTTAACTTCTCTTTAGTTCCACCTCTTCTCTCCTCTCTACCACAGTCAACTACAACTGTTATCAGTGTGTCCCCCACTTCCCCGCCAGGCCCCACCAGGCATCTACTCTGACCCTCATTTTTTATAGAAACCTACAAGCAACCACTCTATACCAGTCCCTGTACTAGGCAAAGGAGATTATAGGCAGTCATGGTCTTTCTCTCATGGAGCTTATTATGAAGAAGATTAGAAGTAAATGAAAACAAGTCAAATAAATAAAATCATTATAAATTACAATAGCATGAGGAAGGAAAGAATCATGGGGCTCAGACAGAGAATGAAAGGGGCATCACCAAAGAGAGTGTGTAGGGACAGGCCTCCAGGAGGAGATGGCTTTCCAGTTCAGATCCATGGCAACCTGTCTTCAGAGTGGGAAAAGAGTATCACAAGCAGAGAGATCAGCCTGAGCCAAGTCCTCAGTGGGAAGGGGCTTGAGGATGAGGCTTGAACTAAGCAGAGTACAGATCATGCAGCACCCAAGGGTGGTTGCTCCAGTCTCTTCTCTGCATTCTAGCCAGAAATCTCCTCTATTTGCTCACATCACTGACTTCCTATTGTTTTTCCTATTGTCTTACAACAAAGAGCAATGCCCTTAATGTGGCCTTCAAGGCCCTACAGACCTGATTCCTGCCTACTCGACACCTAATCTCATGCTGCTCCTCTCACCCTCCCTACTATCTCACACATGCCAACCTTCAACTGAAGTGATGCATCTTCAATCCATCTCCACCTTTTTCAATGTCTTATTTCTTATTAAGGTGAGAATGTGGCTACTTCCCCAGTCCTGTGCCAGCTCCAGCCTTCTTGGAAGCAAACACCAATATGGAATTAAAAGTCTGAGAGACTGGGAAGTCTGTGAAAGATAAGGGAGGGGGAGCCAGAGTAGGCAGGAAAGTCTTCTGCCCCAGAGGCAGGTATGACATCTGTAGACGTGGAAGGAAGGAGAGATCAGGTAGGAAGTGAGCTCCAGAGTCTTCACCAGGCTAGCAGGAAACCCAGAGCCAACCCATTTTGCTTACATTATCTTCTCTAATCCTCCCTACAACCCACTGACATAGGTGCAGTTCCACCATATTAAAGCTGAGAAAACAGAAGCTCTCAAGGGTTAAGTCACCTACCCATTATCAGACAACTCTGGGGTGTGATCTAAAGCCTAAATCCTCAGCTAAATATTTGTTTCTGTCCTTTGTGTTCAACTGTGGATGTCCTTCTCATATGACCATAGTTTTTAAGTTCCTTGCATGGGTACTCTGACTTCTACTTCCTTTTTAATAGCAAAAGTGGTTCATTTAGTCCCAACATACAGCTAGTTCCACAAGGCAGTGCAGAAAGTCTGAGAAACACTCCTATTTTGACTGCCGATACATGAATAAACCATAATTTTAGTTCTTTCCACCCCTATCAGCTCAGTCTCTTGCTGTGATGCTAGTTTCCATTCCTTACCACCAAAGAACACCACAATTCATAGGACCCCAACATCTCTGGTGCACTCACCTCCTCAACTTACTTAGTTCAGTAACACAAAAATACCAGAAAATAAGCATCCAAGAAAAAGTGGTTACATATGGGGAGAAATTGCCAAGAGCAGCTTGGGCAAGTACAGGGAGCACACAGGAAAGGCAGAGCTGCTGGACCAGCTCCCCTGGAGTAATGCTCACTTTGTACCCCATAGATATGCTTGCAGAAGAGGTGCGTGTATTTATTTGGCTTTACCATTTCAGGAGAGTAATAAGGTATAGACTTTGGATGTGTTCTGTATAGGTTTGAATCCCAGCTCCATCTCTTATGAGCTGTGGGACCTTGGCCAGCTTTCTTCACCTCTCTCTGCTTGTTTCTCATCTGCAAAATGGGAGTAACCATAGAATCTTCCTAACTGGGTTGTTGTTAAGATTATATGAGTTAATAAAAGTAAAATTATTTAAGATATTTTCTGTGATAAAGGCAATTTTATCATCATCATCATCATCATCATCATCATCGTCATGAAAATGTCCTCCCTAAAACCAACACAAATTTTTATACACACAAATATATGTATGTTTGCCTCTGGTCTGTATTTCACCTAAAATTATAACCTCTATGCTTACTAGATAGAAAGTTGTACACTGGTTGTTACCTTCAAGTCTAATCATTTTCTCTCATGTGTTTTAAATTTATTTTCTTTTTATTTTGCCTACAGTATAGATATAAAATTATTCCAAACAAGAATAGGAAGAAGCTCTTCAAAATCCCTGATGACCCTTATTTGTGTCATTTGCTATTTTAGTATATGCTTGGTAATTCAAGAAGTTTAGCTTTAATTTAGATTTTTTAATTAAAAGATGACATGAATCCACAGAGCCTACATAAAAAAATGTGACTGTTCCTTCTGCTACCTCCACACTTCACCCTGTTCCCACCCCAAGGTTCATCACATCCTCCACTTGGAGTGACATATAATCTACTTTCTGTGCCCTGATGTGTATGTAGTTTTGCTTTTTTTCTATACATAAAACTTTGTACTGATTTTCAACTTGCATTTTTCCACTTAATGTATCATACACAGCCTTGTATATCAGAATATATTGATTGAATAATTGACTGATTGATCAATAGATATTTTATTCTTTAGCAATTATTGCTTTAACCACCCTTCCATTCACAGATATTTATTTCCAATTGTTGCTATTGCAAACAATGCTGCAATAAACATCCTTTTGCATATATATTTTCATCATTATGATTGGAAGGTATTTATTTATACCCTGCTAACTACTAAAAAGGATTTTTAAAAGCTAAAAATTATTTTCTAAGTGGAATCCAAATCTAAAAGACGCCAGTTTTGATTTTAGACGTGAAAGTGGGGGAAATCAAATGAATGTCAGAAAATTCATAAGTGAATTAAGCTAAATGCTAATTTGTAGAGGGTGAAACAGATGGGGCTTTTTGAGATCCAAAAGTTTTCTGGAAATACTTATGTTTAAAGTAGAAGATGTAGCACATGCATTCATGGCAGTAGAAATTGAAAGCAAAGTGATGTTAAATTGATTTTTTTTTCCCCAAACAATCACTCCCACCAAATCATCCTTCATTATTCTATTTTTAAGTAGCAACAAGAATGTTGTACACATTTAAGGTCAGTGAAAGTTACTTAACAAAGTTTGTATTTATATACATTTTTTTCTATATATTTTCATACTTTTCTATCTTTTCATTTCTGAAGTTAATACTCCCCTCCATAGTAGAGGTTTTATGAGAATTTGCCCAGTCCCCCACATTAGCCAATTTAGAAAAAAGAACAGAGTCTTATGGGGAGGTCACTCCCCATAAAATCGTCGCTTTGAAGGCATGTGGAACAAACAGTCAAATGCATCCCTTCTACCCACTCCCAATCTCTAAAGAGATAGCTGGTCAAAATGTTGCCCTAATGAGAACACCTTCCAAGAGTTAGTAAGGCCAAATCTGATTAAACTAGACTCCTTACCCTGAGGATTTACACAAGAAATACTACTAGTAAGGATGATGACAATACTAATCATGCTGGGGGAGTGGTGAGGAAAGGAAACTTCTGAAGAAATTCAGTTAACGGCTGTCAAATGGGATTTTAATACAAATGATATGGACCAAATGAAAGAGCCCCTTACTATAAAAACTTTAAGTCCCCTCTTCTCCAGTTCCCCAGCTCCCCACTTTCACCTTCATTCTAGTCCCTAGTCTTAATTACTCTCTCAATCAGTTTTCCCTGATCTCTAGTCTTTAACAATAGATTGTTACTCTGGGGAGTTCCCTGGTGGTGTAGTGGCTTAAGGCTTCCGTGCTGGCGCTGTCAGCACTGCAGCCTGGGTTGGATTCCCAACCAGGGAGCTACCCACATACTACAAAAAAAAAAAAAAAAGATTGTTATTCTGAAACTTAAACAATAGGCTGTTCGCCCAGATCTCCCAGGATATCCTTTGCCTGGCTTTGGTTAATCATTCTAAAAAACTTGTAATTTGTGTTTGCTAATTGTATTCCCAAAATGTCCACTGTCTCCAGTTTTAGTTAATCATCCTGGAATTTGTGATTTGTGCTGGCAAAACTTTAGTTAGTTGTGCTTGCTAGACTTTAGCTAAATATACTGGTACATATCATCTGTGCTTGCTGATTATAATCATGGTAGCCCAGTACTCTTTCCAGGCCATTCCGGACCCAGTTCCTGGATAGGTGACAATACCTAAATGATCAGCTAAGCCAGAAGTCAACAGGGTGCAGGTTCCATGGGGCCGAACAGAACTTCCATCATGTAGCTGTCCTGCATCAGTGGCTTTGATGCCTGCTTCTTGGGCCAATGCTTTTCAATCTATTAACTGAATCTATTTCTCCTCATCTAGGGGTCATTGGGATACAAGTGATACCCCTGCAAGGCTACCAGCCCATCCCAACTGAAGAAGTCAACACAGTCTCCTTGGCAGATCTTGAGACCACTTCCTCCCTTTTAGATCAGATAGGTAAGAGTTCTGTGAATCCCCAATAGGTAGAGACAATGATCACATCCAGCGGGAAGCACATGCAGAAGATGAGACCTCCCATCCCTCAACTTCCCATAGAGATTTGTCCCCACTTCTCAGGAGAAAAGTGAGGAAGGTAGAATAGGGGGATCTTGGGACCCCTCCTATGGGACTCACCCTGCTGGAGTAGTCACCACACAGATACCATCCTTTTCTATAATAGTAATCCCTGATTCAAGTTAGGCAACCACAGGAGGAAATTACAGGCAAAATTTAACTAACACAAGGAAGTTAGAGGGTAAAAAAGCCCACAGGTTTAAACCCGCCATCAGCTCCTGCACAGTAAGGGTTACAAGGACCGTCATTCCACCTAAGCCTTATTATACCATCATTATAATATCATACATATGCCTGGAAGTTCATTAATATCATTATAACAGACTAAATTCTGGAAAGTAACATGCACAACTAAAAGAAGGTGATGTAATGACCCCTTGTCAATCAAAACTTCCAATCAAAAGGTCCCATACCCAGATAGAAATAACCCCTTACAACCAAAGAGAATAAAACTGCCAAAGCCTCGCTAGTCGGGGTTCTTGAGCCATTTGCCTGCTGGAACCCCCTCCCACTTCTTTAGATCAGGGCCCCTGATCCACTCTTTTGTTCGGGCCTGCTCCTAGTTCTCTGGAATGTTCTTCTGCTTCTAATAAACTATTTTTTTACCACTTTATTTTCGTGTCTCACTCAATTCTTTGTTCAGGACACCAAAGACCTGGACACCATGCTGGGAAGGGCCCATTCTCCAGTAACACAAAGTAAGGACACATAATTTTGTTTATTTTTACACTTTTTCTACAATCAAATTAGCTCATTAAGTCACTTGGTTCTTTTTACCATTCCCCACAGTTAGTTGTCCAAGCATGCTCAGAGGTCCCCAGGTGCTATCCTGGGACTTTCTCAGCACCTTTCCAATCACACCATTTAGGCATTCAATCACTACTGCCTCTTGTTCTTGGAAACTTTCTTTCCTAAAGTCTGAGAACATCAAGGTGGCACACCTCAATCACCTCCACGTCAATCCAGTAGGATTGCAGTTGATCCTTGTCAATACTGTTCTCGTCTAAAGTCTGGGTCTTTGCTGGGGACCTGCAGCAAAATATTCTGTGTTGGATCTTAGTTTATTCAACTGTAAAATAGATATTACTATACTGTGGCTTCTCTTCCTTGTCCCTTAATCATTGTGATTGTAGGACGCTCACAAAAAGCACTTCAGGGTACTTGAAAAATAGCCTGTGTCCTGGGACATACTGGAGCTGGAGTTATTATGCTGGCTCCCACAGCCTACAAGAGGAGATTGTGAAAATGTCAGGTATTGTATTTTCCAAGCAGGTGGCTATCACACTGGTAGCTTCAAACCAGTCATGGCGTAGAATTTACACCACTGAATTCATCAAATGCTATATATAAATCAGGGCCTTTAAAAAAATATATTCCAGAGAGCCATTGGCTAACAGCTTCCAGCACACCACCAGTTATGTATAAATGGTTGAGGCAGCTTTCTAATTGCATCTCAATGATAGCTGTGGTGAAAGGGAAATGCCGGTGGGTAAGAGGAGTGAGTCATTTTTTTGAGACATTATTTTCAAAGAGCTTACCCCCTTTCAGTGAAATAAGAGGGACACCAAAAGAATCCAAGAATTAATTTATAGAAAATTTTGTAATAATTCTTACATGTTTAAACTTCAGTAACCTTCAGAATCCTCTCTATTTGATGCAATACACCTATCGAGATGCTTTTTCCACTGCTCATAACAGTTTTTGAACTTGTTGATTTTGATGCCTTTTAGTGTTTGTGCAGTTTTTTGGTTTTATCTCTTCTACATTGGCAAAATGTTTCCCTTTCAGGATGTTTTTCATCTGGGGAAACAAAAATAAAAGTTGCTCAGGTCAAGATCATGTGAATAAGGAGGGTGAGGCACTGGGGTCATGTGATTTGGATGAAAAACTGCTGAACACTCAGCACAGTGTGGGCAGGTGCATTGTCGTGTAAATCACCCATCCTGAAATGGCCAAATACATTGAAAGAGTCTCCAAAAAAATTCACTGAAGTCAAATGCAGTCTCTCACAACAATGCCAGCTGGTACACTGATGCAAATGGACCCCTAGAACACTCACCTAGCAGGGGAAGCCTGTACTACAAGGGGCCCATCCTCCAAAAGGTAATTCTGGGTGGTTTTTTGGTGGGCACCCCCTCATAAAGAAGCAAACCAGGAAGTGTGATCACTGAAAAGAACTACTATAAAATTCCAAAACAAATTTGTTCAACCCATGGACTACGGGCCGCATGCAGCCCAGGACAGCTTTGAATGCAGCCCAATGGTAATTCATAAACTTTCTTAAAACATTATGAAATTTTTGCGCAAACTTTTCTTTACCTCATCTGCTATTGTTAGTGTTAGTATATTTTATGTGTGGCCCAAGACAGTTCTTCTTCTTCCAATGTGGCCCAGGGAAACCAAAAGATTGGACACCCTTGACATAGAAGATTCCCAAGTCTGGTTGCCACTCTCACCAGCTCATCAAGTCCTGACACAATGGTCCAGGATTTTTGTTTCATGCCAGGCCATAAAACCCACAGGACAAACCAACTGTGCTTCTTGAGCTAATTATGGACGGCAACTCCCCAGGGGCAGTGTGAAACCAGCCTTACGAGTTTCAGTAACTCCACAGGCGTGACAGTGGCACTTTGCCCCCTAAATTGATACCTCACATTGTTTTAGTGTTTCTACTTCTACTTTAGAAGAAGATTAACAAAATATTTAGCGGGGGGAGCAGGGGGGAAGAAAAAGAAACTACAGTAAGGACAGGGCTTTAATGCCATCTGGACTTAAATGAGCCGTCAGTGTTTGGGTGTCTCGTCTGCATTTATACCTGCCATGCACATATTCTTTTAAGAGCAGTAGTATGGATGATGTTAAGAATGTGGGCTCAGGGAGGGGGTGGGAGAGGAGTTGGGGGAAGCTAAATATATGATGATGGAAAGAGAAGTCACACTGGGTGGTGAACTTATTATACAACAAGTTGACAATGCACTGTAGAGTTGTATGCCTGAAACCTATGTAATCCTTGCTAACAGATGTCACCCCAATAAGTCTAACAATAAAAATGAATTGAAAAAAAAAAAAAGAATGTGGGCTTACTCCACCTGCCCATGGCCAGCTACTTGTTCCTTCTTTGCCTCAGCTTCCTTATCTGTAAAATGGAGACAAGAATAAATAGCTAGACTAACAGGATTATTGTGAGGATTAAAGAAGTGGGCCCTTCAGAAGGCTAGCTGCAGGGATATGAATGAGGGCCAGGACACAGGGCCTCTGCTCAAAGGGTCCCATTGGTCTGGGATTGGATGTGACAAATTCCCAGTCCTAGGGGCTGCTGCTGTTGTTGTACCCTATCTGAGAACTAGAGAAATCCAGAAGTATTCCTGGAGACAGTTAGATGATTGGTGGGAAGAAAGCTATCACAAACAGAAGGACTAGCATAAACAAAAGCTCAATAATAAGTAAATTTGTAAACTTGACAGTTTACAAAACATGTCTGTCATAAAAGGCAGGGTATTATGTTGGACACTCAGTGAATCTATTTAACCCCTTTTCTTGTATCTTAGAGCAGATCAGAGCCCTGGGAAGCAGAGGATAAACTTCCCAGAAATGGACCCACAGGGATGTCCTAGTATTTTTTTATTATTGTTATACATGAAACATAGCTCTAAAATAATAGAATTTCTATATATATAAAGTATAAATATTGCACTAATATTTAATGTCATTAAAGTGTAGGGGAAGAAAAACTTCCTTCTACTCTTTTAGGTTCTATGGTTGACCTGGGAGTTAAAGATAAGACAGATTAGCAAGAGAAATGCTTGTAAATGTAGTTAATGTTTTCACATGTACACAGGAGCCTTCAGAAGGAAAATTAAGTCCTGAAAAAGCCATTAGACTTAAAAGCCCTATGTACCTTTTTACAGAAAGAATGATACTTTGTGGGGTTGTGACAAGATGAAGGGATTTGGACTCAGGGCAGTAACTCGTGGGACAGTGACTAGGAAATATATGGGGAAACTAGTGAAAGATCAGGGTTATTTTAGCAAGTTTGCTTGTCTGGGTCCGGACTCCCAGTCTCTGGTGATGAGACTTCTCTTCCTGGAGCAAGGAGAGCACCTTTCTCCTGGGAAATTTCATGACCTGATACTTTTAGGTAGTTCTTTGCCTGGCTTTGGGTAGCTGTCTCACCTGTGCACACTGGTAAGCTAAGGGGGACTCTGCAGAACCCTGGAGGTTTTGCTCTGTGCAGCAATCTCCTCTCCAGCACTCTGTATTGAAACTCTCTGTCTTGGCTTCTCTAGACTTCCAACTCTATCTTCTCAATTTAGGGAGACCTCCGAATTCTTCAGCTCCAAGTTTCAACAGTGCTCATACCAAGCTCTCTGGACAGCTGCTCACCAGCCTCAGCTTGCCTGCATCCTGAAAATTGTTTCCCAGACCCCTCTTGACGTGACAACTGGCACTTCAGGCCTCATGCTTACTGCAGTATCTTGATTCCCCATGTGTGCCCACCCACTCTGTGCCCAACTGTGCACTCACTCACCATCATTGGCTCACCTGCGCTCCCTATGGTTTCTTCTGCTTGCCTGGAGACTGTAACCAGCTCTGCCCATGCACCCAGGAACTTATCTGCCACATAATGGGCTACAACCATACCTACTTCAATGACGTCTGAAGATCCCTTCCAAGTTGGTCCTTTAAGGTACCCATGAGAACTCTCTTTCCATCTTTACAGTTTACTTCCCTATCATTGCTTAATAATCCTTTACATTAAACTTGCCTTGCTTTTGAGTCACTGTGTGGTTTCTGTCTTCTGGTTGGACCTAGATTGATACAGATGCTAATTATATTCATAAGTCATTCTTGAACTTAGAATTATTGGTGAATCTCATTATTTGTTTATTTTGTTGGTTTTTAAATAGATATGATTCTATCATCTCAAATAGTGACAGTTTTGATATTCTATTTTCAATGCTTATGGCCCTTCTACCTAGCTCCTCTCTTGTTGTGTTGTCCAGGGCCTCTAGGACTAAGCCCAGTGTTGGAGATGATGGACAGCTTGGATCCTTATCAGGTTCCTGTTCTTAAAGAAATGCATCTAAAATTTCTCTATCATCTATGATATCTGTTACAGATTTTTGGTACCAGCTTAAAGACATTTCTTTCTATTCTTAATTTTCTAACATTTTTAAAAATCATAAATGGATATGTAATTCTTTCATATTTTTTTCTAAAGCTTTTGAGATAATCCTGAGGCTTTTCTCCTTTAGACTACTGTAGATTTGTTGATAGATATTCCCCTAATTGTGGAATGGACAAGGAGTACAATAAAGTATGAAGGGAATTTCAGCCAATATTTTTAAAATATTGTCCTGTAATTCACAGCTATATCATCTAGGAAGTATTAAACTATTCCAAGATGAAAGAGGTTGTGTTTTAATTAGGGTCTGCATTTGCTTTAAGATCTGATTCTTGACTATAAAATATCAGGTGGGAATAGCTTTTATTTCAAAAAATTCTCTTCTATACCCATATAGTATAATAGCTGACACTTAAGGTTTTTTTTTTTCAAATATTGGACAAAGGGGAATATTTTTCATTTTTAATTAAACAGTCTTAATTACAAAAGCAAGACGCACTTATTGCATAAAAATTAAGGCAGTTTTCAAGGTACTAAGTAAAAATGGAAATCCTCAAACAGCCTTTCTTCCCCCATTTCTCTTACAGAGGGGTGGCTGATAATGAGGGACTTGGGAAAACCTTTCGTATTTGACAATATTACCTGTCAATTTTCTGAAAATCAAATAGATATTATAGCAAAGAATCTATATTTGAACAAATACTCTACATAGTAATCCTTTAAAAAATTTAAGGTATTTTATCATCTCTGTTGAATTCTTATTTTTATATGATAATAATAGCACAGAAGAAGATAGTAAAGAAGTTTGAAAATTCTTTCTCTTGAAAAAATTCTTAATTACTATTTTAGCCCCAGAAACACCTAGAAGTAATTTTTGTGTGAGAGTACTAGAGTGGTACTTTGCATTGTTATAAGAAATAACAACTTGGAACTTCCCTGGTGGTGTAGTGGCTAGGCTTCGGCGCTGTCAATGCTGCGACCTGGGTTCAATTCCCAGCCAGGGAACCACCCACATTAAAAAAAAAAAAAAAAAAAAAAGAAGAAGAAGAAGAAGAAGAATGATGGCTTTCCCCAGGGTGGACAGATTAACAGAAAGAGCTGAACAGCAGTAAATTTGGGGGAAATTCAACAGTACTTGAAGTCCTCCTGTATGAGCCTTCCACAGTACGAGCCTTCCACAGTACGAGCCTTCCACAGTACGAGCTCATTATTGTATTTGAAGTATTATGATGTCCCCAAACTTTAGACAGACCCAAATTATTGTATAATTACAAAGAATAATTTACAAGTCAATGATAAATAATTTAGGATTACCTGACACTTGGATTTACCAATGCAGCTATAAACACGGCACTAAGAAGCCAAGATTTGTGAGTGAATGTTCTGAATAGTATCAGCTCCATTATAAACACTCTCATAAGTGTTTTTATAGCAGCAGCACAACTGACAGCCATAGATTTTGCTTGATAGCCTTTAACTAATGATGAAATTATAATAGCTTTAATCAGGGGGCAAGGCAAAAAGTTTAGAAAACATGCTATATTTTGCCATTATTCTCTATTATCTAGTTCCCTTCTTGTCATGTTCAAAAGGAGGATAGAAGTTTACTTGGAAAGAAAGCCAAAAAGACAGGAGTCTGTTTAAAAGGCTTCCACACTGTGGTGGAGGACTCACAAGATTAGTTTAATTCCTGACTTACTCATTTATTAACCAAGTGAGTTTGGACAAGTCAAATGGTAATCTCTCTGAGCCTCAATTTCTTCAACTTTAAAACTGTGGCAATAATTCCTGACTAGATCACGTAGTTATAATGAGACTCTAAAGATGATGTTTGAATACTAAAATGTTTGTGATACAATGAATAAAATGCCATACAATTAAAGGGTAATATCACTAACTTCCACTAACACCTTTCTAAATAGTATATTTCTTAAACCTACCTTAAATTGCTCACTTTGAGCACACCATGTTTTGCCCACCAGGAACCTGATCAACACACCATCTGTGTTAAGGAGCCATCAAACTGCTTAAAGTATAGAAGAAATGATGACATTTACATTTAAAACAGCAGTCCCCAACCAAGGAAGGCAATTTTTCCACCAAGTGGATAGGGAGGATGATTTGGGGATGATTCAAGCACATTACATTTATTGTGCATTTTATTTCTATTATTATTATTACCATCATTATTATTGCATTGTAGCATATAATGAAATAATTATATAACTCACTTGCCAATATAAAGTCTGCCACCAGATGCAGCTTAATTGTCACTTGCCACTCACTGATAGGGTTTTTTTTGGTTTTTTTGTTTGTTTTTTTTTTAATTCATTTTTATTGTTAGACTTATTGGGGTGACATCTGTTAGCAAGGATTACATAGGTTTCAGGCATACAGTTCGACAGTGCATTGTCACCTTGATGTATAATAAGTTCACCACCTAATATGACTTCTCTTTCCATCACCTTATATTTAGCTTCCCCCCTTCTCTCCCACCCCCTCCCCTTTCTCTGATAGGGTTTTGATAGGAGCCTGTAGCGATTGATTTATTACGGTCTCAGCACAGTCAGACCTCTCTGTTAATGTTAATCTGTATTTGCAGCCACTCCCCAGCACTAACATCACTGCCTCGGCTCTACCTCAGATCATCAGGCATTAGATTCTCATAAGGAGCACCAACCTAGATTCCTGGCATGCACAGGTCACAGTAGGGTTTGTGCTCCTACGAGAATCTAATGCCGCTGCTGATCTGGCAAGAGTCGAGTTCAAACAGTAATGTGAGCAGTGGGGAGTGGCTGTAAATACAGATGAAGCTTTGCTCACTTGCCTACCATTCACCTCCTGCTGTACAGACCAGTTCCTAACAGGCCACAGACTGGTATCCATCCATGGCCCAGGGTTTGGGGACCCCTGATTTAGAAGAGATCATTCTGACTGCAGCGTAGAGAAGAGATTGGAAGAATAGATGGGAGAACCTAGCTAAAGAAAGGGACAGTAGTTGGGACTTGAGAGAGTGACAGATGATATTTTTCAAAGATGAGCTAAATAGTTATCTCCCATCCCACATGTTCTTCTGCACTGTTCACTTGTCTGTTTCTTTCTCTACCCCTTTGAACCTGGATGGGCAGTAGGATTGACTTGACTAATACAATATGGTGGAAGGGACACTATGCAATTATGGGTGAACACTTTAACTGGCCTGGCAACTTCCACTTCCTGTCTTTTGGAATACTTGTTCTTAGAACTCAGCTCCATATTGTGAGTGCCCAAGTCCCATGGAGAGGCATGTGTAAGGACCCCACTGACAGCCCCAGCTGAGTTCCCAGCCCCCAGCCATGTGAGTGCCATCTTAAGCCAACCTGGTCAGGCCCAAGCTGCTATAAGACAACTAACATGAGCAGTAATGAACAAAGTCACCTTGACAAGTCCAGTCTACTCATGGGCCACAAGAGGTAATAACTGTATTCGTTTCCAAGGGCTGCTATCACTAACAACCTGGGAGGCTTCAACAGAAATGTATTGTCTTATAGTTCTGGGGACTTAGAGTCTGAAACCAAGCTATCTACAGAGTTAGTTCACTCTGAGGGGTGTGAGAGGGAACCTGCTCCCACCCCTCTCCTTGGTTTGTAGATGGTCATCTTCTCCACTCTTTAGATCATTTTCCCTCTATGTATATCTTCAATTTCCCCCTTTTTAATAGGACAGAAATTCTCCCCTTCTCTTCCCAAATGAAAATTTATGACTCCCATTTACTATGAAAGATCTATGAAATCTATGAAATATTTAGTCTCCTACTAAAATGTTCACCAATTTTTATTTCTGACTAACATTTCAGACAAAAACTAATTTTCTTAATGGAACTGGCAAAATAGTTTTTAAAAAATCCCAGGATCAGTAACCTGGACCAATGGTTCTCAAAGTATGGGCTCTAAACCGAATTTGTTACAGATGCAAATTCTCAGACACACCCAAATCTATTGAATGGGAAACTCCTTGTAGAACCAGTCCTATGGATGACAATAATGCATACTCAAGTTGAAGAGCCACTGGCCTAGATCATCTATACTACACACCACAATAGGATGATGTTTAAGGCCAGAGAGCTCTTTGTTTTACAACTTGGACATCTTTCCACCCTATATGAAAATATTTGCAATGTGGTGCATGTTTCTACTGGAGCAGAAAGTTCTCAACACGAAGTTTTCAAGCTTTCTTTTGTTTGTTTCAAGACACTTTTACACTCTTAAAAATTACTAAGAGCCCACAAGGATATTTATCAAGGTAGGTTGTATTTATCAATATTTACCATATTAGAAGTTAAAATTGAAAATTTAAAAAAATTTTTATTAATTCATTTTATTTATTTATTTATTTATTTATTTTTTTTTTTTTTGCTTTTTGGTATGTGGGTAGCTCCCTGACTGGGAAACGAACCCAGGTCGCAGCACTGACAGTGCCAATGCGGAAGCCTTAAGCCACTACACCATCAGGGAACTCCCCTATTAATTCATTTTAAAAGAACAATAACAAGCCCATTGTATGTTAATTTAAATAACACATTTGTATGAAAAATAATTATATTTTCCAAAACAAAAGCATTGAGAAGAGGGGCATTGTTTTACAGTTGTATAAATCTCTTTACTATCTGATTTAATAGAAGACAGCTGAATTCTCATATCTGCATTCAATCTACTGCAATATGATGTTTTGGTTCAATTACATGAAGAAAACGTGACCTCACACAGTTATATAGTCGGAAGAGGGTCCTCTGGGTCCTCTGATCCCTAGGATCCCAGGGGTCCTCTGACTACACACTGAGAACCACTGTGCTACAGCAGGGAATATCTTAATAAAGATGGGATAGTGGTGGGAATGAAAAGATTTACTCTGAGAACTTTGTTTTAATATAAGATAACTACTCATAATTCAGTCATTTTCATGATATTACAATTAGAATTTGGAATGTTCTGTATTGGTCTATTCTTCCCCGTTTCCAGCACAGCATAAATGTGTAAGTTAAATATATTAAACAATAAAACAAAGAAAAGGGTTAAATTTATCATTTAAAATATGGTTGTTGATATTCAATGGAGAGAGTAGCTGTAATTTCTCTGAATATAAAAAATATGAATAAAGATCCATGTATGTTTTCAATCTGTAAATTGGTAGGTAAGACATTTTGACACATAAAAATTGTGATTCATTTTAAACATTTATTTTTAAAATATGTGAATTGAATCATAAACATATAAAATTATAGAACTAAATAGGATCTTAACAATTAAATAGGGCAACTTCTTTAGCAGATAAGGAGACAACCTCAGCAAGGTTTAAATATTTGACCAATTTAATCTAAAAATTAATTGAAACTCAGCTTATTAATAACAGGTGGCTTAATGAAAATCATTTTATTGCATAAGGACTGAGATAGATAGAGTCAATGGGAAAAATCTTAAGTGAGAGAGTTTTATGAGGTTAAATCTTGAACTCAATAACAGTAACAGCTAATAGTGGTACCAGGAATCTTACATACAGCATATTATTCAGTTTAACAAGAATCTAATTAATATAGGTCTTCATCAACTCCCAAAGGCCCCACCTCCTTACACCATCACATCGTGGGTAAGGATTTCAACATATGAATTTGGTGGAGGCAGGGAGAAGTAAATATTCAGTCCACAACAATATAGAGATATTTATTCCATTTTACAAATTAGAAAGGTAAATTTAAATAAGTTTAAGCAATCTCCTCATGGTCACACAGCCTAAAGGGGAGAAAGCTGTGTGCCTCTGATTTTCCAAATCCTTACTCTGGACACACTGTCTCTTCACAAAGTGTTTGTTCAGTTTTATCTTTTTAAAGTCATATATTAATAACTCACTTAACTTTTCTGTATCTCAGTTTTTGCTTCTGTAAAATGAGAGGGTAGACCTAACTCTTAAAAAGTGAATGATTTTCACTTGCCAGACAGAAAAAACAAAGAACTGCATGATTTCACTCATATGCGGAATATAAAACTGAAAGCAAAGATAAAAAGAAATGAACAAACAAATGACCCATGGACACAATCAATAGTTTAATGTTTATTTGGGGACGAGTGGGTCAGGGAGGGGAGAAAGGGGAGGGGGTGGGGGAGGAGGGGGGAAGCTAAATATAAGGTGATGGAAAGAGAAGTCATATTAGGTGGTGAACTTATTATACATCAAGGTGACAATGCACTGTAGAATTGTATGCCTGAAACCTATGTAATCCTTGCTAACAGATGTCACCCCAATAAGTCTAACAATAAAAATGAATTTAAAAAAATAATGAATGATTTTATGAAATCCTAAAATGAGCTTTTCTCTTTGATTTTGTTTATTGTATTTGTCAATTTATAGGTGAGATAATGTATGCCATTCTGCCACAACAAAATAGAGCAAATACTTCTAGTTATGCTCCCGTTATTAAATTGTTGGTTTATATCAGAGTTGCCAAGGCTCTATGGACTATATCAAACCATACAATGTTTTGAAAACATTATCTGGAAATATCACATAAAGTCTGGATTTCTAGCTTAATGGGAAAATTGAAGGATCAGACATTATTTGTTCCACATTCTAAAATGAAAATAATTACCCAGAGGTGAATAGCAGAAACACTCTTTAATCCATCAGAGTTCCCACCACTTCTTTGATCCCCCAACACGTGACCAAGTTTGGTCTGCTTCTGTCATTATTCAATCTGCTGGTCGTTACAGCCACGTGAGTTTTCAATCCACAATGTAAGAAAAACTTTACTCAGTTTTCAGGAATGTTCACAATATGCAACTATAGGCAGCACTTGAATTTATATCATGAAATTCCAACAAGGCAATGTATTCATGGATACAACTGCCATGAAATTAGAAAGAACCTCCTATCTCAATATTTGTCAAAGTATGGCCCCCAGAAATATCATTTGGAAAACATTTGCAGAAGCATCAGTTCTCAAAGTTTGAGGATCTCTGAGAATTGGTCAAGGAATTTACGTTTTAAAGTTCCCTGGGTGATCCTTATGTATACTCAATTTTGAGCACAATTGTCCTAATAAAGCAAGTAATTAGCTTTGACTATTAAAGTAAAAGCAGAAAAAAAATAATTAATTTGCAGATTGTTTTCCCTGCAGTGGTACTCCCACAGAACAAGCAAGTTTGAAGAAAATTTAGAGGAGAAAGAAATGACTCCTACCTGGCAAGATCAGGGAAGGCTCTTGATAAATACATAGGATGTAGATGTGTGGACAATGGAAGGAAGGATGTTTTTTTTGTTTTGTTTTGTTTGTTTTGTTTTTTTGCTTTTTGGTATGTGGGTAGCTCCCTGACCAGGAATCAAACCCAGGCCGCAGTGCTGACAGCGCCAGCACCAAAGCCCCAAGCCACTACACCATCAGGGAACTCCCAGAAGGAAGGATGTTTTGAGGGACAGAAACTGCATGAACAAAGGCATGGAAGTAGGCAGTTTGGGGGCACATGTAGGGAAGGGCAAGCAGTTTGTTATGCATGTCATTGAGTTCACTAAGGGGAGTAGTGGGTTTAAATTTGGCAAAGAGCTTGAGTCTTATCAGCTCTTATGGGCAGATATGACTGTGACTAAGGCATGTGGCAACTGGAAGGATTTTTAATAAGGGTTAAATGATTATAAGTATATATTGGGAGAGTTTGTCTGGTTTGAGTAGAAGTGGGAAAAACAAGAGGCCAAGGGTGCTTTAATGATTGCTTAATCTGAAGGGAGAATACTGGGACTATAAAGGGGGAGAAAGATTTTCTGAGATACTTTAGGGGTAAATCATAGACTGGATTTGCTCCTGCTTGATTGCAAAGGGCAGAGTTAGAGATGACCCTGATGGGGAGCAGAGTTTGCCACCCCAAAATATGCCTCTTTAGGATACTGATTATTTTAAGCTGATTGTTTTTAAGAAACAAAAAACTCAGGAAGAATCTTTGACCTTCCCCCTAATTGCCTAAAAGAATTTAGATGGAGGATCTGCTCCAGGACTAGAGCTATCATCATAGATAACTGTAATTTAATATGAACTAAATGTGATAGACAGGGAGGAACCTAGCAAGACCCCTTTGATTAAAGTCCTCTCTGTGTCACATTGTTAGAGATGGACCAGCAAACATTTGTTTACCAAACATTTGCTTTTTCATCTCCACGTGAATTGCTTTCCTACCTGTGAAGTCTCAAACCACTACCCTCCATTCCTTCTTCTTAATTCAAAATGGCTTAGAAACTTCAACTGCCCAATTTGTTCTCAGGTCCCATATTCTTATAGAACCCCTGTACAAACATATATAATTAAATTTATTATTTTCTCCTGTTAAATTGTCTTATGTCATTTAAATTATTCAACCAGCCAGAAGAACTAAGAAGGGAAAGGAGATATTTCTCCTTTCCCCATAGCTTCAAGGTCTGGATAAGTAGTTCTCAAACTTGTCTGCATGTCTGAATCATCAGGGGAGCAATAAAAAATGCTGATGGCTGAATTTCACCTCTAGAGATTCCCATGTAATTGATCTGGGGTGAGGCCAGTGAATATTTCAATAAGACTTCCCCCCATGCCATTCCAAAGTGCAGCTGAGTTGAGACCCATCTACTGAGAGCCTAGGTGACTAGAACTGTCCAATCATGAACAGAAATAGGGAATACAGAAGATGTTGGTTTGGGAGGAAACAAAGTTTTTCTAGGTCCAGTGAGTCCAAGGTATTGGTGGCACTTCCAGGTGGAAGGGCCCATTAAATATTGAAAATACAGACTAGGAGTTGTTGAGAAGGTTAAATTAGAAACATAGATTTAAGAATTCATGGCATAGAGGTGATAATTGAAAATGGCTGTTTGGAATACTGTTTGAAAGTAGGTTGGGTATTTGGCAAACAGTAAGTAACAAGACTGTCATGGGAGACAGAGATAGAGTAATATGAACCAATGCTAGAACCTGAGAAATACTGGAACTCAAGAAAGTAGACCATTTTAATGTTTAACACTAACTCCCTTCCTTTCTTCTTTCCTTCCTTCCTTCCTCCTTAATTTACTTCTCTCTCATTTTAAAGATTTGTATTTGTCTGACAGGAAGAGTAGAAAGTGGTGAGTTATATACCTATATAATTAAATTCCTAACCTAGATGACTTTGGCCTCTATTGTGGGTTGGCTTTCCCAAAACATTGCACCATTCCTTAGGGAAAAAGTATTATTTGCTGTAGGTGTGGGATTGACTGTGGAGATTGCCAGGTACATTGGCCTGGAAAGGCTGGTACTCAAGTGGAACTAATTAACCTCTCAGAAGCAGAGTAAAAGGAAATGCAACAAGTTCTTGGGTTTGATCATGGAGGTCAGAATTCACTGCTATCCTAGAACACATAGGCCTGTAATAATCTGTTAGTTATACATACAGTCAGTTAACTAACCCCTCACTGAACAGAGCCTCTCCTTTTCCCTCCTTGTGCTAATTCTCCTGCTACTTACTGTGTTGGAGGATGTATTGTAGCCAGACTTGCATTACATTCTATTATCATTACTTTTACTAAGTGATTTCTTCATGGGCAAACACCTTTATTAATTTTCTGGTAGGGAAGTTTCCGAAGGGAGCAGGTTGTAAAGGGAGTGTATGATTTTTGACCATAGAGAAGGTGGCCTACTTGCCACCTCTTTGCCTTGCAGGGATAAGAAGGAGCACCTTTTGGCACCTTGGGATCATAAGAGCCAATGCTGCGTTTGTAATGATTGTGAGTGAAACTGGTCATGTCTGTAAAAAGACAAATAATTCATTTTTACCAAAGGCTGATGTGGATGCAACCATGAAAATCACCAAGCAGGATGACAGTATTTGATCCATTTCTGTCATCCAAAAGGACATTTGTGCCCTTTCTCTAGGACCCAAGATAACAAGATTAAGATTTCAGTAGTGGCTCATATTGACATAGACTTTTAATCCATATGGATTAAATTTCTTATAAGATTTTAAAACACTGTTATCTTGTTTGCAGCATCCCCACTGTCCCACCTCAGCCTTGGGAAGTGTGTAGAGTAGGTAGGTACTGGTGTTGTCGCAGTACCTACCTACTCTACACACCTTGCTACGGAGAAAACTGAAGTATGAAAAGCATTAAGTGATTAGCCCAAGGTCACACAACTAAGCTACAGCAAAATCTAGATTGGAGAGCAAATGTCCTGGATCCAAGCTCTGAACCCTTTTCATAAGGTATGGTAAATTGCCGTACACTGTTTGTTCACCATCATTATCTATTAACAAGTGGAAACTATGACTAGTCTCTGAGCAGTTTCTTTTTTACATCCAGTCTTTTTTCATCCTGTTTTGAATGAAACAGAGAACCAATTCAAGATGGCCTTGGCTTACTGAATTAATAAGATAATGTCTAACCTACATTAAAAATATTTGCTGTTGTCCTCATTTAATCTATATCCTTCATTATGACTGGAAAACTAAAAACATCTTCAGGCCCATGATAGGCACAGCTGTCATAAAACAGAGCACTTACTTGTGCTGCCTGCCATGTGCTGGGCTTCTGCTTTGCAGCAGGGCTTCCGCAGAGGGTGGGGGTGGGAGTCCTAATTCATAAATCCTTCATTCTAGTGCAAGTGAAAAGCAACAGTAAATGAGTTTTTGGTTTTTTGTTTTTGTTTTTGTTTTTGGTGCTTCCTTGGCTGGGCACAACAGTAAATGAATAAACAGAATAAACACAGACTGAAATGAATGCTTTTTAAAAACTGCTCTGACAGAGAAAGACAGGGGTCTTATTTTACAGGGTGGATTGGGTGTAACTTTTTCAGAAAAGAAGGTAATAAGAGGTAATTCAGGTGAAGACCTGGAGGATGAAAAGGAGACAGATGGTTTAGACAGGTCACTTGTGTCAGTCAGCTTGGGCTGCCATGCCACAGATCAGGCGGTTTCAACAATAGATATTTATTTTCTCACAGGTGTGAAGTCCAGGAAGTCCAAGATCAAGGTGCCAGCTGATTGGATTTCAAATTACAGCTTACTTCCTGGCTTTCAGAAGGCAGCATTCTTGCTGAGTCCTCACATGGCTGGGACAGAGGGAGCTCTCTGGTATTTCTTCTTGTAAGAACACAAATCCTATTGGATCAGGGCTCCACCTTGTGACCTCATTTAACTTCAGTGACCTCCCAAAGGCCCTATGTACAGGTACAGTCACATTGTGGGTAAGAGCTTCAACACATGACTTTTGGGAGGGACATAAATTCAATTCATACTACCATCTAAGCTTTCTGTACCTCAGGGTTTTCCCAAAATATAATTCCCATGAATCCTACATTAAAAAGTACAGTAGAAGAGAAAGTCAAAGTTGACTCAATGTCCTTTGCTTATGCTGATTGATTTCCTTTGAGTTTATACTAACTGATATGGATGCTAAGCAGTTGTTTTTTTTTTAAGGTTTACTTAAGTCCAACCAAGCAATTTAATATTGAAACAAGTAAAAGATTGTTGCTTGCACATGCAGGTTTTTTTTTTCTACTGAGGCAAAATATGATAACATTATTTATTCATTATATATATCCTCACCTTTTCTAAAAGGGACTGGAGTCTAATACAAAACGAAATGGAAAATTCAAAATTCTCTTACTGCAGAAAAAAACCAAGGCAAGTTGGAATTGGTTTTGTTGTGGTTGTTTGTTTTGCTATATGTGTCCTCATTTTTATTTTACCTTCCTAAGACTCTACTTCACCTTTTAATAGAGTTAACGCAAGAAATACCTTAGGATATATAGTGTTTGTTTGCATTTAGGCATATAGACATTAGTTTATTAAAAGCAATTGTTAGCTGGTGGTATCAATGTACTTTTTAGTAGATCTCCTGGGTAAGCGTGATGTAATCCATATAACTTAAATAAAAGGAAGTATTAAAGAGCTTATATAGGATAATAACAGTAAGATCTGTTATTATCTTACTTTCCTCAGTTCTAATAATCATTTAGGTAAGTTTTCATGACACTGTTGGAAAGACCTATCTAGAGGTAGGCATTAAAATGGTTTTATTCAATCCTATTAAATTTAAACAGAGAAAACTCCCAAAAGTTTCTAAAAAACACAGCTAACTACAGTTTTAGTACTTCCACTTTAACCAAAGCTTTTCTTCTTTTCTTTTGAAAACTGTTCACCTTTCTAGTCATATCTCTTACTGGTACCCCAGTAAGTTAATATCCATCCTTCTTACTCAAGGATAATCACCCAGTGTCTTAATAAATATTGCCACATTCCAAGTGTCACCTTCTCCAACCAGCCCCTCACCTTCTGTTATGGGCTACATTGTGTCACCCCAAAATTCATGTTGAAGTCTTAACCTCCAATACTTCAGAATGTGACTGTAATTGGAGGTAGGGTCTTTGAAAAGAAATTAAGTTAAAATGAAATCATATGGGTGGGTCCTAATCCAATAAGACTAGAATTCTTATAAATAGATTAGGACACAGACACACACACAGGAAAGACCATGTAAGACACATCAAGAAAGCAGCCATCCACAGGGGAAAAAACTTCAGGAGAAACAAACCCAGCAGACACCTTGATCTCAGAATTCTGGCCCCCAGAACTGTGAGAAAATGCATTTCTGTTGTTTAAGTCTCCCGTCTATGGGATGCCTGTTTGTTACTGCAACCCTAGCAAACTAATACAACTTCTTAGATGTTCTATTTATCCGTACTCAAAGGAAGTGGATGACTGACAGACTTTAAGAGCTGCAGTCGGGGAAAATATCTTTGCCATCCTTCTCTGTTCACAGCTTTTATCACAAATGTGGCATCAGTATGACATGTACTTTGAGTTACTTTTCTAGCACTGGTAGTAGGTTTTGCTCAGCCATCTGTCCTCTCTTGCCCAGTCCCCTTGAGATTATTGGAAAACACTTTTGAAATCTGAATATGGTAACATCTGTAGCAGTTATTTTCTTTTGTGGAACTAATACTCAATAAGTACATACCCAATAAGTACATTCTCAGCTTCTTTAGTCTCCCCTCCCCCAATTCTTACTTTATCTTCTTTGGCTATATATAAATACTTTATGATGACTAGAAAATTTTTGGAAATCCAAAACCACTACTATTTTGCTGTATTTTCTTCTAGCCTTTTAAATAGTACATTTTATAGCACTTTAATCAATGAAAAATCTGAAACAATATTTTAACTTGTCAATGTTTTAATACATAATTTTTGTTTTTCCTTTATCTAATAAACCGTATTAGGCCATTTTATTAAAACTTTTGCAGGAGTTCCCTGGTGGTGTAGTGGCTTAAGGCTTTGTTGCTGGCACTGTCAGCGCTGCGGCCTAGGTTCGATTCCTGGCCAGGGAACTATCCACATACAAATAAATAAAAAAAAGTTACAAAACTTTTATAAACATTCTATTATATAAAAGTATACATTTTATTAAACTTTCCTAGTTTAAAGTAAACCTGGTTCAATATTAAATAAATATATAAAAATACATTTATTTAAAATGTATCTGGATTCTACCTGAATACAAATAACTTTGCAGAGTTGGTGTACTTCACACTCCCAATAATTACATAATCCATCTGGGTACAAACTTGGAAAATTTTCTAGTGTGCTGCTGTCATCTGGTTTGTAGTTGATTTTCATGATGATGCTGACTTGGGAGGGAAGGGTGAGTGGTGAGTATTTCTGTGTCTCTTTCCATTTATCTGTCCCTTAGTGCTATCTTATTTCTTTCTTTCATCTCTATTTTTCTTCCTACCACATTTGTTGCCTTGTTGCCTCAGTCTTGGCTGATTCTCTCTTTTCTCTGCCCTAGAAAGGGAATATTTCTTGCTGAGGTGAGAAGTCTGATCCCAACAGGAAGACACACACAGGCTGTGACAGGAAGAGGCCCAAGAGAGGCCAAACTTAGGGCATAGTCAGGAGAGGCAGGAAAGAAAGACTATGTACTCTTAGGACCAATAATGGCAAAAGATTTGTGCCATCCTAAGGTACAACAAATTATAGCACTCTTGTCATGCCTGGGTTTTAACCCTACCAGACCGCTGTACTGATTTTTCGGTAATTTCCAAATCTGCCACTATACCGCTGTACCTAATTTTCGGTACTTTGTCTAGTACGTGAAAAAAATGACTCCAAGTTCCATCTTATTCTAACCACTTGTTTGCATGTAACTAACATTTTTCTATATCATGCTGGTTTTTTCTCTTTAATGCTCAGGAATCCAGGTATAGGGGACAGTTAGGTTCAGGGCCTCAGGTCTGGTAGAGTTAAAGGATTCAAGGCAGCTGCAAGAAGGAAAGGAAGAAGAAGTAGCAAATAGGAAACTAAAATATAATAACATAACAGTTTGGATAAAACACTTAGAACAATGTCCAGCACATAGTTATTGCTCAATAATGTCAAGATATTGTTATCAGCATAATCATTATTGTTATTCTGTAGCCCTTTGGGGAATCCCTTCTTGCACAATCTTTCACAGTTGCTACTATTTCTAGGTTCTATTATTCTAAACTTCCAGTGATACTCATTTGAATTAAGGCAATGACTTTCTAAGTGGAAAATATAGCACAAAAACATTATTTCCATTTTATATTCAAATTTTCACTCTGACACAACCTGACCTTTCTTTGTGCCAGGGGACTGATAAGAGAAATAATGGGAAACATGTAGTTGCCATATATCATTCCAATAAGTTTCCATTTCATCAGATTCATTTAGAACAAAAATCTAAGATCATCTCTTCGTCTTAAATCTAACTTCTGTGATAAAGTCTTTCACAATTTTATATAACCTAGAGCAGGTATTCCAAACACAGATTCATCCAGTGGCCATGTGGCTAAAATAAATGATTGTATTGAGTCCAGTGTAAAGAGTGTACACCCTGTCTAAAGGGGGCAGCAGCTAGTCAGCTATAGCAGCATGTAACCAGGCAAAAACAATCAGTCATATCTAATTTTCAACAGAAGCAATTCTGTGTTTTTTTCCTTAAGTGTTCCATTTTTAAAATCTTGCTAATAAAAAAAATTTTTAAACATTGTGAGAGGCAAACAAAACACATCTGTAAACCACGGGTTTGCAAACTTTAACTCAAGGCATATTTATTTCCTCTTCACATAATCTTTTACCCCTTTTGGTCCAACCTGAATTTCCAGTAACATAGCCCTGGGTGAGCTGCCATGAGGATGTCTTCTCCAAAAGAAGTAAAGAGGTTGCCTGCTCTTTCCTTCTAGTCCAGGAAATACACTACCAATTGAGAAATGAAACTATGCCAAGACATTTTCATAGGGAATTATAAAAATCCTCCTTACAGGAGGAAATTACACATGAAGTGTTTAGGCAAAACAGTAACTTCATTTATAAAAGTAATTCATTTCCCAAATCTATTCCAAAAGAATTTGCTAGCAGGGATACAACGGAAGAAATAATTAAGGAAGAATGTTCCTAATTATTATATTTGAGGAGGGAAATGAAAGGAATTGGCTTTCTTGTTAAATTAGGAGTTAAAAATAAGGTGACATAACATTCACTTCAAGAAACCATTTATAAAAGGAGTGAAAATAAATATATCCCAATGTAGCAAAATGATTGCTTTAGTATTGTACTTTCTTTAAATTTTAAAATCCCTACATTTACTTATTAATGAAATATACCTAGTGGCTAAATTTCAGCATGCAATTTTTGTACAAGGATATACAATTCATTCTCATATTGACTATTATTGGCAATCTTGTTTGTTGAAGAAAACATTTGTGATTTTATTGTATTCTTAGTATTAACATTAAAAGAATAACAAAAAAAATCTTTCAGTGGGAATTGATAACAAAACCTTTGGAGTAAGAATGATAATTACTTTTTTTTCTAGCCCCAATGAGGGCCAAGAGCTTCTAACACTGTTGGGTTGTCAATTGGTCAAAACAGAATAACCACTTGCTTTGGAAAATTACTTGGCAATAAGGAATTAGCTATTATAAAACATATATGAGATCTTTTGTTTTGTTAGATTTTAATCTATCCCAACCTTTTATTGATACTATTATTACAGAGTAATAAATATGGTGGCTCAAGTGTTATAATGCAAACGTTAATTAATGCGTAAGTTCACGTATGTTGAAAAGACATTTTACTTTTTTAACTTTACCCAGTTTTCTTTCTTGATAACCATGTTTCTCATAAATTTCTCATTAAAAATTCTCACCTATACATTCTGTACACAGATGATACAGTATTTTGTTTTCTTACCAATCCGGTAGCTAAAACATCTTTAAAGGCTGGACTTCAAAACAAGGTAAAATTCTTTTATTGATGAAACATGCATGGTAAAGTAATAAAAATGTTTGAACACAATGCTTGCACATATTCGAGAAATATTTTTTAAATGTTATTTGAATGAAAATGTTTATTTGTTCCATTTCAATGTAATATTGCAAAGAAACTTCAAATAATCACCGTATCAAAATGTAAATTTAGCGTTAAAATTTTTAGCGTTCTTAATCTACATTTTAACCTTAGATTTTATATAATTTGGGAGAAGAGTATAGCAGTTGCTTATTGTTACAATGCACCACTTCGTTCTGGGGGGAAATTAAAATAATTTGAACGGCCAAGTAGTAAAAATTATATGGAAAATTACATTCCGTGTCCATTCAATGCAAAAGTCCTAAGCAAATTTGCATGGAGAAACAATGAACGAAATTAATACATGGACGAAAAGTATTGCTTAAGTAGAGATTGTGCATCAACATCCATTTTGAAGACCTAAATACAGCTCTATTAGGGATCCATATTGAAGAGCGATGGACGTCTGGTCTAAGCGCAAGAAATTAAAAGGATATAAATTCTACATGATGGAACAAATGTGTAATCCCGAGGTCTGGAATCACGCAGACTTCTCACTGAGGCTTTTATTTCATTTCATTCGCCTGGAAACAATTAAGAGAACTCCGTGCTCGACTTTAAGTGGGGACAAATACGGAATGGCCAACAGGACTGGGACCAACAAGGAGCACTTCACTCTTCCACCCGCTACACTGAACAGACAGCGTCGTCCTTCCCTCAGAACCCGTCAGAGCCGGCGGCAACTGCCCACCCGCTGCCCAGGGAGAGAGGCTGGGCTCCTCCCCAGTGGAAACAGGTGACCGGGGCGAAAGGACACCGCGGGCCGAGATCGAATTCGCGCACACCGCCGCGGGGATACAGTCTGCCAACCCTTCGACGTTGCAGTGGCCGTATAGATCCCTCCGCCGCCCGCGGGTCGTTCCACATCAAGTAGTGCGCCCAACGACTGGCAGGCTTCCGCAAAGACAGGCCCGCGCGGACGAGTCCACTGTTCCTCATGAACGAACGACGTGAGGACGGCCAGAGCTCTGGGAAATCCTCAACTGAAAAGCCCTCGGAAAGGCGATACTTTCAGCTGCGAAGCCGCGGTAGACCCGGCTGTCAAAAAAAGACCGTGCGGCGGAGCGCCGGGAAGTAACGAGCGCAGGCGCTGGCGGCTGCGGCGGAGCGGCGTGCTGCCGCAAGGCGGGGGAGGCAGGTGTCCCGGCCATCCGCCCCACCCCCACTGCCCGCAGGAAGAGGAAGCAGCGCGGCCGGGCAAGCGGCCCACTCGCTGGGCCTGGCGGGGCGGGGGTGCTCTCGCTTGGGGAGGAGCATGACCTAGTTCGTCCCAAAGTGGATTTGACAGGTTGTCAGCCCAGCTCCCCTCCTCCACCGCCTTCCGGGTCTCTCTCCCCAATCGCCCCGCCCCGCGGCCTACTGGTCTCCTGGGCTCAGCTTCCCATTGGCACTCTCGATGCCTGGCGTTCGGCCCCACCCCCGGCTCCGCCTCCCATTGGTTCTCTTATCGCCTGGCTCCGCGTCCGCTCACCGACTCTCCCTCCCATTGGTCGACAGGCGTCTCGCGCTCCGCCCATCTCGTTCTCCCATTGGCCTCCTGCTCGGCGCCCCGCCCCACCTGCCAAGGCTCACCCTTCCTTTGGCCTCGCGACGGTCGCCCCGTGTCTCCGCGGCTTCTGGAGCTGAGGCCTGCCAACCGTTCCGCTTGCAGTTTTAGCTGGCTGCGGGCATCTTCAGCCACCAGCTTCCCTCGTCCTCCCTCGTCCTGCTCCTGTCCCTTGCGTCTCCTTTACTCCCAGTATTTACTGGCTTTCACAGAGGCTCTATCTCCCACTCCCTGTCGTGCTCTCGTGCTCTGGGTGCCTGAGCATAGAGCCCGGCTACACTTCTCTGCGCTCCGCCTGAGCCTGGGGCTCTGTGTCCAGCGCTGCCCGCACGGTCGCTCCCTCCCATTTTCCTCTTCTATACCTCACTTCGCAGGCTCCTTTCTTCGAGGTTTCCTCCCGAAGTCCAATCTGTAAGGTCCTTAGCGCTTTTCCCTTTTTCCGCCCCACTCCTCACTCAGTTCCCTTTCTTCACCACCTTGCCACCCTGCCTTCCTGAGCACAGCCAAGGAAACAGCAGAGATAAACATGATAAGTGTCAATATTAAGATGGTTATTGCTTTGAGTTTTTCAAACGGAAAGTGAACTGGGATGCCACAAAACTCAGACCTGGAATCAAGATTGACTTCTTAAAAGGACCAAGTTGATTATCCCAGCAACCTTACCAGTTTTTCCTGGGGATTTTACTCATATCGATTGTTTACAGTTTAAGCTTTGTGTTATTAAATTTGTGCTAGTTTTGTAAATTGGCTGCTTTCGACTACAGGGATAGATTAATAAACCTGAGTTTTAGAGCTAATCCCCACACGTGTTTTGACTTTTAAAAAAAAAGCCGGGTGGTGAACTTATTATACATCAAGTTGACAATGCACTGTAGAATTGTATGCCTGAAACCTGTGTAATCCTTGCTAACAGATGTCACCCCAATAAGTATAACAATAAAAATGAATTAAATAAAAATAAAAAGCCCTCGGTTATTCAGATGAGGAAACTCGAGTAGTTTTCTCAAGGTCATTAAAGTGGGAGATCTAAAATCCAGGACAGACTCCACAGAGGTCCATCAGGAGACTAAATCATAGCTGCTTAACATGTAAACATAGTTGCATTCCCACCTATCACACCCATCCTTACAAAGCCCCACCATAGCCTCCAAGGCCATGCCTCTAGTATCCCTCAGGCCTCTATCTCACTGAGCTCTAGGTAACTGACCATGTTTCTGCCAAGCAGTTTTTCACAGTACTTTTGCATTTGCTGTTGGTTGCTGACCTGTCGGGATCATCCAACGTCTCACATGGTTCATACATCACCCCAGGGAGGCATTTCTGACACCATATGGAAAGTAAAACTCCCCCCTGCCTGACCAGTTACTTTCTATCATATCACCCTGTTATTTACTTCAAATGTATGAGTACAATCTGAAATCATTTTTATTTACTTAAGATCTGTTCCCCATCACCTTCCCTCCACCATTAATTAACAAGTGAGCTCCTGGACACAGCTACCTTTTCTCTGTGTGTGTGTTGTTTGTTTGTTTGTTTAGAGCTGTATTTCCAGGGCACAAAGTAGGTATTTGATGAACCTTTGATGAATCAATGAATGGTACATAACTGTGACTACCTGGACTAATCAAACTGTCCTGCAAATCTAATCTTGTCAACATAGTATAGCCACACCTGTAAGTAAGAGAGTTGGAAAAACAGCTCTTCTCCTTGTAAGTATTTTGTGTGTGTGTGTGTGTGTGTGTGTGTGTGTGTGTATACACGTGCGCGCACATGAGCGTGCACCAGCGCTTTATTTCTGGCTTTTCTTTAACAAGGAGAGTGAGGAAAGGAGGCTTATTGCCCCAAGGCCACCCTTTGGCCTGCTCTGTTCCAGCTGTTCTAGTTTATTGTCACTGCTTTGCCCCACCCTGACCCCAGGTGGGCAGAATACTTGGCAGGGAGTGCCTTCTTCCTCCAGGGCAGTCTTAGAGGCGCCTTGCTTTCTGAAGATTAGGGTGGGGGAAGTGGGGGAAGGAAAGGAAGGCGTTCTGGTTCAGTGTTATCATCACTCTCAGCTGGGCCCCTGTCATCTGGGTCCCTGTCATGGGTTCTACTTTAGGCAGTGAAGCAGAACAGAAGGAAACCCCTTCAAGTTTCCCCCTCCGCTCCCTCAGGCATTATTCTTGGGTTCTCTGTTAAGCAGCTAGAACTGTCTCATTTTGCAGGATGCATTCTCTACCTGCTGAGACCAAGAGAACCCAGGTCAGTTGCTGGAAAGTTGAAATCTACTCCTAACTGCCCTAATGGTCGGTGTGAGCCTGGCAGAGACTAGTAACTCTCTGGGCCTTAATTACCTCATCTGTCTTTGCCTATGTTATTTCTTCATAGTTTTAGGGATATAGGCAACTATCAGCCCAAACAAGAATCCTGTGGCTTCCCCTCAGGGCCACAGAAAGGCTGCTTAATTTATGTCTCGTGTGAGACAGTGCACTTCTGGTTCCAGGCCAGAATCTTCCAGTTCATCCCGGTTGGACCGTTTGGCCCAGGCCAGTGACTGGCCAGGAGTATGACAAGTGTTGATCAGGTTAAATCAACCAGAACATATCCTTGGAGCAGGTGTGGGGTTGGCACCTGATAAGTGCATGTAAAATGAAAATCTAAATACTTTTAGACAGGAGGGTAGAAATGGATGCTGAGTAGGTATTCAACAGTGCCCCTATTAGCACAGTGTGTGGCAAATAGGGACAGCTGATAAATGTTAGCCATGCTGTTGGCAGCACAGAGAACACGGTGTCATACCAAAAGGCATCCATCTCAGGTCCCTCATTACTGCTAACCACTAGCTTTATGATTTCAGACAAATAATAGAAATCATACCATTTTAGAAGTGGAAGAGGACTTAGAGATCAAAGTGTTCAAAACTTTATTGGACAGACTTGGAAACTGACATTGCAGAGAGTAGTCAGTTTCTTCTCTGTGAAGTGGGTCACATCTACACTCGTGGTTATTATGTGGATCAAATGAGATAACGGTTCTACAAAGGGCTTGGCAAAGTAACTAAAATGCTATTCTTGTGCAAAGCATTTTATTTTTATTGTTATTAATGTAGTAATTAATAACATAAGGCATAAGCCTTATTAAGAGGACAAAGGGAGAATACATTCAAAGCATAAGTTTACTTGGCTCATAGAAATGAATAATAACACTTGAGTAAGAGCAAAGTGTGTGCGTGTGTGCAGTGCTCTCTTGTTAGGTGAGCTGGGGGAAGTATAAGGCTGCCATTCAGGTGAGGCCCTCATTCCACCTTTACAGAGTGGAGTAGGAAGTGGTTTTTTTGGGTGGGAGGTAGGGTGTGGTAGTTGGTTATAAATTGAAGTTATCTTTCCTTGAGTGACTTTTCAGAAGAGGAAAGTCTAATGTGAGGAAGAGGCAACGTGTTTCAGAGTAATCTTTTATTCATTGCTTACCCCGCCAGTGTTAGTTCAAGTCCTTTGCAAAATAGATACCAAGACAGGATTGTCATGTGAGAGTTTTTTAGGAGGAAATATCTATGAGGGAGGGAAGAGGAGAGAGTTGGAGGAAGCATGAAGATCTAATCCCTGGGAAGGAGAGGTGGAGGGGGCAGAGTGGGTAGATAGATCAGCAATTCTGAGATGATTTTGGCCAGGCTGACTGGAGTGCTGGAGCACAAGTTCGCTTCCAAGGAAGGTGGTAGTGGATTTCAAAGACACATGCTTAGTGAAGTACTCTCTGTGCAGCAGGAAGTCTGAATGGGGTATTTTCACAGTTCCACACCATTCCATGAGGTTTCAAAATGGCTTCATGTATTTATTCATTCATTCAGTAGCCTGATCAGCTACCATGTGTCATGTGTCCGTTGCTATAGCAAATGAAAGCATGTGACCCTATTTGTTCTAGCTACCTTCGATCTAATTTCTAGTATTTCTAAGTGGGATTCCTTGCCCGTTGACCAAGTTGAATTCTGGTACCTGGTTAGTTCTTAGTATCAGCTTGGTACTTAATCAATGTATAAATAGCAGTAATAAATCCACTGTACCCATTATGATTTGAAATATACTTACATTTACTTCCAGAATTCTTCACTGTTAATGCACAATGAGAGGAATACTTTAACTATCAGCACTTCTAGAAGCTTATTATTTGATTAAATCTAAACAAAAGTTTATGCAGTTTCAGCAGGTAAAAGAAGAAAAACTTTATTAAAGTAAAAAGCTGAAGCAATCAATAAAAAGTGAAAAAAAATGAAGAGAAATTTAATGAATTTATGCTAAGAAAATCCAGATCTTGGGGAGAAAATAGGAAATTATCTTCCTGAAACTGCCAGAAAGAATAAGGTGGACCAGGCATTTCAAGAAGCCATAGATGAAATAAAAGGCAAAGAAGATTACTCATTGTAATGAGAACCCACAGAAACTGATGCAAAAGTAAAAACCATGGGCAAAGAGATAAAGAAAAATGCCCCTATGGAGGCTGTCTGGAAAAATAATCCAGCCATAAGGAAATAAAGAAATGGATGAGAAATACATGATTAGGGGTTTGAAAAAACCAGTGGAAAAAACACACAGAAAATAAAATATAGGAGGGAGGAGAAAAGCAATTATACTTAATGAATTTGTAACATATTAGAAAATGAAGTAAAATGTAACAAAAAAACAAGTAGGAATAGTTTCTTTGAATAAATATTGCATTAATATTTTAATGATATTCTCACTGTTTACTACATAATGCCTATCATAGCAGAGAGAAAATAAAAATTTATACAGAAATAGTAAATTTCTGACCATAGCTTTTAGCACATCAGTCTCTATTGATTGTACCTTTGTTGTGGATGCTGAATATCTGAATAAAGACTTTAAATTTCAATAAAGAACTCATATAACCCAAGAGCAAAAAAACCCCCATACAATCCACTTAAAAAATTGGCAGAGGATCTGAATATCCATTTTCCCAAAGAAGACATACAAATGGCCAACAGGTACATGAGAATGTGCTTAACATCACTAATCATGAGGGTGATGCAAATCAAAACCATGAACAGATTATCACCTCATGTCTGTTAGAATAGCTGTTACCAAAAAGACTCGAGGAGATGCTCAATGTCACCAAGCATCAGAGAAATGTAAATTAAAATCACAATGAGATATCACCTCACACCTGTCAGAGTGGCTGTCATCAAATAATCAACAAGCAAGTGTTGAAGACGTAGAGAAAAGGGAACCTTTGAGCACTATTGGTGATGGGAATGTAAATTGGTGTAGTCACTATAGAAAACAGTATGTAGTTCCTTAAAAAATTAAAAATAGAGGGTTGCAGTCCAGTCGTTGCCTTGGCCGGAGGCGGCCGGTCCGTGCGCTGTGCCCGCTCTTCCTGCCCCGTGGCTCCCGGTCTGCACCGCCCACCTGCCCGCCAGGATGGCGCACAAGCAGACCTACTACTCAGACAAGTACTTCGACGAGCACTACCGAGTACCGGCATGTCATGGTACCCAGAGAACTTTCACAAGTACCCAAAACCCACCTGATGTCTGAAAAGGAGTGGAGGAGACTTGGCGTCGGGCAGAGTCTGGCTGGGTTCACTACATGATTCACGAGCCAGAACCATATATTCTTCTCTTTAGATGACGTCTTCCAAAAGATCAACAAAAATTAAGTATATCTGGGGATCATCAATTAAATCTTCTTCAAGTTTAATGTATATTGTATATAAGGTAGTATTCAGTGAATACTTGAAAAATGTACAAATCATTCATCCATACCTGTGCATGAGGTGTTCTTCACAGCAATAGAGCTCAGTTAAGTGCAGCTGCAAGTAGGTTACTGTGGGTGTTCAAAATTTCTTCTAGTCAGTTTTTCTATTAATATAAATGCCTGTTTGACCTTACCTGTTACTTCTGTTAAATAAAGTTTGTATGTTGCATTTAAAAAAAAAAAAATTAAAGCTTAGTGAAATAAGCCAGACAGAAAAAACAAAGAACTGTATGACTTCACTCATATGCGGAATATAAAACTGAAAGCAACAAAGAGAAAAGAAATGAACAAACAAACAAATAACCCATGGACACAATCCATAGTTCAATGTTTATTTGGGAACGAGTGGATTAGGGAGGGGAGAAAGGGGAGGGGGTGGAAGAGGAGGGAGGGGAAGCTAAATATAAGGTGATGGGAAGAGAACTCAAAAATTAAAAAATAAAAAATAAATTTAAAAAATAAAAATAAATTTAAAATAGAGCTACCATATGAGCCAACAATTCCATTTCTGGGTATTTATCAGAAGAAAACTAAATCACTATCTCAAAAAGGTATCTGCATCCCCATTTTCACCACAGCATTACTTACAATAGCCAAGACATGGAAACAGCCTAAGTGTTCATGGACAAAAAGGAAAAAAATGGATAGAGAACATCACGCTAAGTGAAGTAAGTCAGAGAAAGACACGTATGCTCTAAAACAAACAAACAAGCAATCAAAAACATAGATATAGAAACTGATTAGCAGTTGGTTGCCAAAGGTGGAGGCAGGGGTAGGATGGGGTGGGGAGAATAGGTGAAATGGTAAAAATAATGAAAAGATCAAACTTCCAGTTATAAGTCCTAGGAATGTAATGTATATCATGTTAACTATAGTTACAGTAGCATAATGTATATTTGAAGTTTGCTAAGAGAGTAGATCTTAAATTTTCTCATCACAAGAAAAATATTTCTAACTGTATGGTGATGGATGTTAACTAATGTTGTGATCATTTCACAACATATACACTACTATATCAGATGTTACACATGTAAAACAAATACAGTGTCACATGTCAAATATATCTCAATTTGAAAAAGACTTTAAATTTCAGTAATATCTGGGTATATTTTGAAATGTTTTCTATTTAATTGAGGAATAAAGGCATATATAGGTTCTCAAATTAAAATCTAATGTAAAAAATATTGCAAATAATTTTGGAAACGATTTTTCACATGAAACAACATTGCAATGGCTTACTATGCCTTTTGTAAAAAATTTACATTAATAAAATTGAAATAGGAGGTTTTCTATCAAAATGAAGGTAGGAATGAAATGTGAAGCATGTGATATTTTGCATCTATGCAGGGAAGATTGAGATTGGCTGACAGATGCCATCACTTCTGGAGGTGAAATGCTGTTCTAGAGTTTAGGTATCTCCCATGAGGGTAAGCCCAGGTAAGCAGCCACGTGGAGGCCTTTGCAATGCTGGGGTTCTGCAGCCAGTGGGTACAGAAGGCCTCACACACAGGTGAGATGTTTAAAAAGATTAATGATGATCTGGATATGAAAACATTATTCAGTGTGAGTTCAGAGAAGTTTAGAAAGGCTTGTCTTTCCTAAGTTCCCTGGGATCCACCTTTCTTTCCTGATGCATTCATTGACTTAGAAGAAAAGTTCTAGGGAGCCATTACTTTTTTAACCTTCATAATGAATAAAACTACATTTCCAATATTTGCTGCATTGTTTTTCTAACTGGCATCTAGTCTGTCTCTCTCACCTAGCTGTGCTGTAACCAATATCAACCTCTGTTGGGGAATACACACAGGACAGTGTCTGAATTCCTAATCATCTTTACATTGTAAACAATTCAAATTTTCAAGTCCTGTACTAAGTTTGTAGGATGTTGTGATTTTCTTCTATAACTAAATAATCTCAATATTTATTTTTCCAGTTCCCTTTCTGCCTGATGGTAGAATACTTAATCTAGTTATTAAGTATTATTAAGTATTAAGTAATAATTCTAAATGAGCCTCTTCATGTTTTTTTTGTTGAGCTCAGACCTCAACCAAGCCAATTCTTGACCTCCTCCTTTTCTGGGCACAGGGAAATCCAACTGCTCTCCCAGGCCAGAAGCCCTCCAGAAGATTCCATTGGCCCTTTCTTTCCCACTTCTCCCACATGGCCAACTCTATTCCATCCTGTTGGTTCAGAGAATGGCTCTGGGGCTCCAGGGTTCCAGATTGCAAGCAGAGAACCACCTCGGTTCTTAGACACCCCACCCCAAACTTTACTGGAGATTTATTGTCCTTTCCCCATCTCACTCCTTAGAACCCACTGGGCCATGAGCAGAACCCCTTTCAGAGATACAATCAGCATCTCTGTCATCTCCACCCTAACCTTCTTCTTCTCCCTCCCATGAGGAAGGGGGATCTTTAGTGGGTGTTCAGTGTGTGCATGTGTGGGAGCGTTGGGAGAAGGGTTGGCTCAGCTACTTTGTTTTTTTTTTGGTTGTTGTTTTTTGTTTTGTTTTGTTTTATATGTGGGTAGTTCCCTGGCTGGGAATTGAACCCAGGCCGCAGCATTGACAGCACTGAAGCCTAGCCACTACGCCACCAGGGAACTCCCAGCTCAGCTACTTTGGGAATCACAGAGATTCGAAGATCTCTGTGTCTACTGCAGGTTTTGTCTGTGGGGTAGTTACTATAGCAAGGTAACAGAGTACAAGGGAAAATTTTCAATAAATCCCAGTGGGAAATAGCTTATTAGTTAATACTTAACAGTGTCATGCCCCTCACATTCATGGTGAAGCATCAAAAATTGGTCACTATTTCAGAAAGGCTCGAGCAGAAATGGGAATGGCCTGGGGTACAACCTGGGTAATTTAGGGCAGTCCAGCTGATAATGTACAAGAAAATCTTCTTAAAACTAGTTTTGCTTATTCACAAATGAAATTGTTGGGTCCCTGAGCCTCCATAGTCTCTTTTCCTCCCATTTGGATATCCTTTTTTAGACTTTTCTGTTTTCTCTCTTGAAGCTTAGCTTTCCCCATTTGTTGGCTCTGCACTAAAGGGACCTCAGACTTGTAGGGCTAGGATGTCAAGCTCCTATCTTAAGAGGCTCCCCTTCAGAAGTGACTCTTGGGAAAGAGGTCCAATAGGCAAAGGACTGGGACAAACCTCTGACAATTCTTCAATCACCTTTTCATTTGGAATCAATTACTATTTTTCTTGAGGACTCCAGTATCTTTGTAGGTCCCAGTCTGAGATCCTTGGTCTCTGGTGCCCAAATGGATGGAACAGTTCTCGCTATTCAGCCCTAGCCTCCACCACCCAAGCCAGGCACCCATCTCCTTCATTCCCCAGGAGTCAGAGCTTCTCATATTCCTTCTCTGTTTTCTCCAGATCTTGTTTCTTTGCTCTCTGCTTGCCAGATCAACCTAGAGATGCATTAAACAATGTCGCTAACCTGGAAGGGATTTCAGAAGGAAAAACAAATGAGTCCACTGGCTACAAGTTTCATATAGAACGTACTATAAGAATTGTCATTTCTGAAATTCAGTTGCTTCTGGAGTTGAAGAGAAGCACATCTTGGAAGGGAAATATGTAGTCACCTCCATGGGACTTGGGAGAACATGAGACCCTACATACTCGGAGTCCTTGATCCTGTAACTTCAGAAGCATCTTATGAATCCCATAAAATTGAGGCCAAATTCTGCTCAATTCTCCAAAGTCAGGGAGTAAAGAAACAATGTGATGTTTGAGTCATACATTTTGACACTTAAACAGAATGCTTAAAGATGATGTTAAAGAGTATATTTGATTTTTAAGCAAAATCAAGATACAGTTAATTGGGATTATTATTTAGATCAGTGCTTCTCAAACTTTAATACACAGCCCAATCACCTGGGGACCTTGTTAAAGTGCAAATTCTGACCTAAAGACATGGGTGCAGTGCAGGAGGGGCTCTGAGATTCTGCATTTCTCACATATTACTGAAGGATGCAGCTGCTGCTGCTGGTCCATGGATCACCCTAAATAACAAGAGCTTAGAAGGTAGGCTGGAGAGAAGGAGACGACCTTCAACTAATGTTAAAAAGAACTCAATACCCAAACACTTCCAGCTTATAATGAATTCTCCATTCTGGTCCTTTCCCTAAGCCCTGTGTGCTAGCTGCCCATGGTAGTCACCTTAACTGGTATGACATTTCTTTCCCTTCTGGAGCAGCTAATGCTTTTTAGATTATAAGAAGGGGAAACCAACTCTGGCTCACTCAAGGAGATTTATTTCAAGGACACTTGAAAGCTCACATAAATGAAGAGATAACCAACCAATCTTGGAACAGATGGAAACCAGAACAATCATGGGGAACTCGGTAGCACAAGCTCTAGGACTCCCCAGCACAGCTCATAAGATGCCTGAAGGGAGTTCCCTGGTGGTGTAGTGGCTTGGGGCTTCGGCGCTGTCAGCGCTGCGGCCCGGGTTTGATTCCCGGCCAGGGAACTACTCACATACCAAAAAGAAAAAAAAAAAAAAAAAAAAAGATGTCTTCAAATTTCAAGTTTGGGTCAGGTATTTTCACCTTTAAAGCCCCCAGCATAAGCCAGTTACATTTATGTCTTCCATTCTTTTCTTTGTCCCCTTGTATGGCTGTCCTTGATAATTTTAACTTTCATTTACACATATAAAATTCTGGGGGTGGGGGGGCTCTGTCTAAGGGAAAAGGAGATGGTGATGTTATAATATGATTTCTTCTCAAATTATCAAAAAATCTTGTGTGTCACACTTTGGACACACAAAATATATTAGGTTACATTGTTTGACCTATGTATGTCTTGGATCTATAACTAAAATGTTCTGAGTAGGAGGCATCTTTATTATTATGTTTTACAAAATAAATGTGGTTTTTTGTCTAATTTAAGAACGCAAGTTCTAGATTTTCAATGGGCCATTTGGAGACATACATTCTTCATAATCATAAGGATTATATATCTGTGAAAACATCATAATAGAGGAATTTATGATTGGGGCAATAAAACAATAAGACAATGGATTTCTCTTTTCTATTTACTATGTAACTTGGGCCAATTAATTTTTCTGAAACTCAATGTGTCTCCTGCAACTGAGAGATAATCAAGCTTCTTTCTCATAAGTTTTTTTGATTATTAAATAAAAACTAAAGTTCTTTTGAATTGCTTTAAAAAGTTAACTATTTCTATCATGATCACTGCTATGGAATTTTAGACTTGGTGAGAATACAGAACTACGGGCAGAAGAGAAATATAAAAACACTTAGTTATATTTACTAAACTACAATGATGAAGATAAAACAAGGACAGGACACATCAGGAATGTTTTATGTATCTTAAATGAGTAATAATGAGTATACTTCCATACATTTCCATTTGCCATTCTTTGTTCACTAACATCTATCTATTCAGGAGTTTCAAAAGAAGCTTTGAAAATTTGTTTTGCTTTGTTGCAGCTTCTTTGTTTTTATGATTCTGAGATTGCAATTAACCATCTACTTGATTCTGCTCCTAGGTTCTGCTCTTTTCCCAGAGGCAGAGTAACTTGGATGGTTCAAGTGGAAAAGCCTTGGGTAGCAAGTGCGGCAGAGATCCCAGCTCTGCTCAAACTCCCTCTTTTAATGCCTGGTGGGAGTAGGGAATGCAGTCTTAGTCCTAACCCTGCCCTGATAGCCTGGCTCTCTGCACAACAAACTTGATGCACTTCTAAGGTGTGTGTTCTTACCTTACTTATACCATGCCAAGGATGCTTTTTTAAAAAACATTATAGGGAGCTCCCTGGTGGTGTAGTGGCTTAAGGCTTTGGTGCTGTCAGTGCTGCAGCCTGGGTTCGATTCCCAGCCAGGGAACTACCCACATAAAAAACAAAACAAAACATTATATTTCTCCTATCAGCTGATTTTCCTCAGTTCTCCTTCCTCTTCTATCTTCTTCCTCTTCCTTCCTCCTCTTCTTTTTCTTTTCTTCCTCTTCTTCCTCCTTTTTATTCTTCTTTTCCTTCTCATTTTCCTTCTTCTTGCCTTAAAATAACATTCCTTTCTTTTTTCACATAATCACAACAAGAATGAGCTTCCACTCCTGTACACTAGAACTGATGTTCTCAGATTGCTAAAGTGACATTTAGACAGAAATTCACACATATTCACCTATTAGAATATCAAGCAGGGAATACTCAAATAGTTGGGAAGACATTCCAGCACTTTTTTCTTTTTTGCTTGTTTGGTTTTTTGTTTTGTTTTGTTTTTTTAATCCTCAAAGCCCAGGTACTCAATTTAAAAATTTTTGTTCCTTTTTGGCGGAAAGGAACAGACTGATGGAGAGAAACCAGGAAATGAAAAAAACCAGAAACTTGAAAGGAAGTGAATCAACAAATAGAACTTTTATATTATGATGTTTTATGTTACTTTTAAGTAAAGAAATGGACTCTAATTGTACCAAGCATGGACGGAATTAATAAAGCAAGTACTCATTTTTGGGGTGATTGTTCCCTATTTACCAAACCCCATTTTATTGAGGATGTTGCTACTTATTTGTTAAAGGACTTTTTTCCCACAGGGGATTGGTGTTCCTTTGCCTTCTTAGGATTAGGATTCAAGTCTAGCTGATGTGTGGGACTTTTCTTGGCCACTACAATTTCATCTACGGTTGCAAGCTGGAGTGTCACATCAGCTATGGCTTGAAGTCCTTGGGCTTTGGCTATTAGGGTGTCCCACACCTCTTCCTGGGCCGCATTTATTATTCCTTCATCTCCCACTCCTATTAGAAAGTTCCCAGCTTGGTGAGCAGCATTCATTTCTGCCATCACGTTGGAGACAGCTAAGCCTGCATTCTCTGCCAAGGTTGCAGGAAGAGATTGAAGGGCCTGAGCAAATGCTAGGAAAACAGGACCATTAGGCCCTTCCATTTTGGTTCCTTTATCTGAGAGTAGTTTTGCCAGAGCCATCTCTGTGGCCCCAGCTCCTGGAAGCAGTCTGGGATCCTGACACAACTGACAATAGGCATCAATGCCATGATAGGCAGCCTGCTCTGCCCCTCGCAGCGCCTCAGTCGTGGTTCCCCTAAGAACCAAGGTGAGCGCAGGAGTGCCTGGACATTCCCATTCAAATACTACAGCCAAACCTCCTCCTAGCTCTTGCATGTACACCCGCTGGCACTTTCCTGGCTCCACGGGAGGAATCAGGTAAGGCATCAAAGGTGTGCCCAATACCTCACTCAGGTAAACCAGCTCCCGCCGGGACTTCACTTGAACCACCATGATGCCATACTTGTCCGCTTGTGTTAGGGTCTTCTCCTCGATTTCCCCCCATACCACTGCCACATTAACATCCGCAGTTGCCAGCTGGGCTACTTGCTTTTCTAACAATCGCTCGCTTCCTTTCCTAAATGTAACGAGATCAGCAGGACTGGAGAGACGGGCTGACGCCCGTGCATTTGGATTGGCAAGACCAAAGGTGCAAGCAAAGAGAGCTACCCTGGCGCCACGTAGCACCATGGTCACTTGCCCGCAGGGCTTTCCGGCCACGGCCAGCCCTGGGAGCAGGCACGAGTCCTCCAAGTGTCCTCCTCGCAGCGTGCACACCCCCACGCGCTCGGGGTGGAAGCTGCCATCCAGCTCCTTGGCCGCCCCGCACGCGTGGGCCACCAGCTTAGTTAAGAAGTTTGACTGGGACAGAGTGTGGGTATTCATCACCGAATAGAGAACCCAGAACGGGTCTTCCAAAGGCCCCAGCGACCGGATCGCCAGCGAAGGCAGCAGGGCCAGGGTCTCTGCGGTCGCGGTGGAGTAGGCCTCCCAGAGGTGGGCGCGAGGCAAGCCCGCCAGCAGCAAGCGCTCAGCCTGCACCAGCAGGGCCTCGGCAAGGAGCACCACGAAGGCTGCGCCGTCGCCGCTGTGTTCAGCCTGGCTGAGGGCTGTGTCTCGCAGGAGCCGGGCGGCAGGGTGCTCCAGCTCCAGGGCCCCGAGGATGGCCGTGGCAAACCCCGTAAGGACAGTTTCTCCTCTGGCAGTCACTAGGAACTTCTGGCGGCCGTGGGGACCGTAGCACGGCCGGATCACTCTGGCCAAGGTTTGCACGGCGGCCAGGCTGCTGAGCAGGTGCTGCTCTTGGGTTCTGAGACTCCTCGGACCGGGCCACAGCCGCTCCGGCAGCTCCAGCGCCGAAGGGGCTCTGCTGTCCATGGCCTGTGGAGAGGGGAAGCCCACCTGGGCTGCAGAGAGGCTCAGAAACAGCCGCCGGCGCCCCGACAACGACCTTTGAAGCTACTGAAGGAGTCAGTGGATAAAGGGGCCAAATGCCCATCAATTGGAGAAGCGGGCACCCCAAGCTCAGATGTGGGAACTATCTGCTGAGAGCTCAGGCCTAACCTCCAACAGATAGATCTGTAACAGAATGGGGCTTTGGGGCCTCCGAAGCTTGGTAGCTGAAGCAGATCTTATCTTGATGAAGTCACAGAATGACACTAGGAATGAGGTCACAGAAAGATGGTTAGAGTTGGGGAGGGCCTGCAGGCAAGCCAAAGTCAACCCTGGTTGTCCAGCAGATGAGGGACATGCATATCTGTCAGGCTCCAGAGTTTCATTTAAACTTTGGAGATCATGACAAAGCAATCAGTCCGGTGACAATACTTACCCACTTCAAATCCCGATGAAACTGTGGCTCCTCTGTTTATTTCTGTTTGTTTGAGAGGAAAATAGTGTTTTTTGTTGGTTTTACTCTCTTGTGCAGTACTATGTAATACTAGCTATGTTTTGTTATCTGTCTGCCTTTGCCTCTTTGACCACCTTATCTGTTTGTGCTGTTCATCAGGTTCCTTAAGGTGTCTGTTGGTCTGTTTGTCTTTCAGGTTGCAAGTTTGTGAGGTGGCACAGAATGCTACAACTCCTTCTGATGATAGTGATGTCACTGAGCTGGCAAAGGCAGGTCAAGACAAGGGAGGGAAAGATTCTGACAGCCTACAGACAACTAGAAATGGACACATGAGCGAAAGAGACCAGCCTCCTGGTGGTCAGAAAGGTAGAAAACCAGTGTATGAAGTTGAGGCCCTGCTACCCTCACCCTCAACCCTTAGAATTTAATTTCCTTCCTTCCATTCTCCCTCTCTCCCTTGCTCCTTTTTTTTTTCTCATTTGGAGCCTGTGGAGTAATGATTGCTTTTTTTGAGTTTAACAAATATTTATTGAGCACACACACTATATTCAATGTAATGGGGAATACAGAGATGACAGGAACATAGAGACTAGTGAGGGAGATTTATACCAAATGAACACAATTTCTGACAGGTGTTAGTTAGGCAGAATGCCAGCTGGAGATGATGAAAATATCTATTAAGATTAGGGGAAAGATACCTTTCACTTTCATTTGGAAAAAACTCTTTATACTTTAATAGCAGTTTTCACTAAGAAAAAAATAGAATGCTGAAACTTATGATACAAATCAGGAGTCGTAATAGTATAGTGGGCATTGATTTAGTATTTCCACAGACAAGATGGCAGAAAAAGAAGGGGGAGTTCCCTGATGGTGTAGTGGCTTAAGGCTTTGGCGCTGGTGCTGTCAGTACTGCAGCCTGGGTTCGATTCCCAGTCAGGGAGCTACCCACATACCAAAAAGCAAAAAAAAAAAAAAAAAAAAAAAAAAATTAAGGCTAAAGAAGAGGTAATTTTGGAGACAAAAAGCCTTTATTTTGGAAAAAAACACTTGATTGCTTTTGTAAAAATGATAGCTATTCATTATAAAAGTTAAAAAAGTACAAAGTAAGTAAATGTCATTTGAAATCTCAGCTCAGAGATAACCCTTGTTTACATTTTGATGAACATTATTACTTTACACATATATGTATACTTAGGGAGTTGTGATTGACACAGTTTTACAGAAGTGGCTTATATGATACATCTTGTATATGCTTGGTAATCAGTTTCCCTTTGACATTATCTTGGCTGAGAGAAATTTTTCTAAGCAGATACTATGTTGTTTGAAGACTATGGACAACTATTTTGACCTCTGTTGATTTTGGAGACTCCATGAGTAAGAAACAGGTGTCATCCTCCATGCCAAGGCTTATGAAAGTCAGTAACTCTTAGAAGAATGTCACATAACAAATTTTGTTCGGCAGAAAAGATGACTTGCTCGTTTCTTTATAGAAGTGGAAACTGTAATGACCAATATAAAATGTAGCAAAGTATGTATATATACATTGTTTATAAAAATGTTTCTTTTTCAAAAAACAAACACTCCTGGTAAAGGGTCATCTTAGCTATTTTTCTTACACTTAACATACGTTTTTCCAATTCTTTCACTTATTACACAACTTTTTATTGAGTTGCTGCAGAATAATAGGGATAAAAGGTGAATAAGGCAGACAGCTATGGCTGTCTCCACTGGGCTTAGGGTGGGATACAGACAACTCATCTGGCAGTTCATTATAGGTCAGGAGAGCTGTGATGGGGAAGTAGAGGTGTTATAGAAGAATAAAGGGGGACACAGAACCATTGTCAAAGGCAGAGTGCTGGTCTGGGATGAAAGTGAAATTTGAAGTGAGAGCTGAAGAAGAAAAGAAAGAAGCAGGAATTGGTCAGAAGAAAAGGGAAGGGGTTTGGGGACAGCTTTGTGAAGTCTGTTGTCCACCAAAGGTAGTCCCGAAGGCTGGAGCTCCTGGTGAGGAGGAAGGAAAGGAGATAGAAGGAGATGACTAGAGGGTAGCAGCAGCTCTCCAGGACCTAGAGAGAAATGCCAAGAATTTAGATTTCAACCTGAAGGGTGACTGATAGAATGTTAGTTCCATTCCCATTGGAAAATTACGTAATTTTCTTGTATGAACCCTTTCCTGTTTGACTACACAGTACAGAGGAACGATCATTGCTTTTGACCCTTAAAGACAGTCAGTCTCATAAAACAGGCCCAAACAGTACATTTTGGGTTTTTTTTTTTTTTTTTTTATTGGTTCCCTGGTGGGGAATGTGAACCCAGGCCATGGCGCTGAGAGCGCCGAAGCCCAGCCACTACACCACCAGGAAACTCCCCAAATAGTACATTTTGGACTAAAAAGTTTTGACCTACCTTTACAAAGATCAAACTAAGCAAGGAACTACTAAATCTCAGTTTTACTTTTTACTATGTGGATGTGGTCATTATTAAATTCTCTTTGATTTTATTTATCCTTTAGATAGGTTGATCAGACATAAAATAAATGTAAATACAATTTTTGTATGCATGTAACTCATTATATAAAAATTTCTAACAATATACATTTTTTCTTTTCTTTTCTTTCTTTCTTTTTTTTTTTTGGTATGTGGGTAGCTTCCCTGGCTGGGAATCGAACCCAGGCCACAGCGCTGACAGCACCAGCACTGAAACCTTAAGCCACTATACCACCAGGGAACTCCCTAACAATATACATTTTGATCTGCTAAGATGCGTAGGCATCAATATAGTCTGTCTGGTGGTAGTATTGGGTTGAAGTTTTGTCCCCCCAACATCCATATTCTTCTTGGAACCTCAGAATGTGACCTTATTTGGACACAGGATTTTTGCAAATGTAACTAATTAAGATGAGGTCACAGTGGAGTAGGGTGAATCATGAATTCAATATGACTGGTGTCCTTACAAGAAGAGGACATACACAGAGATGACACCCTGTGAGGGCACAGAGATGGACAGACAAGACTGCTGTATGATTGGAGTGATGCACCTACTAGCCAAGGACGCAGAGGCATGGAACAGATTCTCCCTTAGAGTTTACACCAAGGAAACTTGATGTGGACTTCTAGCTACCAGGACTGTGACAGAATAAATTTATGTTGTTTAAAACTGCCTAGTTTGTGGTAGTTTGGTGTGGCAACCCTAGGAATCTCATACAGTAGTCTTATATATCTTGCATATCAATAAAGGAGAGGAACAGAAGAAAAGGTGCATGTGTGGGCATGTGCGCACTGTATGTGTATACACACACACACACACACACACACACACACAGTTTGAGGCCAGACAATGAATTTGTCACCTTACTGAATTGTTTGTACACAGCTGCCAATGTAAGTGCATGGTGGCAAGTTTGCGAATTTAATGGTCAGATTTTGGGTCCAATGACAACTCTGATGGTCATTCCAGAAAGAGTTCCAAAATTGCTGTGAAGGGCGGACTAGGTGCTGGCATCGGTGCATAGCTTCCCAAGGGGAGGATTTCAAAGGTGACCATGTGATACTCAGCAATGAGTCATGTAGGATTTTTTCTACAATGAGTTTGTGAAATTAATTGTCTAACCTCCTAATACACACACACGGTGCCAAAAATGTATACACATTTTAAGAAAGGAAAAGCTGTATTAAAATTGTAATAATATATATGATGACAAAAGGTGAATACAAGTCATGTTTAACTTCTGCAATTACAAGAGGTGCTCAAAGTGGTTACCATCATGATTTATGTAATACATAGATAACATCTCTTAAAATATGTATATACTTTTTTGGCACCCTCTTATATGTATATATGTGTGTGTGTATATATATATATGTGTGTGTGTGTGTATGTGAGTATGCAGGGAGAGAGTAGAGATAACCCATTTCTAGTTTATAACACTTGCTGGCAGAGTGTTTTCTATGCCATCCTCCTCTGAACAGGCACTGTCTGCTAACTTCTCCCTCCTGTGCCCTTCCCCACAAACTCCCAGATGCATTTCTTTTAAAACTATTGTCTTGTACACAGTGTATGTAAACATTTAATCTTTATACTTGCACATTTTTCCCTTTTTTTTTTTCAGTTGCCTGCTTGCCCCCTTTTGTATTTATCTTGTTAGATAATGCCAGGCTTACAGTACAGACCCCCAGAGGGCAAGATTCTTATCTTATACATAAAATGTGCTGCAGAAGTTCTACTTAGGCCTCAGACTCTTATACATAAATTAGTTTTGAAGGTGATCTCTTTATTTCTCTCTTTCTTCTTTTCTTTTGTCTGTCACATGGATACATGGTAGGCATTACTGAAATAACTTATGTAAAACAGTATGAATTTTAAAAGCTAAAAATGCACTATGTACTAAATATGAACTAATTTGAAGTGACTGAAATTTTTTTTTTTCTTTTTTATGTGGGTTTTTGCCTGGCTGGGAATCGAACCCAGGCCGCAGCATTGACAGCACTGAAGCCTTAAGCCACTACACCACCAGGGAACTCCCTGAAATTCTTTTAAAATAATTTTTTCTACTGAATGATAGCCATTACTGCAACTTTTTAAAAGTGTAACTTTATAATATAATTATGAACACAAAAGTTGTAAGATCTAGAATTTAAGTTTTCAGTGGTTCTTCCACAACTGTAAAGGTTTGGTTCCTAAAAAGCCCTGAGGAATTTAAGCCTTTATGAAAAAACAAGGACAACTATTAGCTGCTGTGAATGTATGAAAGGGACTTATAAATATTTTTATTTTACTAAAAGCAATAAACACACTAAATAAAGACCTTACCAATGACACTTAATAAGAATGGGTATTTTACTATGAATATTTATTACTGTCACTTGTTTACTAGACTTTGGGAATCTCATTTGTATACAATTTCATGAGAATCTGGTTTTTCTTTGTTGCAGATAACCATCACACCCACATTTTAAATATTTAATGTATATTTCTGATTATATTACATGTGCTCTGAAATATTATATTATTATAGAGAAATATAACATAGAAAGTGAAAGTCCCTTGTAATCCAACCCTTTGGAGATGACGGTTAACAGTTTGGCACATGTCTACCATATTGGAAAAAAGGCCTATTTAACATGTATACTTATTTGAAAGTAGACATTCTAATTTTTTTTTTTTTGGTCTTTGCATATGCTTGTGTCTTCCTGGTTTTATAATTTGGAGGAACCTCAGCTACCCTTCTTCTGGATATTTGCTGCCACTGTGGTCTCAGAACTGTGTAATTCAAATAATGGAGAAGGAAAAAAATCTTTGGAAACCTTTATTTATGTTTAATTAGTATTTCACGAATACCTTCCCTGTATCCTGGGTCATATTTTATTTGTTCTGCCATGATAACTTGATGCCGATGAGCCTGTTAACCTTTTCAAAACAGATCCCAACTACTTGTGTGCTCACAATAGATAAATGAATGGAGATTTAAGACTGGGCTTACTCACCTTCATCATTTTATCATCCCAGAAGCATCATTGTGCAAACCTCTGTCCTCTTCCATTCATTCCACACACTTTTCTGTCCTCAATCACTAGTTGTTTCCTTTTAAAACTTTTCTCCGGCAAGAGTGACTTGCAGTTTAATACATACTGACACTTAAATTTTCCCAAGTGCTGAAGAAATATATTAAAGTGAATTTATCTTGAGATATAATTTTGTGCATATGAAACTCAGTTGGAAATGGCTGTTCGAACTTCAGCATTGAACAGATAATCATCTGGATAAATAATCAATTTTTGAAAGTGTACTTTAAAGTGTAATGTGTAGAAAAAATGAAAAAGGATGCTAATAATGAACTTTAAAATACTTAATAAACTTTTTAGTCATGGTTATGTTGTACTTCTATGTATAGTAGTCAGATATTTTTAATTTATAGTTTGTAGTTACCAAGCCAGCTTCTCCCCAAGCTCAAAATTCCTGTGGCTGTAAATTTAGTAAACTTGAAAAACCCAGTAGGGATTAAACCCTGAAGGAATTCAAGTGACTATTTCACCATAGTCCTCATTTCAGCCTTTTCAAAAAACTGTGCTGTTAGTCAGAATAGACTCTGGAAATCAAACTGTGTATTTTGCCCAAATGGGAAACGCAATTCAAAGTTTAGAGCTTGACTATTGGGAGAAATGCAGGATGAACAGCAGTTGGTAGTAAAACCAGTATATTATTCCTACCCTGTACTAAAACCGTGTTGTGAAGACTGAAAGAAATCATAATCAGAAAGTGCCTGGTGTGCCCGGACTAGAGTATATGCTTATTAAATAATAGTTTATCTTAATTCTTTTGCAAATGGTTGCTAGGTCTTAATATTTTCTCTCAATTCAAATCTATAATGTTTTTACTCCCATTCTCTCATCAATAGTGAATGGAAAGTTAGAAGAGCACACTGTTCTAGTGTTACCTCCCTTTACAGTAAGAAGCCCAGAATCCCACATTTGCAGCTGTCCTTCCTGAGAAAGTGCATTATTTCGGATTTCTATTTTTAGCCTCATTTTTCTTGTACCGTTTTTAGGTATTAGAGGTGGCTAATAAGTACTTCGAATTTTGTCTCTTCATCACAACATGCTCAACGTTTAAAATCAAGTTGTTGGGTTTCCATTGGTTTATTACATATTTTAGCATTTTCTGCCTCAAGTCATTGTTCTTTTTGACAGCTTTATAAGCTCTTTCTGGATCATTTTAAAAATGACGTTATAATAGCGAAACTGTCACTGGAATGGGATTATAACGAAGTTGCACTCCATTTCTTCTCCATAGACACCCATTAAAGCGTTAGAAACCTGAACGTGAGGCGGTAAAGTCTGTCGGGAGTCGAGACACAAACACTACTCCACCCTCTCCCCTCGTCCTCAGTCAGCCCGGGCTCGAGACATACACACACACGTGCACACACAACACCCCGTTCCCAAGTCTGCCCGAGCTGGAAACTACCCCCCACACTGCCAACCCCCCACTTCCCTGGGTCCGCGCCGGCTGGCAATCCGAGCCTTGCCCTGCTACCGTCTCTCCAGACACCAAGAGCTTGGGGAGCGTAGACGCCGTCCTCCTCTTCCTCCCGCTCCCAACCGAGTATTCCCCGGATCCCGATCCCGGATTCCTTCTTCCGCAGCTTGGCGCTCTCCCGAGCCGGAGCCGGAGCCCTAGCCGGAGTCGCGGCGGGGCCTCCGCGTCAGAGGAGGGAACGGGGGCGGGGGAGGGGCGGTGAAGTCAGCGGCGGCGGCGCGTCCGCGGTTGGCGCATGCGCAGAGTGAGCCCCGTGAGTGGCAGCAGTGGCGCGCGGGGGCGGCCGGACCAGAGGGTGGGGGAAGGGGAGGGGGCGGGGGCGTCGCGGTGACCGTGTGTGGGCGAGACGGCGGCGAGTTTGAGAGATCTGTGGTGCGGGGCGCCCGGGGGAGACCCGAAGCAGCCCTCGCCCGACGGCCACGGTCGTGTGTGTGTGTGTGTGTGTTTCTGTGTGTGGTACACGCACACCCGCAAAACTTCCTCTTTCCCTGCCTGGGAGGGCGGGTGCAGCCTGGAACCCACAACAACAACTGGAGCAGCTGTCAAAACTTCGCCGCCGCCCGGCCTGACACCGCCCGCGCTGGGGAGGGGCAGCCGGCGAGGGGCGCGACCCTCATCCGCCCGCCTGCCTAGTGGGCCCACCACTCCCCTTGCCGCGGCCCCTTTCTCCTCCCTGCCGCAGGCAGCCTGGGGGAGGGGCGCGGGCGGAGACCCGGGCCGGCGCCCCTCACCCGCACCAGGCCCCCGCCCGCGCCCCGCCCGCCGCTGCCCGCACCTCCCCGCCTGGCCGGGCCCAGCCCCTCCCTCCCGTCCTCCCGCCCGCCCCTCCCGCCGCCCCCCGCCCGGCCCCTGCGCGCCGGTGCTGCGCGCGCCCGCGCCTATGTGTGTGAGTGCGTGTCCTGCTCGCTCCATGTTGCCGCCTCTCCCGGTACTTGCTGCTGCTCCCGGGGCTGCGGGAAATGCGAGAGGCTGAGCCGGGGAGGAGGAACCCGAGCAGCAGCGGCGGCAGCGGCGGCGGCGGCGGTGGCGGCGGGAGGAGCCCCCCAGGAGGAGGACCGGGATCCATGCGTCTTTCCTGGTGACTAGGATGTCGTCGGAGGAGGACAAGAGCGCGGAGCAGCCGCAGCCGCCGCCAGCACCCCCCGAGGAGCCGGGAGCCCCGGCCCCGAGCCCCGCAGCCGCAGACAAAAGACCTCGGGGCCGGCCTCGCAAAGATGGCGCTTCCCCTTTCCAGAGAGCCAGAAAGAAGTAAGTTGAGTGTGAGGGAGCCAGGCCGGGAGCCAGCCGCGGCGCCGGGAGGGAGCTGTCACCGCGCGCCCGGCCCGCCGCCCCCATGGGGTGGGGGTGGGGCCCGCCCGCCGCGCGTCCCCGGCCCGGGGCGCCCGCCCCGCGCCCCTCACCAGCGTCCGGCGGGCCTCCTGCGGGCGTCCCGCACCTCTCTCCGCCCGGCCGGGCTCCGCGGGCTCGCGCCGCCGCCGCCGCCGCCGCACTTTACTTTTTAGTTGGGCCCTTGCTCCGTGCTTTCTTGGTGCTTCTCTTTCTTGGCGAAATCTTTCTTGGCTGCCTGTTGGCCACCCGGGTCATTTAAAAAACAAATACCGAGGCACACCAGGTAACGTCCAGGCGAGTTTATTGTCAACTACAAAGCGGCTAGCCCCGGGACGCCGGCGGAGCTGTCAAACGGCGCGGCCCGGTGGTCTCCTGCCCGGGTGGGGGTGGGGGTGGGGGTGGCAGTGTCGGTGATGAAAATGAAAAGAACGAGTGCCGTTTTTCTTTGTCACCTAGTTGCCTCTTCAACTTTTGCTGATCCCAAACCTGCGCTTTTCTCCTTTATTGATATATTAGTAAGTCTTTTGACTTCTTCCTTCCCCCTCCCCCACCCCAGAACCACATTGCCCAGCACCCTAAAGCACAACTCCTGTGCGATCGCACAGATGAAGGCAGAGCGTTCAGGAAGTTTAGGAAACGCAGCCGTGTTCCCCGCAGCACGCCGGCTGTGCAGAGAAAATTTACTCACGGGACACAGATGGAAGCTCTGCCCAACTTCCATTGAAGTGGTCGTTTGAGCGGTTGCTGGGTCAGGAATAGCCTTCGTTTGCTTTTGAACGTGAACCGGGACTGTATACCTCACTCAGGTTACTTGACTGCTGGAATTAGCTTTTTACAGAATGATTATACCGCAACTTTGCCTGGAAATTAAGAATCCCGTTTTGGTGGCAGTGAGGGTGCTGTCGAAGATCTGTGACTGTCTTCGGAAGTTACAGAATGGCGTGTGTTGCTTGCTTATTTCATTATACGATTATCTTCGAACTGTTTGTAGTGGAAGGGTACAGGAGCGGAGGAAAACTGCACATTTATGGATATTTTGTTACTTTTTTGTTAGGGAGAATTTGTTTTGTAATAATTGTTGCGTTTGGTGATACATAGTAAAAATAGTGTTAATTGAGGCGGAGCCTATCAAGGTTGTGGGAACCCCAGGAAACCCTTGACTGGATGTGCACTGTTTTGCTTTGCTATTTTACTATGAAAATGATTCAGGGCCTTCAGCTTGCCTCCATATTTTATTGCCAGCTCTTACCTAGCTGTGACAAATCGTCAAGGAAACAAGTACAGGATGTATGTATTATTTAGCTTCTTTGTGATACAAAGTTAGGGTTTATTATGCCACTTGCATTGTAATGTAATGTCTGGAATACGTAAAATGCCATTATTATTCCTGTATTAACTAAAATTTGGAGAACAAAGGTGAGGTTTTAAGTACTTTTAAACTTCCTTGCCACTTTTTGTATCCTTTAAAGCAACACTTACCAAGCCATATTAGAGTTTTAATTTTATTGCTTCCCATTTTCACTCTTTGAAAAACACTCCTTGGCTTCTTTCTGAACATTGATTTTGGGATTATTATATGTTTTAGCTTTGATTTTAAAAGTCTTGCATTAGAAAGAGTACACTTATCTGTGTGGTCAAGCCCCTCACCCACACACTGTGTGTGTGTGTGTGTGTGTGTGTGTGTGCGCGCGCGCCCGCCCCCTACTCCCCGTCCGCGCCCACTCCCCGCCCCCAAGACTGAAATGAACTCATTTGTGTTTGATTTCGGGTATTACTTTATTATTATTATTTTTATGTCTCACATTGTGAGTGAAGAGAAAGGTAGCCCTTTGAAAAGTTAAACATTTTTTACAGAATACACCAATCTAAACGTATAAAAATGTCAACACTTTGGAAAATGTTTAGAACAGTTCAAAGTCTTAAGAGAGTTTTTTTCTTTTAGGTTTGAAAACTAGTACAGCATTCCTTATAGGAAATTAAGTCTGTTGGTAACTTTGATGGTTCCAAACTTTTTAGTGAATGCTTTAAAATTAGGTTGTCTTTTGAAGGTAATGGAATCTTCAGTTGTTTTAGAAACATGTAAATAGTAACTAATAAGTGAAATGAAAGCAAAGAATGGTTTTCAATAGGGTAGTTCTATATGGTATTAGGATACATTCAGAAAGACCCAAATTTAGTTGGATGGTGAAGACCCTGAAAATGAAACTGATTTGTAGGAACTGTAAATTGGGTTTGTAAATGTTAAAATTATTTGCAAATTAATTACATAAGAAATGAAAATTAATTCTTTGTAAAATGCAATGGAGATACATCTTTCTAAGTTGTCATTGTTATTTAGATGGTCACCCAATGGGTTGTTTTATGCTAGAAAAGATGAATGTATTATGACACTTTTTATTTAAAAAGTATATTTGTATACAGTAGACTCAAGCAACTGGCAAAAAAATTGAAGAAATAATACTGCATTTATCTGGCATGGGTGCCAGTTAACGGAGAGTCTACTATATTTGTTTTTGAATTAAAAAAAGGTAACCATGCACTGCTAATTAGATTTTTTGGAGTTTGAATTTTTAATAGCAAATAAAGTAAACATTTTCTTATTTTATAGTATTTGACAATTTTTTTGTTTTGTCAAATTAAAAGAGCATAGGCTATATAGTTGCTGGTTTTACATGAACTATTATTACTTTAAAATTATGTTTAGTACTTAAAATCAAGAATTTTGAACTGAAGTTATTAATCTTACAGGCAGAGTTTGAAAAGTAGGTATATAAATAGGGATTTCCTATAGTACACATGTCAAGTGGAACAGTTAAGTTTACATTTGTCTGAAACTTCTCTTTAACAGTAAGGACTAATTATTTGGTTATTTGGAGTAGCTCATAATCTTTATCAGAGGTACAGGTCTTAACCATTGGTGAAGAAACTCTTGTTAAAGAGTAGGAACATTCTTTTCTATTAATGTTAAGGAAACTCTTCCTGAAGCTTTGATTTTTTTTTTTTTATTCCTTAGAATATATATTTATGTTACTAAATTGGGAAGCCAGAAACATTTTACCCTATTTCTTTTTGTTGTTGTTGTTGTAGTATGTGGGTAGCTCCCTGACTGGGAATCTAACCCAGGCCTCAGCATTGACAGAGCCAGTGCCGAAGCCTTAAGCCACTACACCACCAGGGAACTCCTTACCCTATATTTCTTAAGTTAACAAAGTTGATGTTCAGAATGGGGTGGGGGGTGTGGAGGTGGTGCAGAAGCAGTAGGTGGTGGGGATAGGATTTCTGAGACACGATTTTTGACCCTTTTTGAATTAACTTTACACCCTGCATCACTTTCTTTTCAGAGGGCAGTTACTGCTTTTGTAAAGCTACCTTAAGTATTATTGCTGTAGAAAAATTAGGCACAGCCAGTTATGTCATCCAAGGAATCAGCAAAAAGTGGCTGTCCTGTGGGTGACTTGCTATCCTGGCTTTGTAAGGCACCTCCCCAACAGAATTTCTCATTTCCATAGCTGTGAACTTGGAAAAAACAAAAACAAAAACAAGAACAAAACAGCTCTGCCACACTATGGTATGTGCAGTGTCGTTGGGAGATCCCACCCTTGTTATTCATGCTCTGTGATGAAACGCAAATTGGTAATTTTTATGATAGCAGTTTTTTTTTTATTTTTTAGGAAATTAGGTGAATGGAAATTTTCAGTAATTGCTGATCTCTGGCACTTAATGGGCACTGCAATGTTTTAATTTACTCAAAAAGCTGGCCCAGGAATGGCAGCCTCTCTTACCTGTTAGGTGGTTGTTCTGGAACCCAGTGGGTTTTCAGCCACTGGTCCATGGGCCGAATCTGGTCGCCAGGAATGTTTTCTTATTCTCAGGATGAATTTATAAGAGAAGAATAAATTTGCTTCAGTGTGATTTAAAGCAAGGTTGTCCATCCTGAGGCCTGCAAGGCCGCTTGTGGCTCAGCTCAATACACATTCGCAAGCCTTTTTAAAACATGATGAAAATGATGTGTGGACCATTGTTTTTTAGCTCATCAGCTGTCATTAGTGTTGATGTATTTTCTGTGTGGCCTAGGGAAGCCAAAAGGTTGGATACCCCTGATTTCAGCTATTTCACGAACCGGCAGGAAGTTCCTGGCAGGCGGGGTTCGGACCCCTGGATGAAAAGCACAGCTCTGACTTGCCCTCCATGTAGTTTGACCTTGTCCTGTTTGTCTTATTCATGGAATTTCTAGAGTTTGAGAACATGATGATTTTAGTTGAATATACAATGTATATATTGGTTATTAATATGTAAACTTGATAAACTTGGATTTCTATGTAAATTTAAAAGTATCACAACAGTTATTTTCCCATTCTGAAAAGTGATTAAAACATTTTGCTATTATCGCAGTTAATTCTACCATGCCAGATTTGTACTTCAGTTTGCAGGCACACACCGTTCTACCCTTTACCTTTCCCCACCTTTTTGCAAAACTGCACGTAATCCCCAGGCGACAGTCGGGTTTCCTCTGGGCAGGTAGCACTCGTCCAACCTGGGATCCTGAAGCGATTTACCGTTGTGACTGAGGGGCCTCCCTGGAACCTCTCTGACCTTCCAAAATGAAAATGATCTGCTTCTACTTATAAGCATTAAACACTCTTTCTATGTTTTTGTGCTCGCCTGCTGGGGAGATGTGAGATGCTCTTGATAAGATTTGATAAAGGTTTTGGCTCCTGAGCCACTTTCTTTGCTCGAGTCCCGCCTACCCCTTTGGAGTGTACTTTCCCCTCAATAAACTACCTTTTTGTTTTACCACTTAATAAAAAAAGATTTGATAAAGGTTTTAATCTATGAGGTGTTTGAACTGACCATAATTTTCAGCTGATACAGAATAAACTTTGCAGTCACTGTATGTGTGGGTTCCTTTTTCTCTTTATTGTTTTGGCCCATCTTTTAATTTCAACAAGTGCGTTAATCCCTTTATTCTCTCTTTAAGAATTTTCTTTACCATGTTTGTGCCAAAGTGGCTATGTAGAAGTTGAGTGAAATGGGATGATGTCTTTTTTTCCTTGTGATGATCTGAACATAAATGTATGCTTGTGGTTATTGTTGACTAATCTTAAGTTTGTAATTGGAAGTGTCAGTCTCCTTATTTTGCAGAATTTGAAGGACTTATCACAAGAGAAGCAGGAATGGCAGTTCTTTTTGTACTTCCTGTAGAAAAAGCCTCATTTTACGTAAAAGAGGAAAATTGTTTGACACTACTGTTAATTTTGTGATACTAGTAACTACATATGATGCACAAATGCTGAAATTGTTTAAGAAGTCTGAGAAATACTCATAACTTTTTAGATCTTTCATTTGGCACATGTTATTTAAAAAGCATGTGTAATATGCTGGGGTGGACAAACCTCTTTGGAGGAAGGTTCACAGGTGCCCAAGAGAGGTCTGCAAAGATTTGGAGGAAGCAGTACTTGAATTAGACTTGAAAGATTGGTAAAATTTAGCCAAGTGGAACGAGAAGAAAGTGAGAGAGTGCTGGTGAGAGAGTAGCAGTGTGAATAAAATTATTGAGGAGAGAAGGAAGTATTAAAGGTGTGTTCGTGGAGTGTGACTAGAACAAGACGCTTAATATGGGATTGGTGGCCAAACTCTGATGGTCTTGAATGTCAGGCTAATGAGTTTGGGCTTTATAGTCCCAGGGTTATAAACTGTTTACGGACCAGGTAGGTAATTTAAATGAGTTGCATGCACTTGTAAGATGCTGAATGACAGCTGACACTTAATCCCTTTCTTTTATTGAAGAAAATGGCAAGAAAAGTCTGGAAAGTCCTAGTAGTCTTGATGCCTTAGCTTAGGTACAACTGATAGACAGTTCAGGCTGATGGTTACCATATAAGATTTTGTTTCTAGATACTATGGTTTTTCAACAAAGCCGGAAGCTTAGATTTTTATGTGAAATCTTTTGATTTTTAAGTGTTTTCAATTAATTAAGATCCGCAACACTATTCGAGACTACATCTTGTGGGCTAGATTTAATCTGTAAATTATGAGTTGGCTGCAGGTCTTCAATCTCTGCTTTATGCTCAGGTTATTTTATTGTATTTGTAAATTAAGTTTTTAAAAGCAGATATTTGCAGTCTTTCTGAGGACAGTAATGTTATTAAAGTGCTTTGTATGCTGTGTAGCATTTTATACAATTGAATATAGGTACTCTAATACTTGGTGATTTGATAGCTATTTTAGGAAAACCACCCTGGTAATAATATGAAGAGAGGAGTTACCTGGAGGCCAGAGATAATAAGCTGTTGCAGTAGTTGCGGAGTGAGGCAATCAAGGTAGAGGGTAGATTGTGGATGGAAAGGAAGAGAGGTTTAGTCAATGCAGAGGCGGAGGAATTTTGGAGTTTTTGGCATAGATGTGTAGAGGATAGAAATACCTGAGAGGGTTGGGGATGTAGGATTGGAGTAGGAGTTAGATTAGGATAGACAATTAAAGATGTGATTTATCAGAAATCATTGAGAATATGGAGAGTGTGTAGAAAATAGTAAAAGAATTAGGATGCTTACGTATTCTTAGGAGATGGGGAGAAAAGGGACTGAGAAAGCCCATAAAAATGATAAAGGAAATCAGAATACAAGGGCTGTCCGGAAAGTATCCAGCCAAGTAATATTAAAAATAGAGGTATTTGGGGAGTTCCCTGATGGTGTAGTGGCTTGAGGCTTCCGTGTTGGCGATGTCGGCGCTGCGGCCTGAGTTCGATTCCCAGTCAGGGAGCTACCCACATACCAAAAAGCAAAAAAAAAAAAAAAAAAAAAAAAGAGATATTTATGACTGGATTTTTTTCCATACAGCCTTCATATAGTCCCAGTACAAATGGGCAAGTATACATATATGTGCAAAGATGTTCATGGCAGCAGAGAAAAATAGAAAAGCAGTAGAGAAGAGTTGGCAACAAAAAAGTACCCACCAGTGGACTCCCATGTAGTTTTCATCAGGATGGAGAGGCAGACCTGTGAGTCCTCAAGTGGGAAAATATCTATGATACAATGTGGACTTGGTGAAATATTTTCCAAGAGTTGCAAAGCAGTAAGATTAGTACTAATTCTATTTTGTAAAGAGCACACAAACTATGTATATATTTTGTGCATAAAAAATGATTTTGAAGGATACTTAATAAACAATACTCCAGAGAAGTATATACTTTTGTAGGTACTTCTATGCAGTGTTTAAAAAGCTAGTACAGTTGACCCTTGAATAACATGGGGCTTGGGGGTGCCAACGCCCTGTGCAGTTGAAAATCTGTGTATAACTTTTGACTTTCCCAAAACTTAACTACTAGTAGCCTATTGTCACATATTTCATGTTATATAGTATATATTTTTCACACCGATAATACATATATAATGCATATTTCCTATGTGTTATATATTATATACTGCATTGTTACAATGAAGTAGAGAAAAGAAAATATTTCTAAGAAAATCATAAGGAAGAGAAAATATGTTACGGTATGTATTGGGGAAAGAAAAACAGGTACAGGTGGCCCAACCTGCACAATTCACACTCGAGTTGTTCAAGTGTCAACTGTAATGTAAAACCATAGTCTTCTTTTACAAATGAGAAAATGAAGAACTGGGGACATCATAGATTCTGGAGCCAAGATTGCTTGAATTCAAATCCTGCTTCTTCTACTTACTGTTTGACCTTGGAAAGTTACTTAACTTTTTTGAGCCTTAGTTGCCTCATCTTCAAAGTGGGCAAACTAGCACACCTAATTTTAGGATTGTTGTGAATTTATCCGAACTTGCCGCCATACACTTAAGTTGGCAGTGCTGTTGCCAAGGTTATGTATGGCACCATACCGAGTTGTTTGTACAGCACCACCAACGTAAGCTTGTGTTGGCAAGTTCGCGAACTTAATTGTCAGAATTTGGGTCCATGACTTCTCTTGATGGTCATTACAGAAAAAAGAGTTCCAAAATTGCTTTGAAGGGTGGAATAGGCACTGGCATTGGTGCATAGCTTCCCAGGGAGAGTACTTTGAAGGTGACCATAGTGATACTCAGCAATGAGGTGTGTGGCACTTTTTCTAGGATGAATTTGTGAAATTAATTGTCTAACCTTGTGTATGTGTAGAATTTGAAAGTGTGTGGCACAGACTAAGTGCTATTAAATAGAGATGCTATTATAAGAATTTGCTATTATTGTTATTGTCACTATCACCAATTACCATCAATCAAGCTTTTGCCTGATGTCACAGAACTTGTTAGTTATAGACATGTAATGAGATACTAAGCTCACTTTTAAAAAGCCATGGCTTAAAATATGCAGTAGTTATTGGGGACAGAGGTGGAGAGACAATAAAAATTTCCTTTCTGTCAGCTGCTCTTAATGAAGATTAAAAAAGGTAGGTCAGCAGAAATCTATAGAATGTTTCTTAGTGTAAGTGACACATGAAAAAAAGCAAGCAATTCTCTAGTAGAAGCTGCATATATAGTTGTGTTATTACAAAATCATTTCAACTTTTGTCATTATCTAAACTTGTGAATGTTGTCCTAGTGATCTTTGAGTAGGTCTGTCTAAATGAGACTTATTATTAGGTGGTTTTAAAATGATTTCTTCAGTTTTTTATGCTGGGTCACTTTTAATCTTTACACCTTAATGTAATCCATTTAAATCAGAAGCAACATAGTTGGTGGTCATAGTGAAGTCTGTGTGTTTTGTTCTTAATTCCATCTTTTAGTGGAGCCTAGCCAAAGAAAAATAATTTCCTAATTTCCTGATCTTTGGAATATTAATGACACATACCATGTGTTTGGAGTAATCATCCAGTTGCATGTAAAATAACAATATGAAACATACTAAAGAATAACTGTATTCTTTACCTCAAAGCTCTTACTGAATTGCTCTGCCAAGGTTGAAGCATTTGGTTAGTGTGGCCAAATTTTTCTGATATCAGACTTATATACTTATAGCGTTGTAGAATTTTATAACTAGATGAGAATGCCGAGAACATTTAGTCTAACTTCTCATTTTACAGACAACTAAACCATAGAGAGATTATAGCATGCTAGAAATTATACATTAAGGTGTTAACCTGTACATAGATAAAGGGGGAGAAGTATTCTATTCTTTTGGTGACTCTCAATGAATCATGCTTACCAGTTTCATGATACTGTACTGTCACCTCTCTGTGTAGCCTGGTGACTCACTTTAACCAGTAGAGTGCAGCCAAAATGATATTGGGCTAGTTTGAGGCCTAAGTTTTAAGAAGGCCTGAAACTTCCACTTTTGCACACTTGGGAGCCCTGAGTCACTATGCAAGAAGACAGGTCATACTCTGCTGGAGAGACCATGTGGGAATGGGAGATTCTTAGACTACATGGAAAAAGAGCTCCTCAGCTATCCCAGTGTCCCTAGTCAACTTGCCTATTGAAAGTAGCTACAAAAGTGACCACCAGGAAGACTAGACGAGGAACCAGCCAGCTGAGCCCAGCCTAAATTGCAAAATTATGAATAAATAAAATGATGTTGTTTTAGTCTGTTAGATTTTGTTGTGGTTTGTTATATAACAGTATAGAGTGGAAGCAGATGGTCTTGTGAATTAAGGAACTCTGAGAACAAAACATTTGAGATACGAATGATAAAAATTATTGTTCTCCAACTTCTTTTACTGTGCTAGTTCAATGTTGCTGCTCCCTCCCCTCTGCCCCTCATTTCACTAAGGCATTTCGGCCTAGAGATGGATTTTTATTATTGGGGAATTTAAATGGTATTTTAAAATGTAGTTGTCACAGTGTGGATTGGATCAACCTTCAAAAAGGTATGATTTTATTTTTTGACTCATACAGAGATTTCATATATTTTTGGAGTATCATGGACTCTATGTCAGAACACCTGGGTTCTACTCCTGGGCTTGGATTAGGTTTGTCTTTATGTGATAGAAAAACTTCAAGGTAATAATGACTAAAAGTGTTTCTCTTATATCAAAGTCTCTGGAGGGTAGGCACTAGGGCACTGCACTGCAAAGCCATCAGCAACTTGACTCCTTTTACCTCACTGTTCAGATATATCTAGGGTATAGCTTTTGCTGTCAGATCCCATCCACATCCCATAAAGCTGGGTAGACTGAGGGTACAGCCCTTCCCTGTAAAACACCCTTCTAAGAAGTACCATATGCTTCAGCTTGTAATTGGCTGGCACTTAGTCATATGGCCATGTGTAGCTGCAAAGGAGGCTGGGAATGGTGTTCTTTAGCTGAGTACATTGCTGGCAAGGCTAGAGTTAGAGTGTTGTTACTGAGGGTGGGAATGGACATTGCAGAAGTAGCCTCCAGTCTTTACCAGTTCGAGCCAACCCAATTATCTCCATAGGTTTGGTAAGAAAGATGATATGGGACCACTTGGGATGGCAGATAGATTTCATATTGATGACCAGCCCCAGTTGATTGTGACTGCTAGCAAAGCTCTCTTGAAACCAGAATCCCTAGTTTTGGGCCTCAGTAGGGTAAGAAAGTAGTAGAGGTATTTGTTTTTGAATAAATAGGGGAGTAATATCATGCTGTCATTTATATACTACCCCTGTACACCTTAGCCTTTTTTATGAGGGTGGTTTAAGTTCCCTGGCTGGGAATCAAACTTAGCCTTTTTTGTGTGTGCATTATTACTTCAGTGTTTAAAATCTTCCAAATATTTAATTATTTTGCTAACCTTTGGGCTACCTCTTTTTCCTTTTAAAAAATATCCTGAAATTTATTCCATATTTAAAGAGTGCTAATAACCCTGAGTCCCAGCTTTGTGCAGAACATTCTCAAAACTGGAGGTGAGGATGACTGGAGGTAGAGAAATAAAACTCAAGGATGATGTAGAGAAACAAAACTCCTTTTTTATATGTATGTCAGCACATCTAGAATATGCTGGGGTAACAACTTCATTTCTTAGTAGCTTTAGTCAACAAAAGTTTATTTCTTGTTCCTACTGTACTTTTTTTTAGCACAGGCTGGCTTGGGAGCTTTATAACATCTACACCCAGGCTGAGGAAGACAAATCGCTGTCCTTCACAATTATGAAAGCAGGAAAAAGGATATGCTAGATTGAGCTCTGGTTCTTAAAAGCTCTCCAAAAGTGGCATATTTCATTTCTGTGTACATTTCATTGACCCGAGAAAGTCACATGGCAACACCTAATTAACTTCGAAAGGGCAGGGAAGTGAAATCCTATCCTGTTTCTGGAGGGAGAACTGGAAAATTTGGTGAAGGACCCTAATAAACATCATGTAGGGTAACATTTGTTTTAGTCCAAATTATTTGTATTTGACTTTGAAGTATGTTTTATTATCTGTAATTGAATATGACCATCTAGTGGACTGTTTTACTACAATATATTAAGGGGATGTATTTAATAATACTACTAAACATAAAACCATTTTCCAGAGGTAGAAACAATATAGGAAGTTTTTGATTCTTTCTCTGCTGTAGTTTTTGCTTTCTTTCTCTCACTCACATGAAAGGAGGAAAGGAATCAATTAAAATGGCTATGAAATATTAGTGAGATTGTAGATGACTTAAAAGTCTTTTTTTCTTCTTCTTATTTTTTGTAGTATGTGGGTGGTTCCCTGGCTGGGAATCGAACCCAGGCCACAGTGCTGACAGCGCCAGTGCTGAAGCCTTAAGCCACTACACCACCAGGGAACTCCCAAAAAAGTCTTTTTTTCAAAGTAAGTTCTCAGTCAGGATTACTTTGCCTATTTGTTTTCTACTAATCTCCCAAGGAAGATTTTACTGAGCATCTACTATGCACTGTACACTGGAGAAACCCAAATAAGGCCCCTTCCTTACCCTTAGTATCTACCAATTCAGTGCAAAGTATAATACAAAACAACAAATCCTACAGTAGGAAATTTTGTAAAGTACTGAGGACGTTTGGAGAAGGAAGAAGTTAAGCCAGGGCAATTGAAAAAAGAAAACATCTGAGTTAAGTCTCAAAAAATTAAAGAGGGGGGTTCCCTGGTGGTGCAGTACCTAGGCTTTGGCGCTCAATCCCCACTCAGGGAACCAATCAAAAAAATAAATAACTACATAAAGAAAGAAACTTTACTGAAAGAATGGAAGTAGTGAGGAACCAGTACATAGCTACCAGGCTTTAGGCACTGCTAGGGCTGACCAGAGTGATCTCATTTAATATTTAACAGTCACATGCAGTAGGATCATTAGTTCCAGTTTTATAGATGAAGGAGCTAAGTTACAGGAACATCACTTAATTGGGAAGTGATTGAGTCAGGATTTGAATCCTCTGGTCTTTGTTTTTTAAGAAACTCAAGTCCACCTTTAGTTATAAGATGAAAAAGTTCTGAGGATTTAATGTATAATGTTGTGATTATAGTTGATAACAATTGAAATTTGCTAAGAGAGTAGAACTTAAAATTTTTTCACCTCCCCCAAAAATTGTGTTGTGGTGGATGTATTAATTAACTAGATGGGTGGAATCCTTTCACAATGTATTTATTTATTTATCAAATCATCATGATCTACACTTTAAATATCTTACAACTTTACTTGTCAGTTATACCTCAGTAAAGCTCAAAAAAAAATGCTCACACACACATGAAAGAGAAATTGCAATCCAGTGTGTGAGAAGATGAGGAAGGGGAAGTAACTTGGGAATTTTGAATTTTTACTGCCGGCAGTAGGGAGCCATTTAAGATATAAAACAGAAGAGTAACATTGTGTCTTGGTTAGAAAAATAACGTTGGCAACAACTGGGAAGATGGTATGGAGGGAGTATGTAAATATGAGGGCTGTCTGGAAAAAAATCCAGTCATAAATGCCTCTATTTTTCATATTACATGGCTGGATACTTTTTGGACAGCCAGTGTTAATACCCCATTTGTCATGTTACAGAGACCAGAATGAGAACCCAAACTGATCTACCATATTTTTTTTTTTCATCAAGAAGTAATACTTGCCTAGCTTTCATTTTCAAGTTATCCAACCACAAAACTAGAAAGAACCAAGATATTTATTCCAGTGTCTTCAAGTTGTAGATTAGGAAATGATCATTTGAGATTACACTTAAAGATGAGGAGACAATGGCCTTTTTTGCCAGTAAAGTACTTTATCCTAGGTTCTGTTAGCTAACAACCAAATTTTAGACCTATGCCTGGAAAAATGTCTTTGTGGTCCATCCATGTTTTTGCATGTATCAATTGTTTGTTTCTTTATGTTGGTGAGTAGAATTCCATTGTATGGATAGTATCACATTTTGTTACCAATTTACCATTTGATGGACACTTGGATGGTTTCCAATTTTTTGTCTATTATAAATAAAACTGGTATGAATTTTTGCTTACATGTCTTTGGACAGATGTTTTCATTTCTCTGGGTAGATGTTTCTCCAAAGTGCCTGTACAATTTTACATTTTCATTAGCATTGCATGAAGGTTCAGATCCTTGTTGATGCTTGGAATTGTTAAGTTGTTCTTTTAATTTTAGCCATTGTAGTGCGTGTGTAGTGATATCTCATTGTGGTTTTAATTACATTTCCCTAATGATTTCTGATGTTGAGCATCTTTTCAAATGCTTATTTACCATTTTTAATATCTTAATTGATGAAATAATTTAAATCCTTTCCATTTGGGGGGGAAGTCATTTTATTTTTGAGTCACAAGAGTTCTTTATATGCATATGTATATATGAGGGTGGGCTGATAAATTTTGCCTTCACTGTAATATCATTTTCTTACATTAGACATGTATGGATATAACTGGTTCTCTGTAGTCACATGGTATCTCTCCTTCATCTTTCTTGACCTTGCACACACACATGCTTACATTTTTCACTCAGTGCACATTGAAATGGAATTGTTGAGACCAAGAAAACAGTCAACATGACCTTCCCAGTTTAGGCCTGAGTTTTGATTTTTTTGGTTGAGGTGAGAGATGTGAATGCTTTCAACTTACATTTCATCAGACAGCATGTGCAGTACCCACCTGGCATAATTTCCCCTTAGAAATTCCTAATTTACCAGCAATTTTGTTTTGTTTGATGTGACAACTTCTGCGGATCAGTTCTTCAACGAGACCTTAATGAAGCTGATTACTTACAGTCCTTCTATTTGGCGGTTTGTCACTCAGATCTGCCCCACTTCTCCATCTTTGAACTGCCTTACCCAGTGTCTTACTCAACACACTGATCACCATAAATGGCTTGCATTTGTCTGTGAATTTCATTGGAGCAGCCTTTTCCCATTTAAAAATTCAGTAACAAGCAGCATGCTGTTGGAATCTAAGTTTTGAACACTACCATTTCAACATGCACTGGGTGACAAATGTAGTGTGCAAGGTCAAGAATGATGGAGGGGAGATACCATGTGACTACACAAAACCAGTTATATTCAGATATGTCTAGTGTAACAAAAATATTACAATGGAGGCAAAATTTATCAGCCTGTCCTAGTATTAGACTTTTTGATTAGAGCAGTTTTTTAGGGTCATAGCAGAACTGAGGGAAGGTACAGAGATTTTCCACATGCCCCTCTCCCCAACCCCACACATGCATAGTTTCCCCCATTATCAACATCTTCTATGGAACTGGTGGTACGTTTGTTACTATTAATGAACCTACCTTTATACACATCATTATCACCCAGAGTCCATAGGTGATGATAAGGTTCACTTGTGGTGTACATTCTGTGGGTTTGGACAAATGTTTAGTGATATGTATCCATCATTATAATATAGAGAGTAGTTCCATTGCCCTAAAAATCCTGTTCCAATTATTCATCCTTTTTTTCCCTAAATCCCTAATAACCACTGTAGGTTTTTGTTTTTATTTTAAACTATCTGCATAGTTTGCCTTTTTAAATGTATTTTTTATACAGGTCCTTTATGAGTTATATGTTTTGCAGTTCTTTTTTCCTAGTCTGTGGCTTAATTCCTTTCAATTTTTAATAGTGTCTTTTGAAATTTTGATGATGTCCAATTTATCATTCCCCTCCCCACCACCCCATAGATTGTGCTTTTGGTGTAATATCTAAGAGCTCTTTGCCTAACCCAAGATTGAAAAGATCTGTGTTTGCTTCTAGACGTTTTTATAGTGTTAGGTTTTACATTAAGGTCATTGATGCTCATTTTGAGTTAATTTTTGTGTATGGTGTGAGGTAAGGTCTAAGTTAATTGCATATGGATATACAATTGTTCCACCACCATTTGTTGAAAAGACTGTCCTTATTTGAATTATCATGGTGCCTTTGTTAAAAATCACTTTCTGAACTCTGTTCTGACTCATTGATGTGTATGTCTATCCTTATGCCAGTATACACTTTTTGATTACTACAGGTTTATTGTAATTAGGTAGTATAATTTCCACAATTTTGTTCTTTTCCAGAATTATTTTGCTATTATAGATCTTTTGTATTTCCGTATAAATTTTGGGATCATCTTGCCAGTTTCTACCAAAAAAAAAAAAAAAAAAAACACCTTTTGGGATTTTGATAGGGATTATATCTGTAGATCAATTTTGAAGGAATTGATACCATACTCTTCCAGTACATGAAATCATGTATCTCTTAGTTTTGGTCATTAATTTCGTTTAGCAATATTTTGTAATTATCAGTGTACAGGACTTGTGGTTTTTGTTGTTGTTGTTGTTATTGTTAAACTTTTTTTGAAGTATTTAGTTCTTTTTGATGCTGTTGTAAATGGAATTATTTTCTTAATTTGATTTATAAATTGTTGCTAATATGTAGAAATACATTTGATTTTTTTTTTAAATGATAAGGCCAACATTATTCTAGGGGCGGGGGACTAGTACTACTACATTGGGGTTTTGTAGTAGGGAAGAAATGTGGCTCAACTCCTGAAGTATTACTAATTTTTATATATTGGTCTTATATTTTGTTACCTTGCTAAACTCACTTACTAGTTTTAGTATTTTTGGTAGGTCCTTCAGGATTTTCTACATATAAACATAACTTGTAACTTATGAGATGCTTACCTTAAAAATCTCAAACCAAGTTTTATCCTGGGACAAAGCGTTTTTAGGTTTCTCTTTCAACACTTGTGGTACTTAAGATCTTTCTTGAATTGAGGGATCTATCTGTGAATTGGCAGCCTAGCAAAGGTGAGTCATTGACAACAAAATCACTTAATTTTTCTCTGACTCAGGTGAGGGTTAAACAGAAAGACACATTAGCTAAGAGAAGTAGGAAAATTGTACCACAAGCAAATAGCCATATTACATTTTGATAAATTTTCGAATTTTCAAATGGAATAGCTGTATGATTTTTAGCAGATGATTTCTTGATGCTTTAGTTGCTTCATCTGTTAAGTGGGGTGATAATAATACTTACTTCATAGGGTTATGAGAATTAAATGAATTCATGTGTGTGAAATGCTTAGAATGGTATGTGACCCTCCCTTGTACAGTGAAAGCACTTTATTAATTTTATTGGCATTATATAGCCAGGAATGCAGCAGGAGGATGAAGAGAGGAAATACATCTAATTGGTTTGAGTCAGATCATTATAATGTGGATTTGATTAAATCTGGTGGGGGTGTTAATTGTTTTGGGGGTTACATATCCCTTGAGATATATCTCCACTTCCACAGAAGAATGTATACAGGAATATGACTCCATAAATTTTGTATAATTTAAAGGAGAGGGTTCAATAACTCCCTGAAGCATATCCAAAACCTTTTTAGGGGTTTACAGTCCCTGGAATAAGAACTTTTCCTCTAAAAATAAAGTGTTCTCTGAAGGAAACTGTCTTGGATGAAGAAGGGGTTAGAGATGGAGGCTTTTTCCCCTTCTTAGCTAAGTCCTTCCTGAAGGGAACAGTTTAGGAAGTAAAACATCAGTGCTTTTTTTTCTAGTAGAAAATCACTTGACAGATGGTGTTCAAAGGGAGGGTACGCTTTTAGGAATATTATCAGATTTTGATAGACTGTGGGTAATGTGCGTTTCAGGGTATATATGATGATTGTACCCAAGAAAGCATATTGAAATGCAAGTGAGTGGAAGTGAGGTTGTTATAAGGATAACCTTAAATTGCCCTAATTTATTTTTAAGTATATTTTCACAAACCTTACTACTTCACGTATAAGTAATAAGAAATTACTTGTGACAGACCTTAGGTTGCAGTATTGAGACTGAGAACTGTTACTGTAAGGTTCAAGATTTTTGCAGTTTAGCCAGGACTCACCCTAGGGAGAAAATAGATCAGACTGTAAGCATCTTGAAGATGGTGCCTATAGTTTTTCTACATTGTATCCCCAGTAAACAGAGTGCAAAGTTTTTTTATACTCTATGTTTATGTGTATGTTTTTTTTTAAGGGTTAAATGAAGCTTGGAAATAAACCAAAGTGTTGATTCTGTCCCCCTCTCCCGAAAGTAACTAATTTATATTAGGAGTTATTCTCCCTTTCTGTTGTTGGCTTCATTTCTTTACTTCCCCCCACCATACAGCACACTTATTAGCCTCTTTAGTAACTCTTTACTTCTCCAATTAACCCTTCTTTTTGAACCCCTTCATCTTTTGGTTCATTCTTCCTGGAGCAGGGAGGACTGTTCCATCAGAAGTAGGTGGGCTCTGCGGGCATTGCAGTGGTACAGTGTGGTGACAAGTGCCCTTACATTCTTGATACTTGCTGAAATTATCCTGAGTTAAGAACTTAATGATTATTTCACATTAAAAAAATATTTTTAAACTCTTCTTATTACCAGAATTCCATATCATAGTTTATTTATGATATCTCATTATACTTTCAAGTCTAGTATTTTTGAATCCTAATTCAGTTCATGGTAATAACTGTGGATTTAGATGCTACTGTCAAATGTTGGCCTTTTCTTTAAAGGTCTTTGGGATATTAGTGATAGATTGGCATTAATTTGAGCTTTGGGTAAAATATAATTTTAGTTTAAAATTAGCATGACTGGGATTAGATTATGATAATTATTTTCTTAAGATTTTGAAATATAACTAGATTATCTTATTAAGATATGTCAAAACATTGTCTTTTTCAGTTTCAACATGTATTTCTTTTTCTATCATAAAACCTGTGGATTTCTAATTGTAGAAGTCTGTTATTTCAATCACTTAAATTTTATTTAAAATTACATTTTTATTACAGAAAATGTGGAACACGGAGAAAAATAAAAATTCACCCCCTTTCACACCACTTTTCCATATGCATATCATTGTATTAAGGATTATGTATGTTATAGATTTTGTAGCCTACTTCCCCCCCTTAACATGTAAAAGAAAATGTCCATGTTGTTAATCTTTATAACATTTTTGTTTTTTTCTTTATAACGTTTTTGAAAGCTTAATATTCCATTGAATGAACTATTGTAAAAATTCCCCAATCACCTCGTTTCTCCACTTCCTTTAATAATAATAATAATAATAATAATAATAATAATATATTATTATTATTTGGTTATGATTATACCATGTAAAATGCTCTATAGACACTTTTGTAGATAGTCATATTCATATTTTGGATTACTTTTATAGGCAGGGTTACTAGGTTAAAAGAAGAATTTTATGATTCTTGAATGTATTTAGAGGTGTGTAGGCTCTAATATCTAATTTCTGGGTTCAAATTCTGGCTCTATCACTTTCTGGTGGTTGGACTTCATATAAGTTATTTAACTTCTCTGCTTGATAATCACCTATAAAATAGGGTTGCTGATAAAATCCCTGCCATAGAGTTATTGAGAGAATTAAAGAGTATACATGTTCAGAAAGCTTTTAGAACAGTGCTTATTACTCAGTAAGTTTTTATTGAATATGAACTCTTATTTTAATTAAAAATTTAAAATGCTCCCCAGAAGGACTGTGTCAGAAGGGCTGTATCAACCAGCAATGTGTGTTGGGACCTAGTATATTAGATCCTTTGTCGTGGATGGTATATTAAAACCTTTACCTTAGTTTAATCATTGATAAACAGTACTTCAGTTTTAAATTTTTATTTACTTGATTAGTAGGACTATTGAAAATTCTTTAATTTTGGTAGTATTTTTGTGAATTACTCAATCATGTTTTATCTATAGGTTGTATATTGGGGTAGGACATTCTTAATATTTTTCATATTATTAATTTAAGCTTTTTATGTAACATGATAAGACATTTGCTCTACATATTCTCTCTCCTTTAGCTGTATAGAAAATTATCTTTTGTGTGGTTAGGTTCCCTTATTTCTTTTAAGTGCTTTAAGGTTTTATTTCGTTCTTAGTAGAAGGAGAAAATTATGAAAAATATTTGTAGATTATCATAGCATATTAGGATTTTTTTTTTACTTTCTGGAACATCAAAACATTTGATTTAATGTCCTTTTGTGTTCAGTCCCATTCTCTATCTCATTAGTGGAATACAGAACTGGGAGGAGAAACATTTTTAAATTGTAATCATGGTATTGTTCTTTTAAAAAAATATTTGTTTTAAATAAGTAAAGACTAGTAGTGAATCTTCTCTTTTATCAGGGAAAATATTGAGAAGTTAACTTATTTTGTAGCCTTAATGAAAAATGATTAAACACGTTGAGAATCACAGATAAATCTGTTACATAAATGCAGAGTGGTTTATATCTTTATTTAGTGTCACACATCTCTGTTTGTTTAACTCAATGCTTTTTCTCCCTTAATATTTATATTGGCAACTACTAACGAGCAGCTCTATGCTTCCACAAACTACTTGATTGCACTGTGCCTACAGTAGTGTCTGGAGCTTGCTTTGTAGGTGATATTTAGGATTAGGGGAAGTTGTGTGGGGAAGTGAGAGAAACCATGGTGTGGGTGAGGGTAAATGATAAGTTAATTAAAGCCAGTAGTGCTTAATTAATCTTCCTGCTGCTGACAAGATTCTGTCATACAGAATAAGCCATTGTGCAACATCTTACTTTTTCCTTTGGTCTAAGGGCATAAAACCAAAAATGATTAAATGAATGAAGTCTGTTAATTGATGATAATAGAAATGATTTCTCCAAATACATTGTTTTTATTAAATCTTGTTGAGGAGTTTTCACCATTGGCAAATCTTTGTGCTTCACATACACTTTAAAATTTTTTAAAATTAAATTTATTGGGGTGACATTGGTTAGTAAAATTACATAGGTTTCAAGTGCACAGTTCCACAATATATTGTGTATACATTTTATTGTGTGTTCACCACTCAGAGTCACTTCTCCTATGGTATAGTTGACCCCCTTTACTCTCTTCTACCACCCTCCTTTCCCCTTACCCTCTGGTAACTACTAAACTGTTGTCTGTGTCTATGATACATACACTTTTTAAAAGACATTTCTAAATTTAATTTAATTAGAATAAAAATCTTAGTATTGAAACTTATGTAGAATTTTATTCATATTTGAAACTAATTACATTGCAGTGGAAATAAAAGCTAGAAACTGTTTTTCTTTGTGTCTTCTAAAACCAAATAAAATAGTTTCATAGTTTATTATTGATCATTCTTTGGAATGACATTATTCAACTTTGTTATAAAAGAGTAGACTTCTATTTTTTTATTCTTCTGGCTGAAAAGCTTGGGTTTATCCCTAGCCTGACCATCTGCATACATGTATTTATCATGCAGTCAGCATCTTTGTAGCAGGACTGTTTTCTTCATTGTGTCTTGAATCTTAACTCCTTTAATTTTATCATTCTAAATTTTGGTGGTAACACTGTAACATTTTAGACTTGGAGAACATTGCATGGAAGGTGATGATCTGTAATCAGGGTTCTGAGTTGGTAATATTTTGCAGGATACCAGATTGAAAAAGGAAATTTCTTGTCCAAGCTTCCTTGGAAACAAAGTCATGAATTTGACTCCCATTTATGCTGCTCTAATCCTGCGCCTTGACAGTCTTTAAAATACTTGTTTATTTAAAAATAGGGGTTCTTAGGTAACCAAGACCACTGTTAAATTATGATATAAGCTAGTTTATTAGAACAACAGAAGTAGACTACAGTTACATAATGTTTCTTTTTGTTCAGTGCCAGGAGTAGAAAACATTTGGCCAGCTTCATGGAGGATTAGAAAGTTTGAGGAAGAAAAGTAGGATTGTTTGTTTATTGAGCAGGACGGTAATTCTAATTACAGATGCTTGTTTTCATGTTTGGAGAGGTAGTTAAAAAAAACTTATATTTAAAAAAAACATAAACATATATAAAAGGAGGAAGAAAAATTTGTCACAAGTCGTTGCAACATTTTTCACAAACAATTCCTTTGTGGGGAAAAAAAAATGCTCTGGTTTTGGAGAGTGAGACCTGAGTAGGACATTTTTGGTAGACATTGAAGACCATTTTAGATGGTTAATATTTCAGGTTTTTCCTCTGCCTTTGATTTTCATTTATCTATCTATTTTTATTGTTAGACTTATTGGGGTGAATATTTCAGTTTTGAACTTTCTCAACTCCAGAGAGATGAGAAAGGATTTTGGAGAGTTACTGATAAGGGTTAACATAAGGTTTTAATGTTGTGATGCAAAATGTATTTATTTCCTTTTGTTTTATATTCTCAGCTTCCAACAAAACTTAATTAGATAATATAAAATAAAATAGACTTGTTGGATTATTTGAAATTAAGCAGTAAAGGACAAAGTTTCTGTAAACGGTTAGCAAAGAGTTAACCTTGCGGGCTTTCTAGTTTGGCTGTGTGTGAGCAAGGTTCCGGGTCTGGGCTTTGGAGAAATCCATCCCACCTTTTTGAGGCGCCTGCTGTGTGGGGATCTGCTTTCTCTAGTCTTGCCTATACCTCTACCTCTCCTCTTTTTTGTAGGCTCAGGGGAGTGCGTGTCTCTGTGTGTTTTTGGTAGTGGGTGTGCGTGGCACGAGATTGTCAGAGCTGTAACTGGAACTTGCAAGAAAGACCCTTCCTGCTTGTTTGTTTTGCCCTATGTAGTGGGTGCTGCAGTGGGATCAGGTTGGCAGGATTTGGTTTGGAGCCACGGAGGCTGCCTTATTGAATCGAGCTACCACAGGGTGGATGATGAAGCTGAAAGTGTTCTTATCGAGAGGCGTTGGATCTGGCAGGGTAATATGGCTGATCTGAGTCATGGTAGCAGTTTTTATAAGATTGTTTAGGTACAGAAATGTAAAATGACAATAAAAAGAGCCAGAACCACAAGTACCCTAAGGGGAAAAAGTTGTGTTTTTTGGTTTTTTTTTTCCAGAGGATCATATTTTTGCATCTAGTTTCAGAGAGTAACTTGGCTTGGATTGTTTTACTGTTAAAAATAAACAGAACGAACATAAGTAGTGTATTTCTCTGTTATGTCTTTAACTGAATTAAAGCATTAAAATTTGATGGCATTAAATATTGAGATGTATTTTTATTGTGGAATTAAATGTAGGTTTGGAAATAAAGAACATATCATAAAACTTTTATATTCTTGATTTGACAATTGATTGATAGAACAGGAATGGGCATAAAGTAGTATTTTTACCCCTCCTTTAATTCTCAAGATTTTTCACTTAGTTTCTTAGTTTTATTAGCTACTCTAGAATAAGGCACCATTTTTATTCAATGTAAATTGTGTGGGTACATAATAGGTATACTTCTGTAAACTGTTTAAATGGTAATATGAATTTAACACACTTTGAAATATTTATATAACTTGAAAACTAACACTTTGACTAAAGTATTTCATTACAGCTTTGAGGATTTCCAATGTATTTCTTCATGTGTGTTTAGTTCCCAATTATAATTAGAAAAGAAAAAAAATGAGAAGTAAAATCTTTGGTCTCTTAATGAGCATTTGACATATCTCTTCTGGTAATCCAGAATTTAATTGGATAAGAAGAAAGTAAAACAAAACAAAAAATTCCATACATATCACACAGTGGGATGTTACTCAGCTATAAGAAAAGTGAAATACTGGCATTTGTAACAAAATGGATGGACCTGAGAACATCATGCTAAGGGAAATAAGCCAGATGAAAAAAACCAAGAGGAAAACACCAAGAATCATATGACTTCACTCATATGCGGAATATAAAACTGAAAGCAACAAAGAGAAAACACACAAAAAACTCATGGATACAGTCAGTAGTTTAGTGGTTACCTGGGGGCAAGAGGTGAAGGGGTGAGAGAAGAGGGAGAGGGTGGGAGAGGAGGTGGGGACAAATATATGGTGATAGAACGTAAACTGGCCCTGGGTGGTGACTACGTAATGCAACACATGGATGATGCGACTATGCACTGTAGAATTGTACCCCTGGGACCTATGTAATTCTTGGTAACCAATGTTACCTCAGAAAGTCTAATAAAACGAAACAAAACAAAACAAAACCAACAACTCAGAACTGTTACGTAGCTAATGTGTTTCAGAGAACTTGTCGCAAGCTAAGATAGAAACAGTGTGATGGAATAAATACATGTTCTTTTTTTGCTAAGTAAAACTATGATAATTAGGGTTAACTTCACTGTGTTCACAACTCATATTTAGACTTTACTGTCATTTAATATTTAGATATAACATTTATGTAATAGATAATATTTAATATATAACTTCAGGTGGCATTTTAAACTTTGTATTTACAAAACCTTGTAGTATATGACATCTGACAACTAAGTTAATGAACTCATCCTAGAAAAAGTGTTACATACCTCATTGCAGAATATCATTATGGTCACCTTTGAAGTGCTCCCCCTGGGAAGCTATGTACCAACATCAGCACCTAGTCCACCCTTCAAAGCAATTTTGGAACTTTTTGTCTGGAATAACCATCAGAGCTGTCGTCGTATTATCCTTGATGTCCGAATGTCATGAAAATTCCTTCCTTTCAATATTTCCTTTATCTTTGGATAAGGAAAAAAGTCATCGCGGGCGAGATCAGGTGAGTAGGGAGGGTGTTCCAATACAGTTGTTTGTGTACTGGCTAAATACTCCTGCACAGGTGCCGTGTGAGCTGGTGCATTGTCATGATGCAAGAGCCGTGAGTTACAGAAAGTTCTGGTGGTTTTTATCTAATTTTTCACACAGGCTCATTTTCAAATAGTAAACTTGGTTGACTGTCCACTTGGTACAAATTCTTAATGAACAATCCTCCCTCTTGATGTCAAAAAAGGTTAGCAACATTGTTTTGTTCCAGTGTAACATGTTATATTTGTTATAAAATCATTTTTGTTCTAGTTCAGTTTCTTTTTGTATGTTTTTAACGTCTAGACCCATACAAGATGTAAAAGACTAATGTGATATATTTGTGTCCTTTCTAAAGTACCTGATGCTGTATAAAGAACACTGAACCATTTTGTTTTGCTTCATTTTAATGACAACAAAAATTAATTTCTCTGAAGTGGTAGATTATGAAGTAGCTTCCTGTATTTTAAATTAAGATTTTTTTTTTTAAATTTGAGGTGTACAAAAGAACATGATTAGACATTTACACACCTCACAAATCTGCTACCCTCTGATACCTTATTACATAGCTATTGCAATACCATTGACTATATTCCCTATGCTGTACTCTACATTCTATGACACTATGTGTGTGTGTGTGTGTGTGTGTGTGTGTGTGTGTTTATAAAGTTTGACATTTTATTATTATTTTATATTAGTTTCAGGTGTATAGTGCAGTGGGTAGGCCTTTATATTAAATTTATGAAGTCCTTCCCCCTGATAAGTCTAGTGCTCATCTGACACCATACATAGTTTTTACAACATTATTAACTATATTCCCCATACTGTATTTCACATCCCCTGACTATTTTGTGACTACTATCAATTTTCACCTCTTAATCCCTTCACCTCTCTAATTTGTCCCCGCAACCCCCCTGCCATCTAACAACCATCAGTTTGTTCTCTATATCTATGAGTTTGTTTCTGTTTTGATTGCTCATTTATTGTTTTTAGATTCCACATATAAGTGAGATCATAAGGTCTCATGTAATTCAGTCTCATGTTTTTCCCTTAGGACAATAACCTCTAGGTCCATCCATGTTGTTGCAAATGGTAAGATTTCATGCTTTTTTATGGCAGAGTAATACTCCATTGTAGAAATGTACCACAATGTCTTTATCCAATCGTCTGTTGATGGGCATCTTGGTTGTTTACATGTCTTGACTGTTGTGAATAGCACTGTAGTAAATATAGGGGTACATATATTTTTTCAGATTAGTGTTTTGGATTTCTATGGATAAATACATAGGAGTGAAATTGCTGGGTCATAAGGTGGTTCTAGTTTCAGGTTTTCGAGGAGCCCCCTTACTGGTTTCCATAGTGGCTGGACCACTGTGCACTCCCACCACCAGTGCACAAGGGGTCCCTTTGTCCACATCTTCGCCAACACTTGTTGTTTGGCTTCCTGTATTTTAATTTGAGAGGAGTTTGGTACATTATTTTTTAATTTTTCTTAGCTTTTTGTTACATTTCATGGACAATGGAAAAGTGAGTCTGTGACTTGAATGAAATAATGCTGTGTGACGCAGTCACCTGTGGCTGTCATCGGCACTTGGTTCTTACTGGCGAAGTAGAACCTAACTTTTTCCATTGAGCAGTTGCATTAACTTACACGTTTAACTAGTATTGATGACACTCGTCATGTTAAAGAAAAACATTGTCATCCTCTGAAAGCTTCCTTACAATGTACTTGGGAGAAGTAAATCCCAGTTTGTTTTTAGATTTTTTTTTTAGGCTCTGTTTCTTGAGTAGCATATTATTAAACAAAATGATAAACACAAAATAATAAAAACATAAACAAAAATTTTGGCTTATTTAAGATTCTCCTATAACCATTTTTTTGTATCTCACTTGAATCTTCCATCATAGGTTAGAATTAGGCATGTTCCTCCTAGATTTTGGACTTACCTTTATTTTTGGTCTTGCCAGGAACCTATTTCTTTTTTTTAATGTGGGTAGCTCCCTGGCTGGGAATCGAACCCAGGCCGCAGCACTGACAGCGCCAAAGCCTTAGCCACTACACCACCAGGGAACTCTGCCAGGACCCTATTAACGCTGCAGTTTTACATAAACATTCTTCATTTTAACTAAATTGTCTGTTTTGAATGGTAATAAATTATATCTTGTTCCCTTTTGTATCTTGCGTTACACATAAACTTTTAAGAAATATCTTTCTCCTCTCAAGTTCTGACATATTAAAAAACAAATAATAAATGCTGTATTACCTAAATACATGTAAAATGTTTCTTGTAAAAAATACAAAGGAAAGAATGAAAACAAGTAAATTTAGGTGTGTTGAATTCGAAATGCTGTGTACTTGTATACCACTAACACCGATAAAACCTAATGCAATCTAGGAAAAATGTTGAAGATACATTTCCATATTTATGTTAAATAAGTATTAAAATTGAGAAACGATGGATAAATATGGGTGTTTTGGCTTGAAGAACTGTGAATTAAATTCCTACTTACATTTTACTTTAATAGGGAGCAATGGTATAGTAATTTTGATGATGGTAAAATAAACACCTTGTCACTTGACATATTCCATTGTCCATAAATACCTCTAAAGATAGGTTATAAAGGCTCAGAAATTATTTATTTAACTTGGCACTTAGGAAGATTAGGAAGAAGTTTTTTTCATTATATTGTGAGGACAATTTAAGCAGGATGTTTTCTGCATTGTGTTTTTCATGAGATCAGTATTGCTTGAGGTTTTTTTCTGAAGTCCATTTAAAAATTTTACAAAGTAAAAGATGTGCGTAGTTGAAAGAGGTCAAATACCCAGAATGCTTACAATAAAGGCCAACAATCCTTCCTCACTCCTCAGTGCCACTCTCCAAAGGAAACTTAAATCAGCGGTGTCCAGCCTTTTGGCTTCCCCGGGTCATGTTGGAAGATTGTATTGGGCCACACATAAAATACATTAACTGATGAGCAACAGAAAAGATCGCAAACCGATCTCAGGTTCTAAGAATTTATGTTGGGCTGCATACAAAGCTGTCCATCCTGGGCTGCTGGTTGGACATGCCTGTTTCAAATGTTTTTTGTGTGTGTGTGTGTGGTATTGTGACGAAATAATAAGCTTACTTTAGGATTTCTGCCCTGATAAATGAGGATTTGACTGCATTATATCTACTTCCCCTACCAGATGTATCACTTTTAGTTTCTCTGTTATCTTTGCAATTTGTGTAATACTATAGATCCTTTATGTTCGTATAGATTGTCTTGTCTTGATTTCCCAAGTAGTAAAATTGAGGATTATTAGTACTTCTACTTTACTTTTCACTTTTCCGTTCCTGTTTATGCCTTTAATGTCTGTCATTTCTACTTTGGCATTGTCAAGGTTGAGAACATTTATACTCTTTAAGGTACTCTTTTGTAGTTTGCCTATGGCTTGGTTTTAATAGTTGGAAATTAGTAGTTTCTACATTATTGTGATGATATAAATGTTGTTCACAGCAGAGGCAAGGAGAATATGATGACCTTTACTGTATTGGTTGGTTTTTGAGTTGGTAATTGCTTTTTTTTCTTGCCTTATTTTTCATTAGTCTTTCTTCTGTATTACCATCTTACCATGCACTTTGTTTTTATCACTATTATTTTATGTTATATGAGTAGTTTCCCCCTTGAGGAAAGGCTTCTAGTCTTTTTTCTTCAGTTTGTCCCTGATGTTATCTAGAACTGTTCCGTATCACTCTTAGTGTGCTTGATTTTGCTTCTTTTGCACTTTGGTTCTGTTGTTACTGGATCTTTATTTTTTCTTGAGTTAGTTGTTTTAATTCAGTATATCTTTCACATAAATTTTAGGAAAAAAGACGTGGGAGAAAAAATTTTGAATCCTGGCATCTGAAAAAATCTTCATTAGCTCTTATAGTTGTCTGGCATTATTTTGTTCCAACCAAACTAAGTTGAAAATAATTTTTCCTCAGAGCTTTGAAGGCATTGCTCCAATGTCTTGAAGTATCCATTATTGTTAAGAAATTTGATACAGTGTGATTCTTGTTCTTTTCTGGGTGCTGTGTTTTTTCTTCTTCCTCTATGTAAGTTCTTTAGAGCCTGCTTTTTGTTCTTTTTAAAATTGAAATTTCTTAAAGATTTCTAGATGTGTGGCATGCCCCCCTCCCCCCATTATTAAACTTAGGACTCCTGTTGTTCAGTTCTTGGATATATTCTTACTGCTTTAATTGTCTCTTAGTTCTTTTTCTGTAACTCCTTTTAGTTGGTTATTGGACTTACTGAGTCCCACCACCCCCTACCCCCCTAGTCTTTTTATTTTTCTGGACATTTCCTCTACTTTATTCTCAGACTCTTTTAATTTGATGATTATATTCTCAGACTCTTAGTTTGGTGGTTATATTTTAAATTTTCAAGAATTCTTATCACCCTCAACCCTTCAGCACCTTTTTCTTCTTCAAGATTATGGATTCATAATCTCCTTGAACATTTTGGTTTAATGTCTTTAAAGTCATCACCTTCCCCTTTATCTGTTTGTTCATCTTGGTCTTATTTACACTGTAGGCTTTTAACCGAATATCTGCCAGTGTGTTATCATTCAGATTTAAGAATTAGTAGAAGAGGCTCACAGGGAGCTTTTGGTGGGAATTAATGACTGGCAGACTTTAGGGTGAAGCTGGTAATTATTCTTTTCAATTCTGACATTTAGGAGTCCATTGTTTTACCACAAAGTGTTAACCCTCACAATAGGTTCACTAGTTCTCTCTCCTCAGCCCATGACTTTTTTTCTTTTGAAAGGTCTCTCCATTTTATTTTTGAAATAATAATTTTTCTTAAATAATATTTTTACTGCCATTTAAGTAATCTTCTATTGAAGGGAAAAATATGTGTATGTTTGATCTGCTGTTTAGAATGGAGATCCTCTTTTAGCTTTTTAAACTGCTCTCCCCCCAAAACTAATAAATATTCAGATTATTTGTTTAGTGTTTCAGAATGTGTTAGGTTGTGTAATAGAGATCCTCTTTCAGCTCTTAAACTGCACTACACCAAAAACTAATATTCAGATTATTTGTTTATCAGTGTTTCAGAATGTGTTAGGTTGTAGAAATAACAATAGGAGCTTTATCTTGTGGATCAGGTGTTTTGGTGGTTAGAAGAGAGAGTACCCACTGTGTATGTTGGGCCTTTTATAGCAGGTGGAGGATGAGGAAAAGTGTCATAAAAAATTATGAATGTAATACATGCTGGTAAAAATACTCAAATTGCTCAGGATAGCGTAACTTAAAAAGTGAAAGGCCTTCTTCCACCTCTTCTTCATCCCCATTTTTCAGAAATAATTATTGTGTCGACCTGATACTAATATCGACTAGGTAATCTATTACCAGAAGGTTTTATTTGGGAAAAGTTTTAAAAAAAGAAAAGGTACCGAGGGCCTGAGAACATGTGTTACTGGCCGGCCACGTGCATGCTCTGGCTCTGTTCCCAGATAGAGGAGATATATATATATATATATATATATATATATATATATATATATATATATATGATACAGGAAGTTGAAAACATAGAGTTTATAAGCAGAATGTTAGGATCATAAGAGTTCCAAGAGTTCAGCTTGGCCCACAGACCTCCCAGCCTGATCAGATTTCTTAAAACCCCAGTTCCACTTTATCATTGTTAACTCTTTTTTTATATCCATCTTGACTTTCGCTGTGCATATACTTTTTTCTACTTGTACACATTATGTACAAAGATGGGATCATTTTGTATATACAGTTGACCCATAACCAACAAGGAGGTGAGAGCACTAACCTCTCACATCTGAAAATCCTACATACAGATTCCCAACCTCAGGTTGACTCTTGAACAACATGGGTTTGAACCAGTTGAAAAATTTCCACATATAAATGGACCTGTGCAGTTGAAATTCATTTTTGTCAAAGGTCAACTGTGTTGCCTTGTGATTTGCTTTTGTTACTTAACCATCTATCTTGGATATTTTTCTGTTTTAGCATATATACATCATCATTCTTTTCAAAAACTGCATAATAGTCATCTAGCTAATGTGAATCAAGTGTTTGCTTATGTTGAGGAGTATTTTACATTCCGGGGGTTCAGTGGTAACAAGAGAGGCCAAACCCTTACCTACATTGGACCGGTATGTAAGTGGTGAGAGGTATAAAATAAATGCATTCCTTATAATTAATTCCAGACAGTGAGAAGTGCTATAAAGAAAACAAGCTGTGGTAATGGTATTGACAGTATCTGTTAATGGTTCTGCAAGATAATAATGCATGTGATGGGGAGTCAGGAAGTCATGCTGAAGTGATGACGCTGAAGTGATGACACTGAAGTAGACCTGAGCGATGAGGAGGCAGTGATGAGACAGTTTAGGAAGAACATGGTTCATTGTGAAGGCTCCAGAACTAGAATGAGTGTATCATACTCTAGGGCCCTCCTACCCACTAAAATAACAGACTGGTATTATTGGGCCCTGAGGACAGCCTAGGAGGTCACCTCTGAGAGGTAAGCAGGACCTGATCCTATAGTGCCTTGCATGCCATGGTGGCAGGGAGCAGAGATTTCATCCTCAGTGCATTGGAAGCCAGGGAGGGTTTTAACCTTGGGTCACCAGTAGGGCTAGTGAAGTCATCTTGGCAGATAGGGCTTAGAGTAGGCTTGTGACAGGAGAAGGGTGATAGCTTTCATAAGTATTTTGAAAGCTATGATAAGATCTGCCAAAGGATATGATGAAATGGGTCTGAGAAAAGGAAGAATTAAAGTTGTCTTGTAGATTTTGGATTTAAGCAACTTGGGTGAATAGTAGTAGTATTTACTTTGAAAGCCTAGTGGGGAAATGGGTTTTAAACTAGATTGGAGGTATCCTGATTTATTTAGCCATTCCCTTGTTGGTGGTCATTTAGTTTCCATTTTTATTATCTTTGTAGTGAACATCTTTGTACTTGTATATTTATAATTGTGGGCATATTATAGAAGTTAATTTCCTAGATGTAGCATTCTCTTATCAAATAGTATATATGTTTCAAGTTTTGATATCTAGTGAGTGACCAGTTGCCCTCCAAAAATGAGGTTTTGACTTAGACTCCCACAACAGAGCATGTCTTTTTTCCTGGCATCCTCACCAACAACATATACTGTGGGGAGTGGACTGGAATAAGGGATAAGTTTCTGGTAGTTCTAATAGAATTTTTTCTTTGCTGAGTCACTTAAGTACTCTTTTCCTAGAGTGAATATCAGTATTTATCTTTTTTGGTATTCCTGAAGTCATAACATCTTATATGTGTAGTTTCTTTCAGCCACCAGTCATGCTGCTGTTGATCAGTCCTTCTATTCTAGCTTTGGTGACATTTATGAAGCCCTTCATCATAATTAAGGTGATAATGATGAAAATAAGAACTATTGATTGTTTAGTTATGCCAGGCACTAGCATAAGTGCTTCATGTATGCTGTATTAATTTATTTAATCCTCACAGTCTAAAAATGCTGTGCCTGTTTTAGCCTGTATCTTCTTCGTTCTAGTAAATAACTATTATCTCCATTTTTTTCAGTTGAGAAAACTGAGACAAAGGACTTCTACAAATCTTTGATTGTCTTTTCATTTTTATCTTCTTTTTCTGTCAAAGTGTTTCTTTCCGGTAAGTTTGGCACTGTCACTTGAATACCTTTTGTCAGTTGTTATGGTTTGAAATCCCAGCATAATAAATGGCAGGAAAAAAAAGGACTGGTGGAGTAAACTTGTTGCAAACACATTCAATTTGGAGAATGCTCTGCTTATTGGCTGCTTGTATTGGTATAATGTTGGTTCTAGTAGTTAAAGCTGCCTAGGTTCACATTTCAGCCTTATCACCTGGTAGCTACTTGATTTGGGGCTCATAATTGATCTTTTTATATGTCAACTTTATCATCTTTAAAATAGGATCACAATAGTAACTGTTCTGTAGAGTTGCTCGGGCAATAAATAATGCATGTAAAAGGGGATAGCATGTGGCCACCTATACAGTAAGTACTTCATCAGAGTTAACTGTTGTTTTTACACTATTGGCCAAGAAGGAATAGTCCCTGTCTAGCACTCAAAGCATGGGAAAAAGTATAGGCAATAGAATAACACTCTTATGAATGATATATGTTTATGTATAAAATTTGAAAAATAACAAAATATCACTAGTGTTTTAGTGAGCCATGTTGAATGGGATATACATGTATTAAGCTTTTATGTTTTTCTTGTGACATTATTTCATGGTGGTTTTAATTTGCATACCTTATAATTAAGTTAAAGTGAAAATATTTGCCACTACTATTTCTTTTTTTTGCATATCACCTACCTATGGCCTGTATCCAGGTACCTTTTGGCTTCAAATAACAGGAACCTAATTACAATATCTGAAGTGATGGGTAAAATCTTATCTCACATGACCTGAAGTCCTGATGTAATTCAGTAACTCAGTGAAATTATCAAGGACTCAGATTTTTTCCCTTCTCCTGCTCTTTGTATCTTCAGCTTTTTGTTGATGGTTGTAGATTAATTCACTTAAATAATTATTTAGTGCCTATGGCATACCAGGCAGTAATCTAAAAGTATGGGAAATAACAGCATTGAGCAAAAGAGATGATATTTGTTGCCCACGAGGAGCTTACTTTTGGTGGGGGTGAGGTAGGAGACAGACAAGTAGGTGAAATGTATAGTGTGTCAGAAGATGTTAAGTGTTATGTAGAAAATGAAGCAATGAAGGGGACAGGAAAGGCTGAGTTGGGTTATTTTAAATGGGGTGTGATTAGGAAAGGCTTCAATGAGGTGACATTTGAGTAGACAGACTCTCAAAGGTGGTAAGAGTGCAAGAGCAGATTGGGGGAAGAGCATTTCGTATAGAGGAATAGAGAGTGCACAGGCCCTTAGGCAATATTGTGCAGCATATTTCAACAACTCTAAGGAGCGCCAGAGTGGTGGAGCTGAGTGCTGGAGGGGACACAAGGCCTTATAGGCCATTGGGAGCGCTTTGGGCTTTTATTCTGAGCAGATGACATGCCTTTGGGGACCTTTGAACAGGGACTGACCTTATCTGATGAAGACTCTAGAACAGTGGTTCTCAACCTTCCTAACGCCGCGACCCTTTAATACAGTTCCTCATGTTGTGGTGACCCCCATAAAATTATTTTCGTTGCTACTTCATAACTGTAATGTTGCTACTGTTATGAATCATAAAGTAAATATCTGGTATGTGTTTTCCGATGGTCTTAGGCGACCCCTGTGAAAGGGTCATTTGACCCCCAAAGGGGTCGCGACCCACAGATTGAGAACCTCTGCTCTAGAAGGTTCATGTTGGCTGCTATGTTGAAGCTAGAATGAAGAGGATAAAGGGTGAAGCAGGTATGGCAGTTGGTAGATATTATAGGCAACCAGGTGAGAAATGCTTTGGAAGACATGAGAGAAGTGAATCTGCCTATGTTTTGAAAGTAGAGCTGAAAGGATTTGTCTAGGAGTTGAATGTGGGATGTGAGAAAAGAGAGGAGTTATAGTTCACATTTTCTACAGTCCACATGACCACAGCCAGTGGAGATGAAATATATTTGTTCAGGTTCATTTCTTTAATTTGGAACAAAACCCTTTTCTGGAAGCCTTTAGCAGATTTCCCCTCAAATTGTATTGGCTATCATTGGTTACGTACTTATTGTCATGTCATAGGTACAAGTGAGGCAGTGGCCATTGGTTCCTTTCAGGCCTTATAATGGGAGGTGGCCTCTGATAAGAATAAATTGTGCAGGGGAGTGGCTGTTGGTTGGGTAATATATGTCATTGCCCACTTTTCTGTTGGGTTGGTCATCCTTTTTTTTATTTTAAGTGATTTACGTATTTAGACAATAAGCTTCCTTATAGATTCTAAATATTTCTAAGCCATGTATTTTAATGAGGTTTAACTCTGAGATTAGTTTTTAAATTTAGGTAAATGAATCCTTTGAAAGTTACAAGTAGGTGAATGCAGAGTTTCATGCATAATTTATAGTTTTTCCTACTCTTTGAGTGCAAATGTCATTTTAACCCCAAAGCTGGCTAATCATTCTTTATGAAACTATCCTTATGGTCTTATAAGGCAGCAATGGAGTGGCTGGGAAAAACCAAACACCATGATTCCTGTGTAACCCTTACATACTGCCTTCTGGCACTAAAGATACGGAGTTTCACCTGCGGCAAATTGTTCTGTAAGGTTTTCTTTTCAGTTGTTTTTCTTGCTTCTCTCTTCCATAGTCATTATCTGTTGATTTTCCTTCCTTCCCTTTCTGTCTTTGTTCCTTCACCAACAAGGCTGATAACTGGTTTATTATATAGCATTAGAATTTTGTTTTATTGTATGATTAATTGTTCATGCTTTAATTTCAAGATGGAAGGCAGCGTGCCTTTAAGATTAGAGAGTCTCACGAGACATAGCAGACTTTTTGAGCTTCAACTCAGTGACTTCCTAGTTGTGACCTAGACCACTTTCATGGCACAGTTCCATTTGTATTGTGCTGGAGACAGCATTCACATAAAATGCAATATGGATTCTGCTTCTTGGAGTTGTACAGTTTAGTGGTAGCTGTGAGATATTATAGAAGGTATAGTCTTAAAAGCTGTATTTTTTCCCCTTACATTTTGTTGTTAAAGAAGAAATTGTATGTGAGTTTTGATCATTTCCACAGTTATACAGGTGCTCTGAGGCCTTTCCACGTCTCAGTCATGTTGGAGGTATTAATAGATAAAATGCAGGGGTTTGTATAGGTAAGACACAGTTGTACTTTTTGCTTGTTGACTTATCAAGGCATAGCCAAGAGAGAGAATTCAGTGGAGGCAAGTAAATACGTATTTAATTCTCTTTCTTCAAAGTGTTCACTTTAATATACTTTTGGCAGGCTATTACTAGGTTGGTGCAAAGTAATGCAGTTTTGGACTGAATTTTAAATCATTATAATGAGGCTCAAATGCATCTTTATTAATCAAAATAGGAACCATCACAATCAACACATTTTTGCCAATGAGAAATAAGTTTGTTTATTCCTGTAGCTTCAGCATTCGACAAACTTTTGGAAAACATTTTCTTCATTCTGTTGGTTGGGGAAGGTTTATCCCTGCAAAATGCTATTGAGATGCTTGAAGAAGTGGTATTCAGTTGGCGATAGGTCAGATGAATATGGTGGATGAGGCAAAACTTTGTATCACAAATTGTTCAACTTTTGAAGCGTTGATTTTGCAATGTGTGGTCGGGCGTTGTCGTGGAGAAGAATTGGGCCCTTTCTGTTGACTAGTGCCAGCAGCAGGCATTGCAGTTTTCGGTGCATTTCATTGATTTGCTGAGCATACTTCTCAGATGTAATGGTTTCTCTGGGATTCAGAAAGCTGTAGTGAATTAGACCACCAGCATACCACCAAACAGTGACCATGACCTTTTTTTGTTTCAAATTTGGCTTCGGGAAGTGCTTTGGAGCTTCTCCATCTAACCACTGAGCTGGTTATCGTCAGTTGTCATGTAAAATCCACTTTTCGTCGCATGTCACAATCTGATCGAGAAATGGTTCATTGTGTTGCTGCGTAGAGTAAGAGAAAATGATACTTCAAAATGACGATTTTTTTTTAAAATTATTATTTCTGGTCAGCTCATGAGGCACCCACTTAATGAATTTTTCCCACCTTTCCACTTTGCCTCAAATGCCAGACGACCATAGATAGAATGGTCAATGTTGAGTTCTTCGTCAACTTCTCCTGTAGTTGTTGTCAACTTCTGAGGGCCGGCCACTATGCTCCTCATCTTCAAGGCTCTCGTCTGCTTTATAAAACTTCTTGAACCACCACTGCACTGTATGTTCATTAGCAGTTCCTGGGTCAAATGCGTTTATGTTGCAAGTTGTCTCTACTGCTTTACAACCCATTTTGAACTTGAATAAGAAAATTGCTCAAATTTGCTTTTTGTCTAACATCATTTCCGTAGTCTAAAATAAATATAAAATAAACAAGTAGTCATTAGCAAAAAAACATAAAGCTAGAAATGTGCATTAAAGTGATGTATAACATAACCACATTTATTTAAGAATGTATTACAATGTCAAATGGCAGATTTCAACAGTTCAAAAACCGCAGTTACTTTTGCACCAGCCTAATAGAATGATTTCTAAGTTCCAAATTCCATATTCAGAAACAGGAGATTCTTCAAGGAAGTCACTAGTTTTAATTTCTGTACCATAATAAAGAGTTACAACACCGTTAAAGTAGTTGTTGGTTATCTAGGGTTATAGGGCTGAATGTAAACACACATTCACTTGTTTGATTTTGTGTGTGTGGAATACTTTTTTGGAAAAGGTTTAAGTGTAGATTTATGAGGAAAATCAGTTTAGTATGTATTATATAAAATGTATTTCTTCTGATCAAAATTTGCCTAGAGCAGTGGTTCCCAAACTTTCCCACTTGTTTAACTCTTTAAAATCCATTTCTGTAAATTGTACCCCTTGTTTTTAAATACTGACACTTTTATTAATGTAAAATAGTGGAAATGAGGTAATAAGTTAGGAAAGAAAAATTACTACACTGAAAGTACAAACCACAGATTTAATTTTACAATATTCATAACAATTAAATATTGATAATGATTAAGTATTTAAACATTAAATTAACAAACTACTTGAAAAGAACCATGATTAAAGACAACACACTTAATTTTACTCAGTCAGTAACTAAACTGATCAAACAGTCTGGTTATGGATGTATTTATATGTTTGGGGAAGTTCTAGAAACAGTCACAAATGGATTGCTTTGAAACTATGTATAATGATTGGTAGAAGAGCCAATCATCATTCACTAATGTGATCTAATTTTGAAGTGTCTCCATTAATGGTGATTCAAACTTAACATTTATTGTTCCATAACTAATGTGCACTTTTTTACTTTACTTGTTTTTTTCACCATTACTGATTATTTTTCGTATACTCCTGAATGGCCCAGCACTTACCCCAGGGGCATGCATACCACCGCTTGGGAACCGATGGCCTAGAGGAATGTTTTTTCAAGAGGTGCAGAGGGAAGTATAATAATAAATAAGATTGTTTTATTTTTAATGAAGTTGTTTCAGAGCAAGAGAAAGGTACCTAAATTTTTCTTGTATTAGCCCTGTATTAGAATTTGACTTACAAATGCATGGCTTTAGATTTATAGAGTGGTTACTGGCCACCTGTCACTGCAGCTCTGTAAGCACTATCTGGTAAGGTGAATGGGGACTTGCTGAGGAGGGAGGGTAGGAGTTATATGTTAGCGGGAGTCCTGGTGGAAGGAACAACTTAAGGACAGGTGGCATTGAGGTGGGAAGTTTCTAGTCCTGTTTGTGAAGTGTTCAGTGTTAATAATGCAATATACTGTATGTCATAATGGCCACATGGGATTTAACCATTGTTAATGATGTAACTGTGGCTCTAACACAGTTGTCTCCAAACTTAACTGATTTTTTCCTTGTATAAGACACCCCTATGTGTAAGATGACCCCTACATTTTCTAACTCAACATTAAATTAATCTTAGGTTCTAGTATTTTCAGTCCCATACTTGGAGATTTAAGTGTCCTGTGTGTACTCCACTTCAGAGACCACTACTATAAAAGACCATGTTGTAAAGAAGCCTCAGAACTTGCATTTTTCTGCTTTGAGTGTTAAGTAGTATGTAGGGAGAAGCATGGGGCAGAGTGAATGGTGGCTGGAACCTCTGAGACCTGAAGTGAACATTAGAAAAATCACAGCATTGATAAATCAAAAAGTTTGAGTTCTGGGTCTGTTTAACTTTGCAAAGTTTATAAGTGAATATTTATGTTTCATCAACATTTCTTTAGTATCCACTGTGTTCCAGGCACAATTCCAAACAGTTTCAATATATATCACTTATCCACAAGTCTTTTACTGATGAGGAATTAAACTTAATTTATGTAAGTGAAAAAGTAGAATTTTTTCAATGTCTTTGACTTAGAGCTCTTTGATTTTCCCTTTATACTACAGCTCTTTTGAAGAACTCTAAAATTAGTTACCAAAGTAGGAAGAACATAAAATAGAGTGTTAAAGAAGAGATTCTGCATCCTTGAGAATAGTGACCATGTTTCTTGGGTCATGGTTCTATCTCATCATACATGTACCAAAATGCATATAGCAGGTGTTAACAAGTGTTCATTAAGCATTCAGAGCTCTTAGTATCAAGTAGCGTGGGATTTTTAAGACTTTTTAAGACTTGGGTTTGAGTTTCAGCACTTCTACTTCCTAACTGTATTGACGTTGGCCACTTACTTAATCTCTTTGAGTCTGACTTTCCTCATCTGTAAAATGGAGTAATCAGCCTCTGCTGCACTGGGTTGGTATGAGAATTAAATGATAATATATATGAGATGCTTCACAGTGTCTGATATGTGCTCCCTAGTTGTTATTATATAATGACTTTTCACCCTAGTAGGAAATGGTTTTCTACTGTGTAACTTAGTTTTTTAATCTCCAGGGAAGTGTTTAACCAATAGTGCTCCCTTCCAATTTCTATCTCTACCAGTACCTTTGTGGAGCTGGTAAAAAACCAAAAACCAAAACCAAAATGAAAAAAAGCCTTATTTTAATATAGTATGTTATTTCAAATTAGAAATGGTAAGATAAATTATGGTTTTTGTGACTAGAGTATGGTAAATTCTAATGTCTAGGATGTTCAGTTATGTCATTTAGTTTAATAGCATTTTTTTTTTTAGGTTTTTAAATGCAAATAAGAAAATGAAAAATTCCCGAAATCCCACTGTTTACATACTTCTGATGACTTAAAAAATATTCTATGTATATTATCAAGAAATTTAATACTATGAACTAGAAGCCCCTGTATTAGTTTGGGAGTCGTAACAAAGTACCACAAACTGGGTGGCTTAAACAACAGAAACTTATTTTCTCACAGTTCTAGAGGCTGGAAGTCCAAGGTTAAGGTGTCAGCAGGTCTAGTTTCTTTGGCTTGCATATGGCTGCCTTCTCAGTGCATTACCTGGTCCTCCCTCCCTGTGTCTTGTGTTCTCATTTCGTATAAGGACACCGTCGTATTGGACTAGGGCCCACTCTAACACACAATTTTAACATAGATACCTCTTTAAAGGCCCTGTCTCCAAATACACCACATTTTGAGGTATTGGAGGCAAAGCCTTCAGCATATGAAATTTTTTTGGAGGTGGTTCAGTTCAGCTCATAATATTGTCCTACCCTACAACCACTAATAACTATTATATTTATATATTTCCAGAAAAATTTACTGCCCTTATTTCTGCAGGCACATGAATTTATATGTTTGGGTAATTAGCTTCTTATAAGTCAATGCAAGCAGCATATATAGCAGCAAGGAATTACTGTGGAGTCGTACTAGGTTGGGGAAATGAACTTCTTACATGGAATCAGACACGATGATGTATTTATGGGTGTGTGCGTATTAATCTAATGGTGTGTAAAGATCAATATATTAAAGTCTCTAGTACGAAGATGACTAGTTTCATATTTGCCTTAAGTTATTGGTGCACTAAAACATTTTTTCTTTGTGAACATGTGAATTTGATTTACTGATCCAGTACTTTCTGAGTACCTACTATTATGTCTGGCACTGTGTTAGGCACTAGAAGTATGCGGAATCATAAGATAAGATGCCTGCCCATAAATCCAAAGTTGGGTGAAGACACACGTGGGGAGAGGGAGATAGAGGCGGTGGTAGGTACTTAAACACACTATGAGGGCCGAAAGGAGGAGCTCTGGCCCTTGAGTCTTACACAAAGTTTTCCTGGAAGAGTTCATACCTAAACTGAATCTTGCAAAGACTGTCCAAAGGTATTTTAGGCTGAGGGCATAGCACATGTAAAGGCAAAAAAAAAAAAAAAAAAAAAATGAAGGGGATGCTAAAAGGCTAAATGTGCTAAAAGTATATAATATGTAGAGGAGAGATAGCAGAGGCTGAATTGATTGTCATAGGTTGCCTCATGAAGGGTCTTTCATGCTATGGGAAGAAGTTTGTATTTCTGTATATGAGGCTTGGGGTATGTAATCATTGAATGATGAAAGAAGGGGAGTGACATATTTGTCTTTTCAAAATAATTTGTTTGGTGTAAGTGGAGCGGGGTTGGAAGTAGTTGGGTGTTACCAAGTGAGAGGAATGAGTACCTGAGATAAGGTAGTTTGGGGAGAGGATGAAGAGGCAACAGATCCAAGAGGTTTCAGAGGTAGCATTAAGTAGTAGATACTTAGGAAGAGGAGAAAACTAACATTGAAGTTTCTAGGCAGATGGAACAAGTTTGGATGGAAGCCAGATGATGACAGATTGGATCTGTTGAATAGCAAGTGCCTATATTACATTGAGGTGAAGACCGCTACTGGGTATTTGGTTATGTGGATGGTGGGCGTGGACTAGAGACCTGAGAGTTAGTGTAGAGGCAGAAGGTGAGGGAAGAAGAACATGTCTAGTGTAAAGAGAGTATTTTCATGGGTGGTTAGAAGGTAACACTGTAGAGAAGGCCGAGAAGGAACAGCCAGAGAAGCTAGGAGGTAGAGATTTGTAACAGGAATGTGAATAAAGTACAGTGTCAGTTTTTCTGGAGATAGCTATGAAGGAAGGTAAAGACAACATATAGAGCATGTGATAGATTTGAGAGTCATCCAAGACCCGTGAAATAGTTTGTTAACCAAATTACAGGAGGTTCTGGGGTGAATCAGAGATAAGAGAACATATAGGCCTAAATGACTGACAAGACTTTATAAAGAAGCTTGGCTCTGAAGGTAAAGCATATGGTGTTAGGATGGAAGCAAGGTTCAGGAATTATGAGGTAGGTAAGGCGGTGGCTTCTTTATAGATTTATGGGAGGGGTATTGTGGCAGGAATGGTGGTAGTTAAAGATAAACAAAAAGGAAGGCATTTAGAGTAAGGGGTTGACTTGGGATCTAGAGCAGTGATCCCAACCCTTTTTGGCACCAGAGACCGGTGTTTCATGGAAGACAATTTTTCCATGGACTGGGGAGTGGGGGGTGGTTTTGGGGAGGATTCAAATGCATTATATTTATTGTGCACTTTATTTCTATTATTATTCCATTGTATGTAATACATAATGAAATGATACAACTCACCATAATGCAGAATCAGTGGAGGAGCCCTGAGCTTGTTTTTCTGCAACTAGAGCATCACATCTGGGGGTGATGGGAGATAGTGACACCCAAAGTGTGTTGTTTATCTCCAGTTTAATTTTTAATCTTGTTTGGTTGCTGTCACTGCTGAAAACCCTGCTTCACAAAGGTAGGATGTTGGAAATGGAAGCAGGCTTTTCAGTGCTTTTGTGACAATCTCAGGATATTCTGCCTTGACTTTAATCCAGAACTTACACTGGAGATTTGAAGTTGTCTCAAACATACTTTTTTTTTTTTTTTTTTTTTTGCTTTTTGGTATGTGGGTAGCTCCCTGGCCGGGAATCAGGCCTCAGCGCTGACAGTGCCAGCGCGGAAGCCCCAAGCCACTACACCATCAGGGAACTCCCTCAAACATACTTTTAAGGCCACTGTCATTTGTGATCTCAAGTGGTTGATCCTCTGCTAGCACAGACAAAGTCAATTCACCTGGCTTGTTCACAAATGGGTCATGGATCCATTCCTTCCCAGTTCACGGGTCTTCTGTGGTTGGGAAGTAATGCTCAAACTCTTTAGAAAGCTGAGATAGGTGATCATACACCAGCTGGGAGAAAGAAGACTCTGGTTCAGGCCCTTTCAGAATTTCTGCTAATGTTCGAAATGTGTCAAAAATCTCAGTGTTCACTCATTGCCCCCATCGTTCCAGTTTGACTTTGAATGTAGCCACTTTATTTGCCAACTTGAACACAGTCATAATTCTCCGCTGAAGTAATAGATTGAGTTCATTGAGCAGGTTGAATATGTCATATAAGTATAAGCAAGTTTTGTGACCCATTCTGTGTCACTGAAATGTGCTGCCAGTGGTCACTGTTTTTCTAAAGAAATCGCTGGAGTGGCTCTCATAACTCAGAAACTCTGGCTAGTGATCTGCCTTTAGAAAGCCATCTCACTTCCATGTATAAGAGAAGGGGTGTGTTCGTCCATCTCCTCACAGAGCTGTGCAAACAGTTGTGAATTAAGGGTATGTACTTTAATGTGGTTGATAATTTTAATCTCATCCTGCAAAATGTTGTTAAGTTCAGGTGACATTTTTTGGCTAGCTAGCATTTCTTTATGGATGACACACATAGACTCACATTTAGAAGTGACCTCTTTGACCTGAGTAGTTAAATGAGAAAGCTATCCAGTTCTGGCAGCTGCTCCGTCTGTGCATACTTACACAAAGTGACCACTTCATTTTTCCTGATATGTAATCATTCCAAGACTTGAATAGTTCTGCATCTGTGGTGTTGGTTGGCAACAAAAATTCACATAACATATCCTCATGCACATCCTCCTGAAAAGTACATGGTGCAAAAACAAGCATTGTTGCCTTGTTGTCAGCATTGGTAGACTCGTCAACCTGGATTGCAAACCATGGTGACTCATTAACCCTCTCTAACAATTGTGCCTCAGTATCTGCTATTTCATCAGTTCATCTAGTTATGGTGTGAAAGAGGAACACATGCCATCTTTGGAACTGCAGCCTCTCCTAAAAGTTCATGACAAATGTCCTTAGCAGCAGACAGGGTCTACTCTTCACCAATAGTAAAGGGCTTTTTAGCTTTAGCAATGCGGTTAGTCACTAAGAATGATTGCTCTCAGATCAGACACATTTGATGAAGTGCTGACCTTCAATAATTGTTTCTGTTCTTTGTGTTCATGTTTATTTCTTTTGAAAAACTTCAGAGGCTTGTTTTTCAATGGAGGATGCTTGGCCTTCATGTGGCGAAGTAGTTTTAAAGGTTTCAGGGCTTCATTGGATAGTTGGTCGCCACGTATTATACAAAGTGGGCCTAGAGAATGCGAATCACCCATTGCAGTGAACCTGTAATTTAAGTAGGACTCTTTTAAATGCGACTTTCTTTTTGTTGGTAGTCTCATCATTGGATCTTTTCCTCTTTTCAAAGAAGCTCTCCAGTGACGTTTGTTTTTTATTCATTTTGGTTAGGGTTAGCTTGTGGGTTTACCAAAATTGTGACTGAGACAAGTGCAAAGTGCGGGAAAGAGGGATGGACAGAAATGGTAAATAAAATAATGGGCGGGCCACGCCCAGACTAGAGTAAGTCTCGGATTCTGACTTAAAGTCTGCCACCGGATGTACCAGATATAATTGAAGTACATCACCTCATTTGCCACTGTAAAGCTTGCCACCAGATGCAGCATAAATGTCACTTGCCACTCACTGATAGGGAGTCTGCAAGCAATTGATTTATTATGGTCTCTGTGTAGTCAAACTGCTCTGCTAATGTTAATTTGTATTTGCAGCTTCTCCTCACCTAGCATTATTGCTTCAGTTCTACCTCAGATCATCAGACATTAGATTATCAAAAGGAGTAGGCAACTTGGATCCCTCGCATGTGCAGAGTTTATGCTTCTAAGCTGATCTAACTTGAGGCGGAGCTCAGGTGGTAGTATAACTGGTGGGGAGGGACTGTAAATACAGATGAAACTTCGCTATCTTGCCAGCTGCTCACCTCCTGCTGTGTGCCCTGGTTCCTAACAGGCCACGGATCACCATTCATGGCCCTGAGGTTGGGAGCCCCTGATCTAGAGCACATGCTGTTGTTAAGTATGTAAGCACACACAAATTGGATACTTCCATATTGCACTCCTTGGATTTTTTAAATGATGCTACTGTGAATATCTTGGTGAGCTTTTATTCTTTATTTTTTTCTTTTCTACTAGGTGATTTTCTTGGATAATCTCTTGAGTGTGAGTTGGAATATCCTTAGCGCGTCCCAGGGAGAAGGATATGTTCTGGTATGAGGAACTAGGTTTTTGTTCTCATATAGGAAAGGCTGAATTAGTGACTCTGTTACATAGTATTTAGACCCATCTGGTGAAGGGGAAAGGGATCTAGCACTCTGAGTCAGCCTGTTACATTGGAGAAGAAAGTATTTGTATTAGTTTCTTAGGGCTGTTGCAAAACAGTACCAGAAACTGGATGGCTTAAAACAGAAATTTATTGTCTCACAATTCTGGAGGCCAAACATCAGAAATCCAGGAGTTGGCAATGTTGTCTCCTTGAGGCTCTGAAAAAGAATCCGTTGTATTCCTCTTTCCTAGCTTCTGGTGGTTGCTGACAATCTTGGTGTTACTTGACTTGCAACTGTACCACTCCAATCTCTGTCTCCATGGTTCACATTCCTCCTCCCTCTATGTCTATGTCTCTGTGCCCAGATTTCCCTCTTACAAGGACATTGGCTGCACTAGATTTAAGGCTTATCCTACTCTAGCATGACCTTATCTTATCTTGATTATATCTGCAAAGACCCTGTTTTCAAATAAGGTCACATTTTTCAGATGGACATGAATTTTTGAGGATATGATTTCAACCCAATATGGTATAGTTTTAAAAATGAATTTCTAAAGTGAAGTTTCATGAATTTAATGCATCCACTAAAATGTAGAGAAGTATAGAAAGTTTTACTTCTGGAATTGTTAAAGCAGGCCCATTACAATTGTTTTAACTTATGCAAGGCTAGAGTCTTCATTGTTAAATGATTTTAGTAATTTTTAAAGTTATAAACCAATTCAAATGATACATTTCTAGATTCATAAATCTGAATTGTAAATTAAAACTTCCCTAATTTTATTATTTTTTTAAGCACAAGAATACCATTGTTATCAAGGAGAGATCATTGAGGATAATCTTTTCTAATGAGAAAATGATGATAAATGTCTTTGCATATTTTAAGGTGTGTGGTTATAAGATTCAAACTGTTGGAGTCTCTGTAGCCCTGCAAATAAATACCAGATTGGTTTGTTAAATATAGTAGTAAGAAGAAATTTAATCTAGTCCAGATAGATATCACCTGAAGCTGCAACTCTTCTTGAGTTTCTATTTATATAATTTCTGCTGCTTCTTGTATTTTCAGTTTTCCAGGGTGGATTTTATTCATTGTCTTGCCTTCTTTTAGAATTTGTCAGGCTTCATCCAGGTTTCTCTGCTATATTTTCGACTGGTGCTGTCCAGTAGAACCTTCTGTAGTGATGGAACCTTCTGTAACAGTACTGTTCAGTGTGGGAGACACTGGAAATGGAGCTAGTGGAACTGAGGAACTAAATTTTTAATAGTATTTAATTTTAATTAATTTAAATTTAAATAGCCACATGTAGCTAGATTTTTCCCCTTTTTATCTCTTCAGTCCTACTTTCCCCTTTAATTTGGAATCTATCCTACAAAATTTTTTTTGTCCATATATGAGAGAGAAGTGCACACGTTTGAATATATAATGTTTTAAAAACAAAAATGTAATCACAGTCTACATGAAATGCAGCTTGCGTTTTTCACATGGATGTATTCTGAACATCATTCAGATGTTCATTGACCCATTGGAGCCCTCATCTGTTTAAATGGCTGCTCAGTGTTCTGGCCTGAATAGTTTTTTCAGTCAGTACTTTTCTTTGCTATTAACATTTATTTACTTATCACTTTTAATGTATGATGTGTAGTAACTTTATGATTATTAATTCTGGTTAAAATCTAATAAAGTAGAAATCACTCATTTTAAGATGTGCACATCTTCATTAGATTTACTTAAACAAATCAAGTATCATCTTTCCTATTTTTTATATTTGGACCGAGTCTTGCTCTTCCACCTTTGTTATTTTTATGAGTTTATTTTTTTTCAGAGTAAAACTCACATCAGATCTTATTATACTTCTTTTCAATGAAGCAATTCAAGTGATGGCACCCAATTCTGATAAGCAAGCTGTTGGCTTTTCTTACTGACTTGTAATAAAACCTTAAAGTTTTAAAGCTACCAGTCGTGATTAACAATATATCTTGGGGAAAGGGGTGCAGGATAGAGGAAGAAAGGAAACATGTAAAATTTTTTTTTGTTTTTTCAAGCAATTACTAGAATCAAAGAGGTTGGGTTAGGTTGAACCATATGAGCCTTTTTAAAAAGGATAATGGTCAAATATTGGCAGCTTCATGAGATTCAAACCAATTTACTTTTCTCAGTTCACCCAGGAAACCTAACTCCTAATTGAAGGCAGGTTGCACAAGTCAACTGATTTCATGTAAAGAAGCTCAGTTGAAGGTTGTGCTTCAGTTACTGGAGCAGGGAATCATATCAGGACCAATTATAATTTATACCTTTTGATGAATCATCTTTTTTAGATAGTGTGCCTTAATTTTCCACATATTCTGATTTTGAAATTTCAAACTATCAGAAAGCTTCTCATGTTGAAACACATTTAAAAAATTTCATAGCAAAATATAATTTATTTTGAATGTTTGCTATTTTGGATTATCTTTACCATAGTTTCTGCCTAATTCTGTTAACATGGGTAATAAAAATTTATTTCCTGTTTCAGTATCATACAGTCATACAAAATTCTAGGTTAAGGAACATTTATCTTAGTAAACTTTAAGTACAATAATAACTACCCCTGGGCTCTTGACAAATGCTATTTTGATGAGTGTGAGAGAATTTTATATTAATAAATCTAGAATAGTGCCTTGACAAATGATTCTTGATTTTGAATTGCTCTTTTCTCTTAAAGGGACTAAAACATTTGAAGAAAGCTTAAAGACTAAAATAGTCCCGACAACATTATAAAATTTGAACATCAAATGATAATAGTTAAAAAAAAATTTTTTTTTGTTACAAAAATTTTTTTTTATTGTTAGACTTATTGGGGTGACATTTGTTAGCAAGAATTACATAGGTTTCAGGCATACAATTCTACAGTGCATTGTCAGCTTGTTGTATAATAAGTTCACCACCTAGTGTGAGTTCTCTTTCTATCACTATATATTTAGCTCCTCCTCCCTCCTTGGTTTTAAAATTTTAACATATTCTTTTTCCTGATATAACCCCAGGTAGTCTTTAAGCTGGAACTCAGTTTCACAAAAAGGAATCTGCTTGATTAAATGTTATCAAAACCCTCTGATTAGGATATACTTATTTTGTGTGTGTATGTATTTAAATGTTTTAGAATAGATTCATTTATAGACAACAAACTCATGTATTTCATATATATAGAGTGAAGTTGACTAGGGGATATATTCATTGTAAAGGGCACCGATTGTTATTTTCAACCTAGATGATTTACTACATGTCTTGGTAATGTTAGATTTTGAGAGTTTGATCATTTCACATTACTATAAATCACAGATACATCTTTCTTTTGAAGTATTTCTTATTCTAAAAGTATACATGCTCATCATAAACTCAAACTAGCAAAGCAAAAAGTGTAAATAACAAGCTCAGTTCTACTCCTCAGTGGCAATCACTGGAAAATTTTTTGTATTTCCTTCTAGATGTTTTTCATTTGTAGATAAAAGATGTATATGCATATAAAAATATAGACATTAGTTAATATGCTTTCTGAAAACAAATGGAATTATGCCATAAATATTGTTCTGTAACTTGCTTTTGCCTAACAGTGTATCTTGTACTTTTCATAGGTACATCTTGATTAATAATGTAGGTACAGTTCAGTGATGATTGAAATAAAGTGATTTTCCACTTACTGAATTATATTCTTAAAAATTACTAATATTATAAAATCATGTTATATAATTGTCAATAAACAGGAATGGCTCAGGTAAAATCAAACAGGAGAAGTTGGATTAAAAATTAAAACTTGTACTTTATAACTATTTGCAAGAATAAGGAAATGTGATCTCTTTAATGTACATGGTATTTAAAAACTATTCTGCTATGTCTCTTGTCTATTGTAAAGCCCCACTTAAACTTTTGGGGGCCTATTTATATCATTTTGCTTTAAGGTAACACTGTTCTGTAATTATTCTTCTGAGAGATTAAAGTGATTTTTCTTTAGAAATATGTAACAAAATTCTATATTAAATTAGAAATTCTGATTCTACTTGCTGGTCTGTGATCTAAGAAGACACCTAATGATGGAAAGAGAAGTCACATTAGGTGGTGCACTTATTATACAACAAGTTGACAATGCACTGTAGTACTGTATGCCTGAAACCTATGTAATCCTTGCTAACAGATGTCACCCCAATAAGTCTAACAATAAAAATGAATTAAAAAAAAAAAGACACCTAAGAGCTCTGTATTAAAGCCAGTGCTGGTTTAGATCCTGGATGTACCACTTAATTTTGTGACCATGACCCTTTTCATGCTTCAGTTTTCCCATCTGCAAAAGGAAGAGTAATGGTCATTGTGATGGATTCATAAAAAGTACTGTTAGTTGACCCTGATTTGAAATTTAGGACAGTAACAGGTTTTTCTACTGGGACTCCAGCTAATCTATTTCCTGCCATCTTCAGCACATGACTTCCAAGATTGTCCTGGGCATGGATATCCACCTGGCTAGTAGGGAGAGAAGGGATGCAGGATTACATGGGCAGTCTGGGAGCAGGGCCTGGGAGTATTGAAGAGGTATCTATTACAGTTGCCCATATTCCCTTATCTGGAAGTCAGGGACATGGAAGGGAAGTTGGGAAATGTAACCTTGCCACGTGCCCAGGAGATGCATTTGGTAAGTAGCCAGGCAATCTTTGCCAGAAGTACTCAGATTAGAAAGTGGTTCTAAGCAAGTCACCTCACCCCATGGGTTTTGTGTTTCCACCTGTAACATGCAGTAGGTAACGAAGGGGAGGAGAACAGTTAACATTTATTGAGAACTTTCAGTACTCTCAGGAGAACTGTATGTTATAACCTCATTAACTCATTTGATTCTTACAGAAGTCCTCTGAAGTAAAGACTATTATTATCATTGAGGAAACTTAAGGCACAGAGTGAGTCAGAGTCACGATTTGAATCTGGGCAATGTAGTGTTCCCTGCAGGGTTTGTGCTTTTATGAGGGGTGGACAAGAAATTTGCAGAATGGGGGTGGTTATAGGAGAGCTGGGAGTACTAGTACACACAGTTTGATTATGTGACTTATTATTAGTATATGTGTCAAATTCTGGCCTGCTTGTGTCTGTGTTGTTTCAAATATTGCCAAAGAAGCAAGTCAGATGTGAAGAAAAGCCCAAGTGTGGGTAGAACTTAATTTCGCATTGTCATTAAGTTTCTCTCACAAAACAAGGGAAAACAACCTCAAACTATTTTGGAAGAGTTGTTAGTGGTTTATGAGGACTGTTGCCCTGGGAACTTCATCGTTTGCAAGTGGCATAGCCTTTTCAAGTAAGGCAGAGAGTCCTTTGAAGACAACCTCCATCCAGGATGCCCTGTTGAGGCCACTTGCTCAGACATTGTAAAAAACTTGAAAAACTGGTGTTGGAAGATGCCAGATTAAATAAAAAGCAGCTTGCAGAAATGGTTGGAGTATCACCTACAATCATTTTGAATATTCTTTATCAGCATCTAAGGATGTCAAAAGCCAGTGCAAGATAGGTACCAAGAATGCTCACACTGCTTCAAAAACAGCAGTGGTTCAAGTGTTCCCAACAGTTTTTGGACCTCTGTGGAGAAAACAAAGATGAAGTTTTAAACTGATTGTCACTGGAGATGAATCTTGGGTTCATTATTATGAACCTGAGTCCAAGCAGGAGTCCATGCAGTGGCGTGAAAAGGGCATGCCACTCCCTAAGAAGTTCAAGGTGTCTCAGTCGGCTGGAAAAATCATGGCTACTATTTTTTGGGACACAGAGGGTATCCTGTTGATGGATTACAAGGGTAAAGGTGTCACAATAACTGGAGAGTACTGTTCCTATCTGCTGAAATAGTTAAAAGAATCTGTGAAGGAGAAGAGGAATATGGACCAAAGGGGTGCTGCTTTTGCACGACAAGGCACCTGTGTACAAGAGCAGTGTTGTGTTTCCATCCATATTCATTGCTGCTCTTCACGACTGTGGCTTCTAAATGTCAAACCACTCACCCTGCAGTCCAGACCTGTCTTCGCCCAATTTATTATTTGTTCCCAAATATGAACAAACAGTTTTTGGGGGAGGGGGGTTAGTTCCCTGGCTGGGAATTGAACCCAGGCCGCTGTGTTGAAGCCTAGCCACTACACCACCTGGGAATCCCCTGAACAAACAGTTTTGAGGGAAGAAATTTGTAGACAATGAAGAGGTTCAAGCTGCAATTTGGAGGACAAAAATAAAACATTTTTTTTTGAGGTTATAAATAACCTTATTGAAAGATCTGAAAGGTGCATTAGGGTTAAGGGTGAATATATTGAAAAGGAAAAATAATAGGTTTTTTTTTTACCCTTCATCCCTTTCATTTCACTAATTTCTTGACCACCCCGTAACTCTCTGCTGAAAGTTCTGTGCAGACTCAGCTTCACTTAACCCCCAGCCTTCTGCTGTGTCCTGAGTCTCCTCTTGGTGTCTTTTCTTCAGCAAAGGTCTTCTTTGTGCTGAAATAATTTTTTTGAAGTTGCTTCTACCTCCATCTGTGATCTTTTTTCCTTCCCTCCACTTGCTTTATATTCAGTAGACTTACAGTCACTCTAGTCACTCTTTATTTTCTTTCCACCTGTTTTTAAAAACTTATAGAAAATTCGCTCATGTACAGTTGTGTAGGGAATAGTCTAATGAACCCCTAAGTGCCCATCACGTCACTTATACTGTTAATCAACACATGACTAGTCTTGTTTCATTTATACTGTTAACCACTTCTCTCTTGTGTTATTTTGAAGCAAATTTCAGGCACAATATAATTTCATTTATAAATATTTGAGAATATAGCTCTAAAAAGTAGACTTGGGTTCCCTGGTGGTGTAGTGGCTAGGCTTCGGCACTCTCAGTGCCACAGCCTGGGTTCGATTCCCAGCCAGGGAACCACCAAAAATAAAAAAGTAAAAAATAAATAAAATAAAAAATTACCATAAAAAAGTAGACTTAAAAAAACCCTAATATCACCATAGTTACCTAAAAATATTTAAATTAAAAGTTTTCAGATTAAGCAGGTATATTAATTTTTTTAAAAAATGCATTTGTTTGAATCAGAATCTGAATAAGACCCACACACTGTGATTAAGGCTCTCTTAATCTGTGGATTACAACTCTCCTTTATGACTTGCAATGTATTTGTTAAAGAAACAAGTTTCCCACTGTCTGGATTTTGCTGATCATATCCCTGATTCCAAATAAATAGTTTGAACTGGAGGCTTGATAAGATTCAGGTTCAATTTTATCTTTCCTGATTGCTTCTTATGTTGTGATGCATCCTTTCATCAGGAGGAACATAAAGTCTGGGTGTCCCTTTTTGTGATAGTAGGAGCTGTTGATGACCAGTGCCTAGATCCATTGATTCACTAGGGATTGTAGAATGAGGATGTTCTAATTGTGTTATTACTTCATTTTATTAGCTGGAATACAGTTTATAAAGAGAAAATCTCCATCACCTCTTATTTGATTGCCTAGGATATAACAGTTTTTATAGGTAAGGCAGAATAACTGTTTGTTTTCTTCTTTACTAGTTTGCAGTGGAATCATTTGGTTATGAGCATTTCCAATTGTGATGAATATGTTTTACATATTCTTTTATTTTCTAATTTGTTAGTCACTGTGCAGAATAGTATTTAGAAATTTGCAGATAAAGGCCAGAAAACCTCCAAGGAGCCACTGGCTGGTGGTGGAGCAGCGGTGTGGCAGAGGTGGTATTGTGCACGTAACAGACCTACTTAGTTTGAAGGTTAGGACAGGGTCCTGGAGTTGACCTTGAGCTGAGTTTTGAATAGCAGTTTGCTTCTGTTGGAGGAGGTAGAGGTTACTTTGCAGACGGAGGGAACAGCATATGCAAAGACTCAGAGAAGTGAGTGAGTTTGTAATAAGGAAATACAGTATGGGTAGAAGCCCAGTGTGCTTGTAAGACATAGTATGGATTTTAAATCAGTTTAAGGAATAGTTATGCTTTAACTGTAAAGGCCATTGAGGGACATGGAAAGGTTCTTTGCAGTGAATGACATAGAAGCACGTTTTATGAAGATCATTCTGGCAGCACTGTTCAGTGACTCATGATGTCCTTTCTCTGAACTGCTTCTACAGATCAAATTTTCTTTCTTGATATTCCTGTTCCCACCCTCTTCCCTTTTCCCCAACAAACACACTGCCTCAGGCCTCCTGCTGGAGTCCTGGCTCTTGTTCTTTTCAGAGCTTGGGCACCTGGCAAGGTTAGAAAGGAGGCTGCCAAAACAAAACAAGTGATTGATGGTTGAGAAGTCATGGTTGTACTAGCAGCTCAGCGCTTCCTATCAGTCATAGGAATAATGATGGTGATAATTGTGAGTGACTAATGAGCACTTAACTGCAGTGCCAGGCACTGTTTTCTGGATGGTCTAATCCCCATTATACAGATGAGCAAATGTGCATTGGAAGTTAAGCAACGTTCTCAAAAGTTCTAGTAAGTAGTTGCAGAGGAGGATGGAACCTGAGCTTTTGGCCTTTAGAGCTCATTTCCATAGCATTATCCTATATCCTTTCTGATTCAGTGGCACCCTTCTCATCCAGGCCTTCTGTCCCCTTAGTGTTCTATCAGCAGAGTCTTTACTGAAGTCTGTGATCCAGTAGCTGCCTAGCCCATGTCAAAGTGTGAGAATCCTCAGTGTAGCTGTTGATAAGATTTGGTCATTTAACTGTGGGGAGTCGGATGGGGGTGGTGGGGGTGGGGAGATGCTTTAACATTCTTACTGAAAATGTTCCCACAGATATATTAAACCAAGATTTCTTAGGTTTTGTAAGATTGCCATGCAATCATGAATAGGCCTTAAAAATGTTTGTTATATTGGAAAAAATTAATATAGTTAAATTATAAGTATTTATCAAAAGAAAAAAAAATCTTTTGTTTCAACATTTTAATGCTTACGAACACTTAGTGGTATATTTTTTACATACATTATGTATGTATGTATTCATGTGTAGAAAACATTTGGAAAAAATAGAAAATGTATAATATAAAAAATATATAAAATAAGATATAGATCACATTGTTTGTATTATTTTACTTAAAGGAGGATAGTCATATAAGATTTTCATGTCAGTAACCATACATAATACTGTAGGATTTTGGTAGCTCCAGAGTATTACATGGCTTAAATAAATGACTCGTTTGAATCATCTTGTTGGACATGGAGGACTTTTTTCCCCCAGACTTTCAGAATCGGAAACAGTGTGCAAATGAATATCCTTGTAGCGAAACCTTTGTGTACTGTATTATTTACTTAATGATAATTCCTAGGTGGAATTCCTGGGCCAAAGGGTATACAGATTTTAAAGACTTTTAATATTGACAGGTGTTATTATGGCATAATTGCACTAATTTATACTCCGCCAATAATATATGCATATACCTGTTTATCTATTTTCTTGCTAATGCTAGAAATTGTGATTTTAAAAGAGCATTGAAGATTGATTTGGGAATGTCAATATCCCTTTGCTCCCCATTCAGTTTACAGATGACTCATTCAGGATTTTAGCTTTCTGAATATAAATGAGAACAAGTAAAAATGAAATGACATGTTCATTGCCAAATAAAATGACCTGAAAGTCACAGGTATGGGGCGGGGCAGGGCAGGGTAAGTGGTGGTAGAGATGACTGTGGTATGGTGTTGTGAGAATTGTTTGAAAAGATGGTAAAGTTCAAGGATAGAATGAGTTCAGAGAGGTGAAAAGGTGATGGAGGATGTTCTGAGTACGGAGAGTGAGCCAGGGACTAGGTCAGCATTCCCCATGAGTTGGCCCTTTACTGCTTTTCTGAGTTGCAAGCAGAACTTATTGAATGAAGCCCAAGTAGCTTTTGATTTCTCTGATCTGGAAAGTTTGTGTGTCCTAGAATAACTTACTTTGCTGAAAAAGGGTATTCCTTAGGGGAGTAGTGGGAGAAAGAATTGAAAAGGTGGATTGTGGCCAGTTGTTGAGAAAAGGCATTGAATGCCAAGCTTCAGGAATTGGGCTTTTATTTAATATGTTGCAGGCAAACTTATAGAATTTTGAGCAGGTGAAAAATGCATCCTTAGTGACTAGGATAGCTTGGGAGGGATGGAGGGAGGCACAGACAACAGCAAGAGCTCCAGAGAAAACACTGAATAAAATACATCAAGATGATGATGGCACAGGGAATAGAAAGATACACCTAGAGATGTGAGGCATTACATGGAAAGAAGTGCTGGAATGTGGTGATTTAACTGCTATAGGAACACAAAGGAAAAAAAAATCAAACATTACTGAAAGCTTTTAACCTGAATATTTTTGAGAACAATGGATATCATGATAGGTAGACAATTTTATTTCTAAAGTTATTATAAATGAAATGTAGCTTATAAACAGTTTTAATCCAAATCTTGAGATTTATGGTACGTTTAAGTTCCCCTTGGCACATTATTAAAATGGTGTTGTACATTTATAGAATAAAAATAGGAGGAAATGGAAGTAACGTGTATTAAATAGTTACTTAGGAAAAGGGACTAGAATATGCAGGGCTTTTCATCCTAGGTCCTGTTGACATTTTTGGGCTGTGGATTCCCTGTTATGTGGGGCTGTGCTTGGCAGCATCCCTCAACTCTACCCATGGTAGATGTCTTCAGGCATTGACAGTTGTCCTGGTGGAGGGCAGGGCAAAAATGGTCTCTTCCCCGACCCCCAAGTTGAGAATCACTGCTTAAGAGTACAGAACCAAGATTGCTAAATAAGAATTATCGGCATGCCCAGAACACATAGCCAGCATGCAAATATTTATTGAATAAATGAATAATCAGATTTGACTTTGAATTATAAACAGAACAAAACTTAGGGACAGACTATTCAAGTTGCTTTAACACAAAAAAGGGATGTCTATCAAACAGTTCTTTCTGGTTGCCTTTCCTAATCTAGATTGTTAAATTGATGAGATTATTTCTTCCAGTGTATAATTGGTTGTGGAACTCTTTTGCTATAAAACATTTAGAACCTTGTTGCTGAGTTTTGTTCAAACATCTTAGCTTGGCATTCAAGTCCTTCCCATATCCTGGTTCCAGTTTACCTGTTGACTCTTTGTTTTCTTCTGAAGATGGCTGAATTTTACCCTTACCTCTACCAACTCAAGCCATTCTTGGTATCATAATTATTTTTCTCTTCTCCTTTTTCCTACTTTCATCATTTTCTGAAATCCTACCCATACATCTCTGTGAAGTCCTTACTAATCATAAAGTGCTCTCTCCTCTCTCATGTAATCTGTTTGCTTTCACTGTACTTGAGAAATTCTATTATATTTCTCACTGATGAATGTCTCATTCATTCTTGTATCTCTATCTGGGCATTACTGTGATACGTTGTGTGTAGATTGAAGTGCAAGCTAGATATCTTGTCTGGGATGTTGTTGGAGGAACTTATTTACTGGGTATCAAGTTGAACAAATACTGTTAATATTAAGAATTTATGATACTACTTTAAATGCACTTTGAGTCATACAGTTCAATTAAGTAGTAAGTATTTCTACAAACTTTTTATTATGGAATTTTAACCATATATAAAAGTAGAGAGATTTTTATATTGAACTCCTTGTGTTCCCACTACCAAGTTTTAACAGCTACCCCTTGTGGTCAGTCATGTTTCATCTGGACTGTTACTCCCCTGTCCTCCTTTCCCCTCCCCAGCTATTTTGAAATAAGCTTTAGATTTCAAATTATCAGTACATATATCAGTATGTAACTAGGTAAATTTTTTTACATGACTTTCACAAAGTGTTCTGGGAAAACTAGTCCAGCTGAAAGAAGGAGAAGATGGAATTTAGAAATTCCTCAAAGAATGACCTTGAAAGAAGCTTTATTGGTGTGAGGAACTTGGATTGAAGGGTAAATGGGAGATTAGGATGTGGAGGAACATAGTGTGTGGATTCCTTCTAGAAGCTAGGCTGTGGAAGGATGTATTCAGGAGGGGCTTTCCTGACGAGGGAGAAACTGAACAACTTTTATATATTTCATTTTATTAGAGTTCTTGTAAGTTCGTAAAGGAGATAAGAGAGTTTGTACTTTTATTTCATTGAAATTGAAATTAGAATGTAGAAAATTAAAATTCACCCCTCCCCCAAATCCAGGATTTCTGATTTAACAGAAAATATTTGTGTCAGAGTGAAGGAAATATTGGAACTTGAGTTTGTTAATTGTATTGCATGTTCATCATTTCATATTAACTAGCCAAGGAGCCTGAGACTGGAAAGTAAATAGCCAGTATATGCAGATATAAATCTAGAATTGAGTACAAAAATTAATAAATATGTGAATATCTACTTTTTAACAAAGAAAGGTTGTGGCAGGTTTTGGGCAGGGCAGGAAGCCCAAAAGAAATTTGTCTGCCTTGGGGACCTTACAATCTAGATAGGAAACAAAAAGTAAGAAGAAAAGAAAAACAAAACCCATTGATTGCTTAAATAGTTAATTTAAGATGTCAAGGTAGAACATAATTAATAATACTAAGTCAAATAGGGCTTGGGAGAAGAGATGTGTAGTCAAGGACATTTTATTTTACTTATTTTTCAAGGACATTTTAAAGTCTGTAATTAAGGATGGGAGGAACCTGAGATATTTGGAGTAGAGGGAAATTCCTTTTTAAGTTAACTTTAAATTGTGAAATTTCTCAGTTTTTTCTTCTGCATGTAATTATATATATATATATATATATATATATATATATATATATAAAAATGAATATAGTTTAGTTTAAGTAATAATGAGCATTTGTATACTTCCCTTATATTTTAAGAATAGAATATTACTCAGTATTCTTTGAAGTCCCCTAAACACCTCTTCTTCACACACTCCATTCTCCTCTAGAAATCACTCTGAAGTTTCTGTTTAACATTTTCTTGTTTCTTTTTATAGTTTTTAAAAACCATGTCTGTATGTATCCTTAAATGGTGATATATGCTTAGGTTTGCCTGCTTTTAAATTTATCTTAATGGAATCATATACATGTGGTCTGTAGTCTTCCACAATTTGCTTTTTTTTTAATGTCATTCACCTATGTTCATATACATAACTGTAGTTTATTCATTTTCACTTCTGGATTGAGATATTTTTCCGTATTCCATCTTGTTTCCACTCTTCCCCTTTGGTAGTTATATGAGGTTGGACAATTAATTTTGTGAACTCATCCTAGAAAAAGTGCTACACACCTCATTGCTGCATATCACTATGGTCACCTTCAAAGTGCTCCCCTGGGAACCTATGCACCAAAGCTAGTGCTTAGTCCACCCTTCAAAGCAGTTTTGGAACTCTTTTTCTAGAATGGCCATCAGAACTGTCGTCCTACCCAAAAATCTGACAATTAAGTTCACGAACTTGGCACCATGTTCTTATGTTGGCAGTACTATACAAACAAGCCAGTAAGGTATCATAACCTTGACGAGCACTGTACAAACAACTTGGTTATGACATCAAGTTGTTTGTACAGTGTTGCCAATGTAAGCTCGCAGTGGCAAGTTCGCAAACTTAATTGTCAAGTTTTGGGTTTGATGACACCCTGATGCTCATTACAGAAAAAAAGAGTTCCAAAATTGCTTCGAAGGGTAGACTAGGTGCTGGTGTAAGTGCATAGCTTCCCAGGGGGAGTACTTCGAAGGAGACCATAGTGATATTCAGCAAGGAGGAGTGTAGCACTTTTTCTAGGATGAGTTCACGAAATTAAGTGTTTGACCTGGTACATTCTGTGTGTATTGTTTTTGTGTCTACCTTAGAAATGCTAGCATAAATATTTATCTAAAATGAAACATGAGACAATAATTCACCTTACTCCTGAATGGTAGCAGCCTTAAAATGCTTTACCTCTGATCACCCTGCCTACTGCATTTGTTGTCCATTATCTCAGTCCCTTTTGTAACCCCTAAATCAGACATTATTATTAGTTTTCTTTCATGCTGTCAGCGTTTGTTTAGAAATAGTGACAAGTTCACCCTTTTCCTTACCATTCCTTATTAAATCTCAGATTTTCCTTCGGGGAACTTTTCTTTTTGAAACTTCAGAAGTTAATTGGTTGGGATCTTTTGGTACAAAAATCTGTTTTATTTTTCTAAAAAATTGCCCTCTTCTTTGAAAAACATTTTTAATTTTGTATAGTGTTTTGTGTATGTACTTGGTCATAATTTAAGATGTATCTGTTACTCTCAGTCGTGGTTAAAAATCATGCCAGTGCATCTAAGGTGTATACATTACCCAACTTGACTGGGTAATATTGAGTGATTTTCAAAAGGATCGTACCAATTCACACTCTGATTAAGAGTCTAAAAAACCTTGTTGTTTCAGCTTTTTATTTATTTATTTTTTTACCAGTTCTTGGTTTTATCAGATTTAAAACATTTCCAATATAGTACCTAAGAAATATCTTAATATAGTTTTAGATTTCATTTTTCTGATCATTTATGAGATTGAATACCTTTTAATCTTTTTCTCTAACTTTATTTTCAACTGATTTTTTTCCCTTTATGTTTAGATCTCTTTGTAGCTTAAAACTGATTTGTTTATGCAGTATACTCTCTGTTAATCGAAACTCAAGCAATTGGCATTCTAAAGCAACTGGCAAAAAAAAAATCAAATAAATAAATCTTTAAAAATTAAAATCTCAACATGTTTTGCAGCTGCACATCATGCAAAACCTAACTTTGCCTGAGAGGCGTAGGACCTCAAAGCAAGCTCATATTCGTTCATTTTGCAAGAAAGCTGCACACAAGTTTGCCAGCACAGCATCATCTACTGATGCAGATCCAGAACCATCCACACCCACTTCTCTTGATTCTGTCCCAGCTACATTATCAGTTCTTGATAATTCTGATGTGTTGTCTACTTAGTAAACTCTCTATCCCTGCTGTAACAGTTCTAAGTGTTGTATGTGTGTATTTTTTTCTAGGTTACTTGAAGTTAAAAAAAATTGTTAGTGAAGTTCAAGTTAAAAAGTTTGCTGGGAGTTCCCTGATGGTGTAGTGGCTTAAGGCTTCGGTGCTGGCGCTGTCAGCGCTGTGGCCTGGGTTCGATTCCCAGCCAGGGAACTACTCACATACCAAAAAGCAAAAAAAAAAAAAAAATAAAAAGTTTGTTGACTGCCATTTAACTAAAATTGCACACTGTATTCACAAATCTGTCTTTTTAATAAAATTCTTACAGTGTTTGTCTTTATTTGTCTTAATTAGCTTTACATTACTGTATTTCAATATTAATATCAAGGCAATATAGAGTTTATAGTATGGTATGGGGTTCAGTATTAGTTAATCCTATTTTTAATAGAACTCTCAAGCAACCAGTAACTGCATTTATCTGGCACCTACCAGTCCCCATAGGTGCCAGTTAACTGAGAGTTTACTGTAAATCTAGTCTGGTAATTTTTGTCTGTCTTCTGGAGACATTAGTTCATTTACATGTTTTATAGTTATTGATATATATTTGGAGTTATTTCTACTGCCTTATTTTATACTTGTTATTTGTCAAATCTTTTCTGCCCCTTTTGTGTTTGTTTTTATTTTGAGTTGTTATCTACATAAAATATTTCTGTTGAGAAATTTGCAGTTTTGATTCTTGATTCTTTGTAAATGAATTTTCCTTTCCCACAGCAATTTTAGTGTTTTCCTTTATCCCATTCTTCTATAATACATTTCACCACAAAACATTGTTTTGAAAATATTTTACTAGAGCACAAGTTTTTTTTTTAATGTGTCAATACACTTTTTTTTTTTTACTGTTTAATTATTGAGGTGACATTGGTTAGCAGAAATTACATAGGTTCCAGGTGTACAGTTGTACAATATGTTGTCTGTGTGTTGTGTTATGTGTTCATCACCCAGAACCAGTTCTCTTTACATCACCATGTGTTTGAGACCCACACTCCTCCCAAAACACTTTTTTAATAGACTTAATTTTTTAGGGTAATGGTAGGTTTATAGAATTGTATAGAAAGCACAGTTTCTACATACCCCTCTCCCCAAGAAGACCTATTTAAAAGAAAATTTGAGGTAAATAAAATGGATTAAGTTTAAAGTTTGTCATTTTTAAATCAAGGACCTTCTGAAAAATTGATTTTTGCATGGGTCTCTTATATTTTTAATTTTTTAAATTTTTTATTCTTTGAACTGTCATTCTTAAATGCTCAACTATCCATTAGTGGAAAATTCTGTATGCACTAATATAAATTCTTTGATTGTAAAGTTGTAAAATAAAACAACAATAAAAAATGATATCTAGGTATTTGCTAGAAAGGTTTATATTTATGGTAATTGTGATATATAAGTATATTCCATATGTTCAAGCCTTTGTGAAACCTAAACTTAGCTGAACAGTGATACCTGTAGACACGTTATGTGTATGTAGTTAGCAGCTGTAAGTACAGCTAAGTATAAAGAATTCACATTTATAATGTAGGAGGGATGATGCCAGTTAATTGACTATGCCCATTTTAAGCTGCTGTGATGATTACTGGCTGTTTAATGGGAATAGGGTTACTTTTGATTTTTTCTTTACTTTGGTTATAATGTCCTTATTTGCTATATTAATTTGCCCTGACAAATACTTGCATAGTGTTTTAGTCTTTATAATTACCATATGATTTTTCTCTACGACTTTTTGACATAGAGGACTAAATAAGATCTGTGGTTTTTTGTTTTTTTTTTTTTTTTTTTTGGTTTTTTTTTTCTGGTATGTGAGTAGTTCCCTGGCTGGGAATCGAACCTAGGCCGCAGCATTGACAGCGCCAGCGCCGAAGCCTTAAGCCACTACCACCACCAGGGAACTCCAAGATCTGTGTTCTGTATGCTCTATATTTAGGATATTGTTAGTATGATTGTCCAGTTTACACTCTTACTAGTGTCTGTTTTCCTGTAACCTGCCCAGTAAAGGTGTTACTACTCTTTGCTAATTAGAGATATATATCCATGCTTTAATTTTCATTTCTAAAATTGCTAGTGAGGTTGAATGTCTCATGTGTTCAAAGGCCATTTCATTCTCTTTTTCATTGCTGGTCATATTCTTTGTTTTTCTATTGAAAATTTGTTTTTTAACAAAAAATATTTGATTTTTTCCCAGTAAGTGACATATTTAAGTGGCTCAAGGGTCAAATTATGACCATAGAACAGCAATTTTGAGACTTGATTTTTATTGGATGTTTATATGTATGTATATGAATATATTCATGTACATAGACATATTTACTGAACAAAATGGTCACAAGGCTTTTTTGGTATCTTATAATACAAATAATTGGCACACATTTTTGGTTTGCAGGTAGTTTCGGCATTGTATGGACTCAGTAATGGTTAGGGGTTAAAAATTAGGCCAAAGGCTTTAATCACGGAGTCTTATACTGATTAGGAACAGGCCCACCCATGGGCAGGTTGCAGGTCACCTCAGGCGCGTGGGCGCGCTCACTGGCTCGCTCTGCTCGCATACTAGGCATTCGTTCAGTGAGAGAAAAAGTTTAAATGTTATCTAGAACTGGAGCCCCTTGATAATCTTTTGTTTGAGATTTTCATGTGTGTTTTTTAAAAAGCAAAAACAGGCTGTAATTTTTTTTTTTTTACACAATCCTTGTTTTGATTTGGTATGACAATTGTAATATCTGGGAATAATGGGTGGCAGAGTGTTCCTTTTCTAATTTTATGGAACCGGTCTATGTTTATGAAGGATATTGATTATATGTAATATTTTTGATTTTGCTGTTAATGAAATGCCAACATCATAGAATGAGTTGGGAAGTGTTCCTCCCGCATATTCTGAAGATAGTGTACGATTAGTATTATTCCTAAAAGTTTCATAGAATTCATCAATAAAGCTATCTGTAGCTGAGTTTGTCTTTTTCCACTTATTTAATTTTGGTTAGAATTTTTTGCTATGTCTTTAAGGTCAGTCTTCTTTTGCCACTTCTAATCAGATGTTGATCTTTCAAAGTGAAATTTTCATTTAATGTTATCTTCTGATGATACCTCTGTGAGTTCTATTTTGTTTATTTTTTATTTCCTCATTCAGTTTCCATTACATTCTTGAGCATATGAAACATTGATAATCGCTTGTTTAATGTCCAGTCTTGTCTCTTTTATTATCTCTGTTGTTTTCTGTTTCTATTCCTTGATTTTTTTTTCCTGCTATGGTTCATGTTTTCCTTCTTCTTTGTATACCTTGTAAAATTTTTTTTTTTTAATTCATTTTTATTGTTAGACTTATTGGGGTGACATCTGTTAGCAAGGATTACATAGGTTTCAGGCATACAATTCCACAGTGCATTGTCAACTGGATGCATAATAAGTTCACCACTTAATGTGACCCCTCTTTCCATCCCCTTATATTTAGCTTCCCCCCCTCCTCTCCCACCCCCTCCCCTTTCTCCCCTCCCTAACCCACTCGTCCCCAAATAAACATTAAACTATCGATTGTGTCCATGGGTTATTTGTTTGTTCAGTTCTTTTTTTCTTTGCTTTCAGTTTTATATTCCGCATATGAGTGAAATCATGCAG
>PVJL010002620.1:0-142250 GCA_004026885.1 Lyroderma lyra
GCCGAAGCCTTAAGCCACTACACCACCAGGGAACTCCCAACTTTAGATGTGTGCCATACCCTTTCCTGGCTGTTTGAATGTCACACACACACACACACACACACACACACACACGCATCCTTTTTCTTCTTTGGTGCACGTGAAGAAATGAGGTTAAATTGCTTCACTTTTTTGTTTGTTTGTTTGTTTTTCCTGGAAGGACTGTGAAGGAACAAGGCAGCTCAGTGATAAAATTTCTCCTTTTAAGAACTCAGAAGCTCTTTCCCCGGCATGGTCCCATTTCAGCATGTTCGAGCCACCGTGTTCTAAGAGAAAGGGTGTGGAGTTTGGACTCGGCAGGTCTGGGTTCAAGAGCTGCCTCTGTCGTTTATTTGCTGCGTGACCTTGGACGAGTTAAGTAATTTCTCTGGCCTCCGTTTTACCAGCTGTGACTGGTGTTATCATACTTATTTTACAGGGCTGTCGAAGTTTTGCATCGTTAAAAATTATTAAGTGTAAAGAACAACCATACATATGAGTTATTAATGAGGGTGACCTTGGCTTCCTCCCTTTTCATAAACTATTCTGTCCTCAGAAGTAGGACAGCTGCATCAGGACTATTATTGGAAGAGACGAGGGCGGGAGGAACACAGGTGTTGGCCCTGCGCAAAGCGTTCACGGCCTCGCAGGTAGCCGCGCGCTGGGGCTCCAGCCGAAACCGCCGTGCCTTCCAGCTCGTGCCGGCGTCTCTTATTTCCCCAAAGGTGCCCTCTGTTCACTCATAAACGTCAGTCCAGAGCTAATGAGTTTATCTTGGCTTAAGGATGGCCAGGATATGCTTATGACCACACAAGCAGGAAGTGCCTTAGTGTTTTTCAACTAAGTAAGGGGACATGTGCTCAGACATCTTAGCTGTGGCAGCACTACCCTTGTGTAAGCTGAACCGTCTCTCGGTGGACCACAGGAGGTCTGCTTTGCTGCCAGGCCCCAGCTCCCATGGTGACATCTTTCCATTGGCCAGGAGGCAGAACATTTGGATACGTTGCTGTTAGACTGATTGGATTTCAGAGGGATGGTTAATTTTCTCAAGTCATTGTGTTGACGTTTTCCCCATATCTTTGCAATGAATGTAACTTATGTAGGTTTTTGGACTAGAATAGATATTTAGATACATGGGTGCATACTTCTCTTCTCTGTGCAAGGAACAATTTCTGTATAATTGTTCTACATAGGGTAGTTCAATATTTTGTGACATCTTCCTTACACTGGTTCAAAATATCTTCCCTATAAATAGCAAACCCATTTGGAAATGCGATTGAACTTGGTGGAATCTCTCAGAAATGAAGCAGAGTAGGACAGCTGTGTAAATGTCTCTGTCCTTTGGTAAGATTTCCCAATAGAACATCTGCATTTATAACATTATGGGTTTTTCCTTGTTCCTATTTCAACCTTGCTCCCAGATCAACGGGTTGATAGTTGCAATTACAAGATATAGATATCATAGATATATAAAAGCAAGCTTTATCTGTGGACTTAAAACTTCTGTTTATTTGCCGAGTCTTTGACATTAACTTTGCTGAGTAAAACAGTCTTCACACTCGTCGAAGATTTTTAGGGTGAACGTTTAAAATATTTAAGGAAACAACAATTTGCCTTAAGTATTATAGAAGCATCAAGTGCATTTTCAGTGCTGACAACTAATAATAGACAAGTCTTACTTGTCATTAGATCAGATTCCCGAGAATCTTGGAGCAAGTTGCCACAGAAAGTCTGTGTTAATATTAACTCTCTGCCCTGTGGGGAATTTGCTGTGTGCTATGCGCTCCCAGCCTGTCTGGGGTCATAACCTAGGGACACTGTGTCCATCTGAGCTCACTGAGCGATGACTGAGTGCTTCCCATTTAGCAAACTACTGTGATGGACAGTATGGTATATATGAAGATGAATGCGGGAGTTTTAATAGAGGAAATAATACAGAAGTAGCGTGGACTGGTTTCATATTATAGAGAGCTTTGAGTCCATAGTGGAGGAATTTTTAGATCAACCAGGCATTCATAGAAAATAGGGAACTGATATTTTAAAAGAAAGACTGCTACAATCCTATTAGTTTCAATGGGGTTATTATTTTATGGAGTTCCAGTTCATTGAATAGCTATTCATATACTGCGATATTATCTATTTATTTATTTTTAATTTTTTGGTCACTTGGTATACGCTTCTGTTTCTAAAAATCATACTCAAAAGAAAATTGGTTCATAATCCTGTTCATGGGTTTTTTTTTAAAATACCAATTCCTCTATCAAATCCTTTTTTTTTTTTTTTGAGAGATGTAAGGAAAAAGTGAATAAAATTTAGTAGACTCTCAGTTAACCGGCACCATGGGGATTTGTAGATGCCAGATAAATCTAAGTGGACTCTCCATTATCCAGCTCCCACACCTGATAAATGTATCATTTCTTTGATTTTTTTTGCCAGTTGCTTGAGTTCTGGTTAATGGAGAATCTTCTGTATTGGCCATCAGAAATACACACAATATATATACACACACACACACATTTGCATACACACACCACATATTTTAACAAATTTCAGCCTTTTTGGATCGAAGGTTTGAGTTTGTTTTCAGCGTCCGTGTACTTGAAAATGAAATAGAGATTAGACTAAGTTTCAGTTTTAGAAGGAACGATAGATTTGGAAATCAAGTGAGCAGATTTCTTGTCTCAGACCTGAAAGAAGTCTGGCTGGGTGTTCAGATGTGTTTTCTGGCTCTGCTCTGTTGGCTTGGAGATATCATTCATGTGTCTTATTTTCCTTAATGTTAAATATTATGGAGAATGGGGATAAGTAGTAACCCATCTCATGGGATAAGATTAAGTGTAAGTGCTTTAAGACCTCAAGTATTCTATGCATCTGTCACAATGATTATATTGTCATTTCATTTTCCCAAAGTTCATTTTCTTATCTGTATAAGTACGTTATACCTGCTCACAGGGCTGTTCTATCGCTCAGTTAAGTCATTGATAGGGATGTGCTTTAAAAACATCTATAAAGGTTTATTTCCTTCATATGATTTTAGGTTGTTGCTGCTTATTTTGTTAAACTTGAAGTCAGCTTGCTCTAATGTTTAACCTTTAATCACAGTATTTGTAGTTATTTCTTGGTGTGTATCTCATGCTTTAAGATAATAGGTAAGCTTCTTTGAAAAAAATGTTTGAGGAGTTTTCTACTACTTTAGATGGAAAGTTAGTCTAAAACACTTCCATGTCTGAAATAAATAGAATTTGGGAGCATTAATAATAAAGTGAGTTTCTATAAATAAGAAGTAGTTTTACTTTTACTTTTAGAATAAAATTGAGCATCCATTCCTAGAGAAAAGTAGTGGCTTAAATGTTTGAAAAAGAAATCACACAAAGAAAACAACAGACTATAATTTAAGTGTGTGTTTATCAGAGTGTTAGCTTCATGTAAACGTAGAAAAAGCTCTGGATTTAGATTCAGAACACTTAGAGTCCAGGGCCTTGCTTTGGCCTAACTAACCGTTGTTACCCAATGGCTAACAAACCACTGATCCAAGTTAAGTTTTATAATACATCTTTTCAGAGACTTTTTTTTGGTGTGTGTGAGGGGTCATCTATAAAATGAGGAAGTTGAAGATATGATCTCTGAGTTTCAGTGTTAATTGAGAATTTCTTTTTTTTGAGAATATCAGAATAAACTCATAGTAACAAAGGCTTCAGCCAAATAGATGATTATTTTTCCCTCACAAAAAGTTTGCACATAGGCAGCACAAGTTTGTTGCTGATCCATCATGGACTCATGATTTGAAGAAGAGGTCCAGCTATCATTTCAGCATTCCAAGCAGCAGTGTGGTAGGAGAGGGGAGGAAGGACAGGGATGGATATACTACTTTTGCTTAGGTCACATTGGCCAGAACTTACCACATGGCCACATCTTGTTGCAAGGGAGTTTGGGAAATGTAGTCTGCATTCCAGGTGGCCATAGCCAAATTACTCTAGAATAGGGGTCTTAGACCACATTTAGCCTGCTGCTTACTATTGTAAATAAAACTTTATTGGAACACAGTCATGCTCATTTGTTCATACAAGCCTAGTGACTACTTTAGCACTGCAACAATAGTTATAATAGGCATTGTCTGGTCCACAGAGTGGAAACTATTTGTGATCTGACCCTTCTTCAAAAACAAACAAACAAAAACCTTGTTGATCCCTTCTCTAAAAGAATAAAAGATAGTCATCAGGGGATAAATCTCTGCCTCAGCTCCAAATTCTGGTTCTAGGATAACCAACAAATTAAAAACTCAAACAATTTCATATGCTGTAGGAATAATTTTGAAAATGTTAGTAAACACTAGAACACATGTCAGCAAATACTAAAACACAAAGTTTTTTTTCTTGCTTGAACAGGCTGAAATCTGAGTTCTGCTTGTTAAACTGCCTTCTTTTCTGGTCTATCCACTTCTCCATCTTTTAGTTTCAGCCCAGTTGTCTTAAGAAGTCAGCTACTTCTCTTAGCTTTGAGTAAAAACTGCCTTGTTTGGTGAGTGTCTTCATATTCTTCTTTTGGTGACAATGAACATGTGAAAAGATGCAGGGATACCTTTGATCCTGGAGAACCCCTCCTCGTGTGATATCTGGGGTTGACAGTGAACTGGTGACCATCACCTGCGAGAGGAGCCCATGGCTATTGGTTGGGAGGCACATTCCATTGACTGTTGCTACACCTTGTATTTTTTCTTGGCTGGTTCACACATGACATTTAGAGTGAGATTTAAAATATTTATTGCATTTTCTTTTTCTTTTAGCTTTTCAAGAGATATTATTGTCTTCCAAAAAGAAGGTTTATTTGGAAATGTGTGATTTTATTATTGAAAACCAAGAATGGATAAGGTCTGAATAAGAAGGGAAGGAGGGAGGCTGTTGGTGTTTTGCTGAGAGATTTAGAGGCCTGTCACTTGGTGGAGCTTGTTACTACATTGCGAAGGCACGCGAGAACCATGCCATCTGTTTCTTTTCTAATATTTTCTACCTAATGGTTACTTTTTATAAGGTTGATTAATTAATGGATTTGGTGTCCTCCAAAACCACTCAGGCCATTAGATGATTAGAGTACATTCCCACTTATAAAACGTATTTTGCGGATTTCATTATCTGGTAGAATTATGCATGTCTTTTGTAGCAAAACAGCATCTTCAGGTCGTAAGTGCAGCATGTAGCATACCGGTTAAGAGTCCTATCCCAACTGTCACTGTCTTTTCCAAAGTTTCCAAAGTTTTTCTGGCTTAATCGATCTCATTTAAACAGCAAGGAAGGTTGATTATTTTTGAGTTTTCTTCAAATTGTAACATATTCTGATCTTAATAATTTTGGCTCTCAGTAAACTTATTTTAATGGCTAGAAGAAAACAGTGTGTAACCAGGGTGTCACTTATTCCCTGTGCATGCTGCACTCATTTCCCTCTAAGTTTTTGCTCAAATGGCCTCTTGTAAATAAGACCTTACCCAGTATACCTCATTTAAAAATGCAACTCCTCTCCCAGAGCTACTGATTATTTTTCTTTGTGGTACTATCCACCTTCTAACATTCAGTATGATTTACTTAATTATTGATTTATTATTTATTGTCTGTTTTCTCCACAGTAGATTGTAATCACAATATGGGCAAGAATATTTGCCAGCTTTATTTACTATGTATTTTCAGAGTCTAGTACAGGGTCTAACACATAGTAGATGCTCAAATAATGTTTTCTGTTAAATTAAATATATATTTTTTAAATGATATATTTTTATAAGTTTACTGAAAGGTTTACTTAATGACAACTTTGTAAATAAGGGAAGGAGGCTGTTGGTGTTTTGCTGAGAGATTTAGAGGCCTGTCACTTGAGCTAAAGATGAACTTTAGCTCAACTAATGTTGAAATGATTGAAGATTTAAAACAGAATGCAATAAAGGGCATTGACAAAAAACCCCACAGCTGACATCATACTTACTGGTGAAAGAATAAATGCTTTCCCCCTAAAATTGGGAATACAGCAAGGATGTCTGCTCTTGCCACTTTTACTTAACATTTATTGCACTGGAGATTGCAGCCAGGGCAATTAGGCAAGAGAATGAAACAAAAGGCATTCATATTGGAAAGAAAGATATAATCCAATCTCTAGTTATAGATTATGTGATCTTATATAGAGAAGATCCTAAGGAATCCACTAAAAGATTATTAGAACTAGTAAGTGTGTTCAGTGAGGTAGCAAGATATAAGATTAGTATCCAAAAATCAATTGTATTCTATACACTAGCAGCGAACAACTAAAAAATGAAATTAAGGAAACAATTCTATTTACACTAGCATAAAAGAATGAAATACGTATGAATGAATTTAACAAAAAAAGTGCCAAACTTATATTCTAAAAACCACAAAATACTGTTTAAAAATTAAAGAAAATTTAAATAAATAGAAAGATATCTCATGCTCATGAATTGGAACACTTAATGTTATTAAGATGGCTGTATTCCCCAGATAGATTCAGCACAACCCCCATTAAAATTTCAGCTTGCTTCTTTGCAGAAATTGACATGCTGATTTTAAAATTCTTTTGGGAATGCATACGACCTAGGATAGCCAAAACAATCTTGACAAAGAACAAAGTTGGAGGACCTAGCCTTCTTTCAAAACTTAATAAAAAGCACCAGTAATCAAGACAGTATGGTATTTACAGTAAACAGAAACATCTATGGAGAATTGAGAGTTCATAAATAAACCCATACATCTGTGGTCAACTGATTTTCAATAAGGATGCCGAGACCATTCAATGAGGAAAGAATAGTCTTTTCAAAAAATGGTGCTGGGACAACTGGATAGTCCCATGTAAAAGAATGAAGTTGGACTCTTACCTCACACCATGTGTAAAAGTGAACCCAAAATGTATCAAAGACCATAATGTAAGAGCTAAAATTATAACACTCTTAGAAATAATCATAGGCATAAATCTTTTTTATTTTTTTTGGCGGGGGATAGTTCCCTGGCTGGGAATTGAACCTAGGCTTCAGCATTGAGAGTGCTAAAGCCTAGCCATTACACCACCAGGGGACCCCCCTTTTTGACTTTTGATTAGATAATGCAACCAAAGAAAAAATAGATAAATTGGATTTAATCAAAATTAAAAAATTCTGTATGTCAAAGGACACCATCAAAAAAGTAAAAACAACATATAGAATAGGAGAAAATATCTGCAAAATGTATCTGATAGGGTCTTGTAGCTAGAATATATAAAGCATTCTTATAACTCAGTAATAAAAAGAAAAATAAGCCAATTAAAAAATGGGCAAAGGATCCAAATAGACATTTCTCCAAAGAACATATATAAATGGCCACATGAAAAAATGCCCAACCTCATTAGTTTTCAAGGAAATGTAAATTGAGGCTGCAATGAGATACTACTTCACACCCACTTGGCTGACTATAATCAGATATTATCTGTGATAATAATAAATGCTGGTGAAGATGTGGAGAAACTGGAACCCTCAGACTGCTGGTAGGAATGTCAAACAGTACAAGCTGCTTTGGAGAACAGTTGGGCACGTCCTCAAACATAGAGTTACCATAGGACTCAGAAATTCCATTTCTGGGCATCTATTCAAGAGAAATGTAAACATGTGTCCACTTAAAAATTTGTACATGCACCCTCGTGCACTGCTGGTGGGATTGTAAATTGGTGGAGCCACTGCGGAAAACAGTGTGGAGTTTCCTCAAAAAATTAAAAATAGAACTACCTTATGACCCAGCAATTCCACTCCTGGGTATGCAGCCAAAGAAACACAAAACACTAATTCAAAAAGAAGGCAGCCTGTGTCGTTGAACGGGACAGCATATGCCACAAGCAAAGCTCCCAGCACCTGAAGAGATGCCCATAGGTTGAGTGGAGGAATCGATAGGGAGTTCTTTTTGGAATTTTCCTGATGAGCTGTCAAGGTAGCCAGCCTGCTGCAGACAGCCTGTCTCAGGCCGTATCCCTCTACAGCCTCTTCAGTTAGAAGAGAATGCCAGAAGAAAACCTCTCTGGCCACAGCTTCCTCTGTCAGGTACCCATAGCGGCCACAGCGTGGCTCAGTGGACCCCTGGCAGCTAACCAGTAGAGAATGATGTGGAATGTCTAGCTTGGCCTTGCTGAAGGTACTAATCAAGGTTTTCCAAGGATTACACACTTTTGAAAACCTTAACCTCTCTGACCTCAGCACCGAGATAGCCATATAACCTCATATTTAATTCGTTCTTGGGCAATTGGGTCTCATTCACCCAGAATAATAAGTTCCCTCAACTCTGCCAACTCAGCAGACACTGTGCAGGAGGAAAGAAATCTGAGAACCCCAACCGTGGGGAGTCAGGTCTTGGGACCCTCAAAGCAAACATAGTAAAAAGGTAGATTCAGCAGAGAAAACAACCACACTTTTCACTTCAGGTTTCTGCAAAGCTCTGGCTAAAATGATACAGAAAAGCAAATGCCAAGCTGTGTCATTAAATCATTCAAAAATCAAATCAAATCAAATTAATATTCCTATTTTTTTTTTTACATGTAGAAACGTAAAAGTTTTGTGTGTCCAGGCAATAAGGCCTCAGAGGGCACAAACCACTTGACATGATGAAATGCAGACATCTGGGCGTTAACTTTTCACGGGCTTTGGGAGCAACTTCAGGTGAAGCAGCAAAAGCTTTCAAGTTACTGCCAGAGCGGAGGGGGAAGGCCTTTTGTAGGGGAAATTTGACAGGAGAATGATAGGATCTTACTAACTTTTTTAGTTATCAAAATAAGCTTCAGACAGAGCCCTTGGTGTTAAGTGATGGGACTTCGTTTCTGCTCGTAGAGGCAAGGCCTGCGGATGTGGGCCGGTGCCTAAGGCAAAACCCTCTTTGGAGGCCTGAGCACAAGATGTGTCCCCGTCAGCAGTTTCCAAAGTCTCCACCTCCCATTGTTGTCAGAACCCAGCAGCTCAGGGCTTCCCCCAGCGCCCAGCGAGACAGCCACTGAGAGCCAGTCACAGAAACCTGACAGCCACCCTCTTCCTCTGAGAGAAGCAGGCAGATGTTTGCAGCTATCGGAAAAATAAAATTTGAGACAACCTGAGCTGTCTTCGTTAGACTGCTGTTGCCCCCAAAGGGCCAGATGGAAATTTGGCCCATTGACAACCGTGTTAATCCTGCCGCGTTGTCGGACCAGGGCGGCAACGTAACACACACCAGTCCAGTGCGCTGTTTCTTTCTCTGTTTTTCTTTTCCCTTTCTTTTTGTTTTTTTGACAGCTTCATTGAGCGCTCATTCCCATTCCTTCGAGTTAATCCTCTCCCCTTCCTCTCTCCAGGTGTTATTATTGTGCCCAGTGCCGGTGTTGGCATCGTCCTGGGAGGCTACATTATAAAAAAATTGAAACTCGGTGCAAGAGAATCTGCAAAACTAGCAATGATCTGCAGTGGCGTGTCTTTACTGTGTTTCTCGACCCTGTTTATTGTCGGATGTGAAAGTATTAACCTAGGAGGCATAAACATCCCTTACACAACAGGGTAAGTAAGTACCCGTGTCGTCACGCGCACGATTTCAGTGTTCACGTCCCAGGGGCGGGCCCGCTCCTCCCTCCGAGCTTTTGCCCGTGCACACCCCCTTTCCAAGCAGGAAATGGACTGTCTGAGTTTGGGACGTGCCTTGCCTCTGTCTGTGTCCCTTCTGGCCCTCCCACGGTGTCCCCCATAGTGTTGTGATTACAGCAGATGAAGAGGAGGTGATTGCTAGGTGAATGAAACTGTTGTTTTTTTATGTAACGTTTGAATAGATGATACATGCACACAGTTTAAAAACACAGAATTCAATGACAGTGCAATGGGCAGTGAAAAGTTATGCTCCTGCCCAACCCTCCGTTTCCTTTCTCCAGCCGGTGACACCAGGTAGCCACTGTAATGCCTGTCTGTGTATTCTTCCAAGGATGATTGATGTGAGAAACTATGAGTATCTATTTTCAGTCTTCCCTGTTTTATATCCAAAAGAAGGCATTCTGTACACAATTTTCTGAGCGTTTTTTTTTTTTTTTTTAATGTTACACTGTGGCTTGGAGGTCTTCTGTACCAGTACTGGTAATGCGAAACACAGCTAACCTTTCTATGACACGCGTGCTGTACGTGTAACAGCTCACAAATCCTCACAACAACTTGATCCTGGTTTTACAGGTGACATGACTGAGGTACAGACCACATGTGTGTGTGGTGTGCTGATAAATACATAACCGATGGCTCTAAGATAAAAAAAAACCTCACTCGGTAGCATTTGCCAGTTCCTGAGGTGTAGATATGCCCCCCCCTGAGCAAGCAGGGAGGTAGGAGGCGACGCCCCGTAACACACTTCTGTCACGCGGATGTACTTGACCTACATACCCGGGTCCAGGGCACGGATAAAGTGTAGTAAAATAATGAAGAGCTGATGAGTTGGAGTATTAATCTTTGTTTCTTTTCTCTTTTTCACTTCTAAATACTGGTTTATTTTTGTTACTGTTAAATTTATTGGGGTGACATTGGTTAGTAAAAATTATATGGGTTCCAGGTGTACAGTTCTACAGTGCATCATCTATGTGTTGTGTTATGTGTCCACCACCCAGAGTCAGGTCTCCTTCCATCACTGTGTATTTGTACATCTTTGTTTCTAATATCATGTATTTCATTATAAGTTTATGTCATTTAATTTTTAATAACAGCTGTGCTAACTAAGCAATCGGCAAAGTCGCTAAAAATTTAACAGAAGGATTTTGTGACCGCAGGCAGCTGAGCTGCATATTACTCAGGACTTACCCCCAGGCAGCTTACAGGGTTCATGCCCCTGAGCCCACTCCTTTCAACCGTGGTGTGACATTCCCTCTGATTCTGTTTTACGATTTAACCCATCCCCGTTTGATGGGCAGTTGAGTTATTTCCAACCTCCAGTTATAAAAACAAAGCTGCAATAGATGACCTGATGATGCACATATCACTTCTCTCATGCGTAGTGTATTTGTACGATAAATTCCCAAAGTGGGGTCACAATAAACATAGCCAAATTGCACCCCCAGGTGTTGTACCCATTTGCATCCTCACCAGCAATGGATATGAGCCTGGATTTTCTACAGCCTTGCCAAAACTCTTCTTTGAGTGCTGTGAAAACCTTAGCTTTTATTTCTTGAATATATGGGGGTTTGTTGAGATCTGCTCATTGGCCAGAAGTTTAATGTCTGGTTTTCTGGTGCTTGATCCAACAGATGCTGCTTCCTTTAGGTTCTCAGTGGAGTTTTATGTTATACAATGTTCCACTTGAAATTTGAATAACAATTTAAATTTTATCTAACCAATCTAGAACATGAGAGAGAGAGAGAGAGAGAGAGAGAGAGAGAGAGAGAGAGAGAGAAAGAGAAGAAACCACCAATCAGAGTTTATTTAGATGACAGAATATGGTCCTCTGTACCAAGAGTTCTTTTCCACTAGTGTATGCTATGTGTGTGTGTGATGCATGTCTCAGGTGTGTGGCTTCCTGACAGTCCCTATTAGAATGGCACAGGAAATAAAATCTTTAAAAAGGGAAGGACAGTGTGGAATAAGCACTCAGTTTCCTGAGTCAATCTGAATTTGAATCTTGACTCTGCTGGACCAGCTGCTTAACTCTAAGCCTCAGTATTGTCATCTGAAAAATCAGGTGATGATAATAGTGTCTTTGTCCGTTTGGGCTGCTGTCACAAAAATACCATAGACTGAGTGGCTTAGAAACAGCAGAGATGGATTTCTTCTGACAGTTCTGGAGACTGGGAAGTCCAAGATCAAGGTGCCAGCAGATATGGTGTCTTGTGAAGTCACGCTTCCAGATTCATGCATGGCTGTCTTTGCTGTGTCCTGCCACGGTGGAAGGAGTGAGGCATCTCTCTAGGGTCCCGGTAGGGTCACTACAGATGCTGCTTGACTTGTAATTGGGTTGTGTCCAGATAAACCCATCAAAAGTTGAAAATATCGTTAAGTCAAAATGTGTTAAATACACCTTAGCTACTGAACATCATAGCTTAGCCTCCCCTACCTTAAATGTTCTCAGAACACTCGCATTAGCCTGTAATTGGACAAAGGCATGTCACACAAAGGCTGTTTTATAATAAAGTGTTGAATATCTCATGTCACTTATTATACACGTTGCTTTCACAGCTTCATAAAGTTAAAAAATAATATGTCGAAGGGTTGTAAATCAGGACCATCTGTATCCCATTCATGAAGGCTCCACACTCATGACCTAATCATCTGCTGAAAGTCACACCTAATACCATCATACGACGGGGTTGGGTTTCAATACGTGAATTTTGCAGGGACCCAAACATTCAGTCTATAGCAATAGTAATCATCTTAGAGGGTTGTAGACCAGGATTACATGAGTTAACACATGTAATGCTCTTAGCTCAATGCTTGGCACACAGTAAGTGCTCACTAAAAGTTAGCTGTTGTTATTGGTTATAACTAATAAATGAAGAGTATTTCTACTTCTATCAAATTATTTTTATTATGATTGGAAAACATAAGTAAAATTCAAAAAGTTAGTAACACAAAATAGCAGTCTCCTGAATAATCCTACTTTCCAGGGGCAAAAATTTTAAAACTTTTTAGCTGTCTCTTCTTGTCTTTATCTCTATAATTTTAAGGCATTAATTTTAAATTAATCAGATTGGCACATTATTTATGACTTGCTGTCTCACTAAATGGGTTGTTCAGCTTTCCCTTTGCAGGTTGTCAAGTCCTTTGTGTAGATTTTCATGTTATGATTATGATGACTGTATTGTTAGCTGCCGAGGCACAAATAATGTATCATGATTAGAGTTTCTCTTCTAGACAACATTGGTTTTCCCAGAATTAATAACTGCCTTATTTCCATTTCCTTTGTTTTCATTGACTCTGCATCTAGCTTCTCACGTGCTCCAAGGGCTCAGAATATCTCAGTATGATTTTTCACCTGTTGAATGAACTCACAGCTCCACTTCCCCACCTTCTGGGATCATCTCAGTGGGAGCCCTAGTCTGCTGGCTCTGATCTGCACACAGAGGTCTGGGCCTGCTGCCCAGCTGTCACTCTGGGGATTTCATTTGCCTCTCTCCATATTGATCCTTTGTGTTCCTCTCTGTAGTTTCATGATCTACTCCCTTGTTTTGTTAGAGCATATCCTGCAGTAGCTACAGGAAGGCTGTAAAGGCTGTAACTTTCTCTTTGGAGACTTTTCATGCAATAGCCTTTTTTTTTTTTCTTTGTAACTGTTATATTTAATTGCTAAGTTGTTGGCTGGGTGAAGAATTTTCACTCAGAATTTTAAAGTTTTGCTCCATTGTCATCTAATTTCTAATGCCGTTGTGGGAAATCTGGCCTTGCTTTTTCCTAAACCTTTGTATGTAACCTCTTTCCTTCCTGGGAGCTTCCATGTATTCCTGGTATTAACAAACTGCACCATGATATACTCTGAGGTGGGTTCATGTTGTTTGGTTTGCCTCTTTGTCTTTGTTTTTTTGTTTTGCTGGACACTTGGTGAGCTTGTGATGTCTGGAGACTACGTCCTTCAGTTCTGTTTATATGTTATTATTTCAACTTCGTTGTTTTCTGCCCACCACTTTTTTTCTCTTCTTTATCCTTTATTGATCCTCTACTTTTCTTATTCTTTATCACCTATTTAATGTCTCATATTTTGTCTTACTTTTAAAAAGATTTTTCAACTTTGTTTCCCAGTCATCTGTTGAATTCTTTTTTGGCTATTGCATTTTAAATTTCCGACGTTCTGTCTTGATTTTTGATTGTTCCTTGCTTCTAGCCTTCTTGCTTTGTGGATGGAATATCTTACGTTATTTCTTCAATATTATTTAGAGTATTTTTTTCCTTCCTGAATTGTCTCTGTGCAGTACAACTGCCTACCTTCTATTTATTTTGCTATCTTGATTGTGTTGGGAGCTTCTGTAAAATTTCTGGTGATTCCTAGCTTTCTCTTAGTATTGAAAAATGCAAATTTAAGAAGCTGAGTAGCTGCTCTGTGTCTGAGGGGAAGACTTGTCGTTTGGTGTCTCTCATTGTAGGACAGTTGGAGGGGGGACAGCTGGTATTTTCATAGGGTTGCTCAGTGTCAGAACCTGAGGTTGTACCTCTGGCGTGCTTCAGGTCCTCATGAGGACACTCCAGTCTCATAGGGACTGTGTTGGGGTGAGGTTCAGGGTTGTAAGTTCAGCTGCTGGGATTCTAGAGCAGGAGGGTTGTGGTGGGAAGGGGCTCAGTCCTGTTGTTTATTTTGCAAAAAAACTTTCATGTCATCCTCCTGTCATCATTCTGGTACCTCACCAAAGGTCTCCTTTATGTGTGATGATCTTAAGCACAGTTCCTTTGGTTCATTTTCTCCAAACAATAGAGGGGAAGAAGCAGGAAGGTACTAAGTAGGGTAAGGATGATACTAAGTAGAGCAGGGATGGGAATTTGCTTAAAATTGTATCTTATTTGGATGGTAACTTTATTGTGTCGTTTATCCTTGAGTTTAAAGGCCTGTTCTCTTTCCTCCTACTGCTGGCCTTTATCATGCCCACATATGTTTTTAAGTTCTCAATAGTAAATACTTCCTGTCTCATTGACTCCTTTTTTTGTGGGACTCTCTATCCTTTGCTTCAGTTGAACTGGTTGCTCTTGACATAATTTATATCCTGGAACTTCTTTTCACAGATCTCAATTGTATCTACTGGTTTTTGTTTTATTTGTTAACTCATTTTGCCAGAGGAAAATCCTTGGATAACTTCCTAGAAAAGGGTGCATGGGAAGAAAAACTTCCTGAGCCTTTCAGTGCATTCAAGTTTCTCTATTCTTCTATCACCTTTAAATGAAAGTTTGAGTGGGTATAGAATTATATAGGCCAGCAAGTTGTTTTCCTGAGAACTTTGATCCACAGCTTTATTTGTAATCTAGCATTTAATGTGGCTGATGAATTTAATACCAGCCCCAGTTCTCATTTCTCTGTGACCAACTTTATGTGGACGTTTTTAGGGTCCTTTTTTTCATGGTGTCCTGAAATCTCATAAGAAATGCTTTACCCTCAAATTTTGTCTTGGCTGGACCCTTCATATATCACTTTCTGTGTGAGGCTTTCCCTCTCTGCCAGTCTAAGGGAACCCACTCTCCCCCACGGTCCCCCTGCCAAGTTTACTGTCTACTATATATTTTTTCTTTTTTCTTTTTCAATTACAGTTGACATTCAGTATTGTTTCATATTAGTTTCAGGTGTACAGCGTAGTGGTTAGACATTTATGTGTTAATTTATGAAGTGATTCCCCCTGACTAGTTTAGTACCTGCCTGGCACCGAACATAGTTATTACAATGCCGTTGACTATATTCCCTGTCCTTACTTCACATCCCTGTGACTGTTTTCTAACTACTAATTTGCACATCTTAATCCCTTCACCTCTTTTACCCAATCCCCGGGCCCCATCCCATCTGGCAATCTTCAGTTTGTTCTCTGTGTCTGAGTCTGTTTCTGTTTTGTCTGTTTGTTTACTTTGTTCTTTAGATTCCATAAAAAAAGTGAGATTGTATGCTATTTGTCTTTCTCTGTCTGGCTTAATTCACTTAGCATAATACCCCCCTAGGTCCATTCATGTTGTCACAAATGGTGAGATTTCATTCTCCTCACTCTTTATCACATTACACCTTCTTTGTTTCCTCATAGTACTCACCACTATCTGAATTTACCGTGAAAAAAATTATTTGCCTTGCTCTTTTCTTTTGTCTCCAGAACATGGGCTTCTTGAGGACAGTTACTAGCTGTCTCTGGAATAGTTGTAACCCCACCATCTGCAACAATCCATGATGTTTGTTGCGTGAGTGAATGAACAGATGGATGGATGTCTTAGTGCAGAGCTTTGTTCATTTATCGTCTTAGTAGCCGGCGTTGGTGGTGGTGTGGTGAGCATAGCTGCCTTCCATTTATTGTCTTAGGCCCTCTCTGAACCCTCTTAGTCTAACATGTATGTTGGTTTTTTACTGCAGGAAATTGCTTTTCTTACAGCTCCACTCATTCTCTCCTCTTCGTTTTTCTTCTGTTCCCCAGGATTCCTGATAATCACATGTTAGAATGTGTGGACTAGTTGCCTCTATGTTTAATTTGTTCTTTCTTATTTCAAATTTGTTTTGCTATGAGAGATTTTTCCAGACTTTGTTTTTTATTCTTTATGCAAATTTATTTTATTTTGAGGATACTTGTTTTCTTTGTTGTATTCTGGGTGTTCCCTTTTCATAGCATTCTGATGTTTTTAGGAGCAGGATCTTCGCAGATCTCTCTGTGTGTATAATTAAAACAAAACATTTTACCTTATTTCTATGCCTTACATTTTATCATTTGATTTTAAGGGTCAGTTTTCCTGTTTGTTTATTTGGGGCTTTATATTATAGGTTGACAGCACCCAGCCTAGCATCTCCCAGGTTGTGTCACTGCTACTCCCCAAATACAAGAATGAAAAAGTTTTATTCTATGTTGTCAACATCTGGCTCCTCTCCAAGGTGGCATCTGCTCATGTCACAGAGAGCTATGCCTGTCTACTTGCTCTTTTCACAAAGTTTGGGGTCACTCTTTCCATTTCTCTTTGCTAGTTTATTCTTTTTCATCTTCCTTTTATTTTAAGTGTATTCTCAGAAGGGATGAAAAGCAGACTCAGTGGTTTCCTTGCTTTTAAATTGCAAGTTACCTCAAGACTTATAAAGCCCTTGCTTAACACCACCTCTCTCTTGCCAATCCTGAATCAACTGATTCTGGGCAACTGGGCAAAACTTATATAATGGTGCTGATCGGCTCCATTACAAATTTATGAGTTCCCATCTTAGCAGGCCCCCATCTCTGCCGAGAAAGCCATTTCCTTGGCTCGAGTCAGCTTCCTTGCTTCTGCCTGATGACAGCTATGCCATTAAAAAGAAATCCTTCCTTCAAATTTTTTTTATCTTGCCCTAGTCTGGTTTTTCATACTGTACAACCTCGTATTCTGCATTATTTAGTAAAGACGGGTCCCAAGAATGGACTCCTTGAACTTCTCTTCCTGCCTCCCCTCAAACTCCTTTGTCAAAAATTGTATTGTTTTCAAAGGTGAGTGCTAGTGCCATGATTTTCTAGCCGTGTGACCTTGCAAAAAGAACATTTGCTACTATTGTTGAGTCTTGATTTCCTCTTGTGTAAAACTGATGATAATGTGAATCACACCTGATTGTAATGAAAGTAAAACACATACAGTTGAAAATTTAAAATACCGCAGAGGGTAGAAAGTAAAAAGTCCACGTCTCCTTCACCATTCTCAATGTCCAGTTTGAAGCATTCAGATATTTTAAACCAATGTTTGCAACTTTGATTTTGAGGATTATAAGAGGGAACGTTTCTGATATTTTGCAGCATAGAATCTAGCACTCAGAGTATGCTGGGAAAAACTAGTTGCTCATCTCCACTCCCTTCCATTCTAGATCATGCCAAGCAACTCCTTTTACTTCCTTGAATGTCTCGCATCTGCCTCTGTTCAAGGATGTTACTCATAGTGATGCTGGAACTCGTAAGAACCTGGTGTAAATAAACAACTGAGTTGTCTCAGCCCACGAGTTCTGGTACACGTCTTCTCATTTAATTGCATTCAACAAAGAAAAGCTTGATTAGGAGCGCTGGAGGCTGCTGCAGAGATCCAGCCATTCCAGCATTTGCAGCCTGACTTCAGTGAAGTCTGTAAATGTGCAACACAAAAATCCCAGTTTCCTTGGAGAATTCTGCTGGCTCCCCAAATGCTTGGATGAAAACAATGGAAAATGAAAATTCCTATAAACACGTTTGGGTGGTTCCACGGCACAGGAGTCCCACTTTGAGAGTAGCAGTTACCTTTCTGTGAGAACTAGTGGACCCCTTCCCAGTCGGGGTGGGGGCTGCAGTCCCTCCCCACGCCCCCTCACTGAGTGCCCCCGTGCAGTGCGTAGCTTGCTCATCAGTATGCGGTTGACATGCCTTGTAAAAACAGTTTCTTGTTCTGCGTCATTTTGAAACTTGCATGTGGGATTTTTTTTTTCTCCTTCAAAGTCAATAAAGGGAGAGATGGAGAGAGTGACAGTGAAGACAGGAGCCTTTTTCAGGCATATGTTTGGCTCAGGAGGTTGGCACTTAATATATGCCTTTTATATCCAATGCTTATGACGGCACTCTATGGCATGGGTTACTACCCACACGTTTCAATGGAAGAAACTGAGGCTTAGCGATGAAGTGATTTGCCCAATGTCACCAGTTAGTGAGTGGAACCAAATCAAACCCAGGTTATCTCTTGCAGAGTTCGTGTTCATTCTGAATACTGCACTGACGGTCTGCACCCTGACTGCTTTTGCTCTGCCGCTCTCAAGTCAGCCGGTCTAGGTTTTCACCTTGACCTTGCTACACACTAGCTGTGTAGCTATGACAATTTATTTAACCTCTCTGTGCTTGCTTCCTACGTCTTTAAGGTGAGGATACTGACAGAATCTATCTAGTTGAGCGGCTGTGAGGATTGAATAAAGTACTTGGCAAATTTCTTAATAATTTCCTCATTAAGATGGGTTAATCATAGCCCCAATCTCTTAGAATCGTACAGAGGATAAAACCCATAGATAATAAGCAGTTGATAAATAACTACTTAACTATATTTCTCTTGTTTTAATTATGAGCAGAAAGAGGCTCAGAGGGATTAGGTAATTTACTTAAAGTCATACAGGTAGGAAATGATAAAGCTAGGATTTGCACCCAGGTTTCTCTGATTCTGAATGCAATGCTTTTGATGGTTTAACTATTCTGCAGGAAGAAAAAAAAACACAAAGAAGAAAATATAGTGCATAAACCAACCCCATTTATTAAAGTTTGTATGAGGAGCTCCAGGTTCAGCAGCGCAGTTAATTTCCTGACAATAAAGGACTTAATGACAGACCCGTCTTCGAATTAAGGCATCTAGAGGCATCTAGGCGCCTGGGATGGAGTTGGGAGATTTTAGAAGGATGAACTTTTCCTTTTGAGCTGAAACGGAGTCACAGTCTTACTGTAGAATGAATCTGACATGTTTTTAGTGGTTCCCTTAGAAAATCCAGATTTGATAGCTAAGATGTGGAAGCAACCTACCTGTCCAACAACAGATGAATAGTTTAAGAAAATGTGATATAGATATACAATGGAGTACTGTTTAGCCTTACAAAGAAGGAAATTCTACCATATGTGACAGCATGGATGAACCTTGAGGACATTATACCAAGTGCAATAAGCCAGTTACTGTATGATTCCACTTACATGAGGTATCTAAAATAGTCTGATTCATAGAATCAGGCGGTTGTCAGGGACTGGGTAGGAGAGGGGAGGGGATGAGTTACTGAGCTACAGGCGTCAAGTTTCCGTCAAGCAAGATGAATAAGCTCTAGAGAGCTGCTGTACAAAGCCGCGCCTATAGTCAACAGTAATGTACTGTATACTTAAAAATTTAAAAGGATAGGTCTCCTATTAAGTGTTCTAAACACAAGAAAATACAATAAAAAGAAACCTCAGATTTGAGAGTCTAATGATTTTTCGTTATGAAAGATCCTAGGAGCTCTAGCTGAATGTCCTGGCCCATTTCCAGCTAAGATAATTACATTCCCTGCCCCCACAATTGTCCTGCAGTTTTAATTAGGAAAGGCACTTCTCTTCCCCGTTGTGTCTGCTGAACTGTATTTCACACAGGTGTGCAAGATGATCTTGCAGCCAAAGAGCCAGGATTTACCGTGAACACTGTCTTAAGTAACACCTACCATAGCACATTTCATAATGTCAGTTATGACTCTTCAATCTGCCTTTTCTTCAGGTAATTTTTAAAATGGGGTTAAATCTGATGTCCACGTACAGAACTTTTTCACCAGTACCAAGTCTTGATAAGTCATTGAATAATTCTAGCTTTATTACCTTTCATTTTTCAAGTGTCTCCCTTTGAACTTAAACTAAAATCTGTTTTATCATCTTCTGGTTTTGTGAGTTGAGCTACTGGGGCAGAAGTTTTCCAGGGATGATTTCTTGAGCTATGAAATGCTGAGGAAGAGTTTTCTCAGCTATTTGTGTTCATAAGTGACTGTTGGATGAAGTGATCGACCCAGTCGCACTAGCACCAGAGTCTCAGAGGCTGTGATTTCCCCTGAAGTTACTTCTCTAAGGGTAGTTGTACTGCCCCGGAGTGCTAAGATTATAGGAATTAAATAGGATACAGTCTGTGAATTCAGACCTTGCCTCAGCCTCACAAGGTGCATGTCAGTCTCCTTGTCACCACTCCTGGTCTTGCCTTCCCTCCAGAGGGTGTATTTAGATAGTTGGCTACTACCAGCTCTTCACGGGGCTAGTTAACTAGAGGCATTTCTGGCCAGATCACTCCTCAGTTCTCTAGTTAAACTGCTTGCCTCCTCATCTGTGCGTCACAGACAGCTTAACCCACTGAAGTTCTCCCCACCCACTGTTTCAATCTTTCAGTGCCATTCAAAATCTAATTATTGTAGAAGTTGCTAATTTTAAAGGCAATTTCTGAAAAGTACAGGCAAAAGCGTACTTAAATGATCTTAGATATGTGTGTTTCTGGATGATCCTAGCTACTTTTATTAGTAGAGTTCATTTTTTAGCTGTAAATATGTGATTCCATCTATTTGGAAACAAAACAAAATTTGTTATTTTTTTTAAAGAGTATGAAGGGGATATGAAGTATAAGCAAATATTTTTCCAATGAGTTTTAAATTTTGTAACCAAGTACTAATAAACAAATACACAGAAATCTATAAAACTATATAATATCAGTTTAAATGTAATGTGACTTTTTATTTCAAAAGTACCTCTGTATCTTATTATGCTCAAGACTAAATGTACAAGTCTATATAAATTCATATTAACATAGTAGAAAATGTTCATCATGTAGTGTAGCAGGTAATAAAAAAGAATTTAGAATTCTATATACAATCTTGATAACAATGTTACCAATGTTAATCTATATGCATGTTGGAAAAAGACCAGCAGCTAATATACTCAAAACATAATAGTGGACATTCCTGGGTGGTACCATTATGGGTGAGTTTAATTTAATTTTTTAATCCATTTATATTTTTCAGATTTTTTGCAGTGAATACATAATAGTTTAATAATAAATAAGGCTATTTCAAAAACACTGTATAAAGGACACATCATTTATTAAAAAAAGATGATTCCAGATTTAGAGATGGTTTATGTCAGTTGTAGGTTATTATATGCAAATTTGAAGTTGCACCTGGTTTGAGTTTGTTGTCTATAAAGGAAGCTTTAACAATAAAAATAAAGATGGAACACAGTAATGACAGTGTTGATGAATAGAGTCCTCTAATAAGCCTGTGATATTACATATATTATCATGTACTCCCCTTTGTTAGGTGGGAGGGGTGTTCACAGCCATAGACTGAAAGATTTGACCCACAGTCACACAGCTACTAAATGGTAGGCCTGAAACTAGATGCCAGTCTAGTTCTTTTCCCATCGTTTCTGTACGAGTAAATTGGAAAATTACTTCTTATTTTTTGGAAGCAAAAAACAAACAAATATTATGAAGGCTTTTCACATCTATCTTCATATTTGCGATTGTGGTATTGTGTTTTGTTAATGTTTCTGCCAAGTATAGGTAAAGAAAGCACACTGGTATCTTAGTGCCTATAATATGCCAGTCAGCACACTACACACTGGAAAGAACTAACTCATCTAATCCTCACAATGACCATGCGATAATAGATATTATGGCCTCTACTTTACAAACATGAGATCTCTGTAGATTTGCTCACAGCACGTATGAATAGTAGGTATGGAATTGAACCCATCTCTTTTTGACACTAAAACTCAGTGAGAGCCAAGGGCCAGAAAATCTGCATTTGGAGCTCTCCAGGAAGGAGAAGGCAGCAGGATGAACCACCTAGAAGACTAGCGCTAGAGGAAGTAAAGCTATGGGCCTGTACACAAAGCTGCCTGCTAGTGTAGTGTATACATCAAGGAAACAGATATAACTGGGTTTAAACACATCTCTGGTTCTTACTAGCTGTGTGCACTTTGATGCTAATTATTCTCTCAAATCCTCAGTTTTCTCATCTGAAAAATGCAGGCTCAGTAATAATAATTCTAATTCCCCATGAGGAATAAATGAGGTAGTATTTCTGAAGTAAAAATAAGGCTCTGTTAATGTTACTTTTAAGTGATCATGATGATTATGATGACAAAAATAATAATGATTATAAACCTGAAATTGCATAGCTATATATAGCTAGGGAAGGATTTTAATATGAAGCCAAGAATTTAAGTAGACTTGAAAAGAAGCATTTTAATTAAAATCTTCTTGAAGATAGAGTTAAATTGGTAAAGATTAAGAAATTATGAGAAAGATGCCAATTTTTTAGAGTTAGTGTATTTTATTAAAAATTCTTCCCTGTGTGAATTGTATTCTTTTAATCCATGGGGTTTGAGCATAAGATGCATAGATTTCTATTTTAGTCATGTCTTTTAATAGAGAGAAACTTAAGAGGTTAGGGTGCTCCTCTGATTTATGGAGAGTAGTAGAACTATGTCAGATGGGGAGCTTGAAGTGTTCTTTATGTCTTGGGGTGGGGTGAAATGATACAATGTGTGTGTGTGTGTGTGTGTGTGTGTGTGTGTGTGTGATTTGAGAGCAACAGTGTCCTTATATACCCAGCTGGAATGGCCCCATGGCAGACATTTTTTACTTACGTTAAACCCCAACCAATTTTATTACTGCATCTAACTTTAAATAAATATTGATCCTTAAGTGGCTAATTTAATAGAGATTGGGCAGCAAGCTTGCTTTTATTTCTATTTTTGTTGTCTCCCCATGGCTCGCTTTCTTGAAGCCTCAGTGATTATGGGGCATGTCATTACTCCTCTCATAGTTTCCTGTTCTTGAAAAAAGTTGTGCAAGCTAATCTCAGAGACCTCTCCCACTTCCCTAATTTTATAAAGCTGTGATTTTTATAGTAAGGTATGATGTGTGACTCTCAGGCTTGCATCTTGAACCATGTAGTTATAGGGCATTTATTAGTAAAGCCTTGTTCCTCAGTGGAATTCATACTTACATCTGTGAAAACCACTTCCTTTTAATTTTCTAGAGTCCCACGTCTTTCTTTGATAATTTATTCTTGAACAATGAAAGGTTTTGGTTAAAGGAACCTGTGATCCCAGGACACCTGTGATCGATAGATGCCATGTTTATGCCCTTATCATAAGTTATTGATTTGGCCCAAAAAAGTATGCCCTCCTTTTTGCAGTTAAAGAAATCGAGGTTCAGATTCGTTAAGGCATAGAGCTAAGTGTCTACGGTAAGTGAGTAGCTACAGGAGAGACAGAGCCGCTGAGCCCAGATGTTGAGACCAGATCCATGGCACTGGGGTAGAGGGTAGAAGTGAGGCAGGGCGGATAATTGGATATGAAAGTATTGGATCTGTGGGACCAGAAAATTGTAACATTTTTCTTTATGTTTTGTTTAAAGTCATAAAAGTAATAGTCAAGGGTGGCTACTTCATGGTACCATAGCGTTAATTTGGTGGGAATGGCTTCTCTAAAATGGACAAATTATTTGACATCAAGCACTTCCCCTATTAGTTTGATTTTAGTAAATGTTGCTCAAGATCTGCCTCTTCTCTCCCTTAGACCTTCGCTCACCATGCCTCACAGGAACCTGACAGGAAGCTGCAACGTTAACTGTGGTTGTAAAATCCACGAGTATGAGCCAGTCTGTGGGTCAGATGGCATCACATACTTTAACCCTTGTCTGGCCGGCTGTGTTAATAGTGGGAATCTTAGCACTGGGGTGAGTATACTTCACGAGTTCCTGTACTGTTGTTGTTCATCTCACAGCCAGCGTCAAGGACGTGTTTAGAATTCAGAGGCAAACACAGGACTTCGGTCTCTCTTTTCAAGAAACTTCAAAGAACCTACAAATATCTGTGACAAGAATCCAGGGGAGAGAAAACGGTGCCATGCCGTCACCTCATCCCAGGAACTGGTGGAGCATTTGGGTGCAGCGGTTGGCTCCCCCATCGGCCCTCTCAGACTTTGCATTTGGTGCCAACTCAGTGCCACTTGATAAGGCTGAGGGCTGGGCCTCTCCTGTGTGACTCTGACTGGGCCCTCGTGACAGATTTGGAGGTCATGATGACCACATCGGGTGCCCATAGAGAGGAACAGGAGATCATCTTAAGGAGAGGCTGTGAAGATGGGCGGTGGCCATGTTTCATAGAGTATCAGTTCAGACTTTGTTTTTCAGTGTTCAGAGTAAAGTTATTTTCTTTAGTTCAGTAATAGGCTATTTTGCAAATTCCCTTCCCCGTGAATGGTAAATGGGTCGTAATGCTGTTGCAGGGGAAGGTTTTCATATTCTGCTCAGTTCCTTACCGAGTCTGGTTTCATTCTTTGCATGAAAACAGATTGTAGGAGGCTGCAGAAAAGATGAGGCACACGGCTGTGTTCTGGGCAGGCGATAAGGGATGATACTGTTGTCTGCACGTTTTCTGCAATGTCCTATTTGACACACTAGAGCAGTAAATTGAGAATTCCTGTTGCTGGCTCCCCTTGACATCATTGGTGAGCTCCAGTGTGTAGCCAGGTTGGAAAAGACAGGGAGCTCTGTTCTTCTCTGGGGCCAGATCCTTCCCCGGAAGGGCGGGGGTCCTCTGGAGCACAGCCCCCATTCTTAAAAAGTGACCAGTAGTCCTTGATGCACAGACAGCCAGAGAGTACCCCATTTTCGTATTCGTTCCAGCTGCCTCTCTGAGTGGCCGAGAGGTCACAATGATGGTGAGTTCAGCTGAATTCCAATTACTAAAAGCAAATAATAGGCAGGAAGTGTAATCGTCTGGTTCATTGAAACGCCCTTTTAGTCCCTTGAATTAGTTGGTTTCAAAGGCAAGGGCCAATGCGCTGTGCGCGACCATTGGCACTGAAGTCGTCAAGGTCGCATTATGAATGATCTGCATTTATGGACCAGACAGTTACTTTAGCTCTTTCTCTGCATTCAGGTTATGCTAGGTGCTCTGCTGGACACAAAAATCAGGCATGGTTCCTGTTTTTGAGAGCTTCTCTTCCTGAAGAGCCGGAGTTAAACAGCAATGGAAGCAGCATTTAATTATGACCAAACATGAGTGCACGCAACAGGAATGCTCTAGAATCGAGTGTTGAAAGCTTAGAAAAGTTTAGGTTTAAACAGTTTTGACCAGTGGATTTGGGTATTGGACACTTTGGACCCCTGTTGTTAGCAACGAGGAAGATATTTCCAAGTAAATATTTTTAGTCACTGGAGTTATTTTAGGGCACTTTAACTTTGAACATTCCTATGCTGATTTTGCTTTTGGTGGGCATACAGCTGACCTTTATTACTTGTCGCTCAGGTAAGGAATTACACGGAGTGCACCTGTGTCCAAAGCCGGCAGGTGATCACCCCGCCCACCGTGGGGCAGCGCAGCCAGCTCCACGTGGTGATTGTCAAAACCTATCTCAACGAGAATGGCTACGCTGTGTCTGGGAAGTGCAAACGGACCTGCAACACCCTCATCCCGTTCTTAATTTTCCTTTTCATCGTCACCTTCATCACAGCATGTGCCCAACCCTCAGCCATCATAGTGACACTCAGGTGAGAAGAGCGTTGAACCTCTGCCGGGGGACGGTGGAGTATGCACTCAGAATCGCTAGAATGCATACGAGGTCGGACAGCGAATGTCACGAACTCATCTAAGAAAAGTGCTACATCCCTCACTGCTGAGTACCACTATGGTCATGGCACCTCACCGAGTTGTTCGTACAGTGCTACCGACGTAAGAGCACGGTAGCAGGTTCCCAAACTTCAATGTTGATTTTGGGCATGACGACAGCTCTGAGGGCCATTCCAGAAAAAGAGTTCCAAAACTGCTTTGAAGGGTGGACTAGGCCCTGGTGTCAATGCAGAGCGTCTTAAGGGGAGGACTTCGGAGGTGACTGTAGTGTATTCAGCAACGAGGTGGGCAGCACTTTTCCTAGGGTGGGCCTGAGAAATTAATTGCCCGCCTCGAATTCCAGGTCCGGGGATCAAGGCGGAAAAGCAGAGAGAAAAAGCAAAATTAGACTGTGCAGGAGCGTACTCAGATGTTTGCCTGGCAGACTCGGAAGTGCGTTTTCTCACTTACTGTAACGTGGCATGCTCTAGAACTTTCTGTATTCAGATGGGCTTATTCCTATCGTTCAGCAAAACTTCTTTTTGCACGCCTTTGGTTCCTGAAGTCTCTGCCCTAAGACGTTCGACCTCAGGACCTGGAGGCTGTCACCACGTAGCTCCAAGCAGCCTAGCCCCCGGGAGGCAGGAAGTCATTCTGGTGAAGTTGGGAAAACCACTCTCTCCAACCTGAGCCGGCTGATGCCACCGGGATCGGTGACAGTTGGTGTCGGGCCTGCAGTTCCAAATGATTTCATGAGTTTTACTGTACCGTGAAAGTTTGGAACTGGACAGCGACAGGGCCGGCGGGAGAAGGTCATTTTCCGTCGTTCACGCCGTGCTTCGTTGCCATCTTACAGGTCCCGTTTGTGTTCTTTTGCTTTGACCAGAATGTGGACGTTACCTTAATGGAAGTCTCATTAAAAATGGTGACACCAGTGCATTCAAATCAGTGTGTGGGTATTTGCAGTGAGGACTGCGGTGTGCAGAGGAAGGGAGGGGGCAGCCTGCTGGGAAAAAGAGAGCACCCCCCACCACCAGGAGCTTGGGGAGCCCAGGGCTGCAGTGCATGAAAGAGGGAGGAAAGGGAGTCACTCCTTTTTCTTCTTTTCCCTCCTCCCTGGCTCGTCAGTACCCCCTCTGCTGGCACCTGGTGGGAAGCACCCGCTGAGATGCCATTCTAAGCAGGCAGTTGGGCTGCTAGCCTACTTGTTCTGCATGATCCGGTTTCTCTTGCGCGGGGTGCTGAGTTAGATGCTTCCCTACTGTCCAGCTCATTCCTGGACAGTAAGATGACAGCTGGGTTATCCCCTCGGTTCCTGCATCAGCAGATGCTTACGGAATAGCAACTACGTGTGTGTAGCATTGGACAAATGTGGGGAGAAAATAAAGATGTTGGGAAGAGATGGCCGTGCACTGGTCCTGGGGAATTTTACATTAAATACCCAGAAGGCTGTGCGTGTGGGATAGAAAGGATAAAGCACTTCATCACTAAAAAACATGGATCGTTAATAATCTAGTTCTTTGAACGTTAGCTCTACAAGAGATGTTAAGTAGCCTTTCTTATTCTTTGAACTTTAATTCTACAAGAGATGTTAAATCACCCAGATAAGGACTGCTTAATTGATAGTGTTCAAGTGTGGCAAATCACCGGTTGGCTTGAAACCCAAAACTTCAGACAAGGGGCCCTTTAATCTCTACTAATTACAAAATCAATAGACTCCTGTCTGCCTGCCACGTGGGAATTACTTGGAGCATACGTTTTAGTTAGGAAAAAAGAAAAAATCAGGTGACTGGGAGAGATGCTCTCCCCGCCCCCAACTTTTACCTTGTTTCCTGTATGTTTTGACTGCGTATGTTTTTTTAAAAAATCTTTTTTCTCTATATTGTTCCTTGAGAAATTGTGGGAGTAACTCTCAGTGGACACATCTACCATTCTGGAACGTGCAGGCAAACAGAGGTAAAATGCAGCGGTTAGGCTAGAACTCTGTATATATGAGGGCTGTCGGGAAAAAATGCAGCCTTCCATGCCTCTGTTTTCATATTACATGTCTGCATACTTTCCGGACAGCCCTTGTGTGTGTGTGTGTGAGTGTATGTGTGTGTGCGCGCACGTGTGTACCTGTGTGCGCGTGTGTATGTGTGCGTGCGCGAGTGTGTCAGTGCAACGTGTGTGTGCACATGCATGTGTGAGCGTGTCTGTGTGCACATGCATGTGTGAGCGTGTCTGTGTGCATGTGTGTGTATGTGTATGCATGCATGTATATGCGTGTGCACGCGTGCGTGTATGTATATGTGTATTTGTGTGTGTGCGTGTGTGTGTGTGTATGTGTAACTATCCAAGTAGGACTGATTTGGGAAGCTCAGGTGGAGCCACTTCTCTACCTTCAGCTGTGACCCTTAGGCCCTCCAGGTGTATTTCACAGAAACAATTAGAGCAAGCTCGTCCAACTCGTGGCCCAGGATGGCTTTGAACGTGGCCCAACACAAATTCGTAAACTTTCTTAAAACATTATGAGATGTTTCAGCAACCTTTTTTTTTAAAGCTCATCAGCTATTGTTAGTGTGAGTGTATTTTGTGGGTGGCCCAAGATAATTCTTCCAATGTGGCCCAGGGAAGCCAAAAGATTGGACACCCCTGAATTAGAGTTAACCGGAATTTCTTTGGTATCTTCACTGCGGAGACCTTTAATCACTGGGTTAGCCATCAGCAGTTTTGCTTAGTTAGCTATTGTTGGTAAATTCTGGGGAATTAAATATTTTGGCATAGCATCTTTGTCCCTGGCTCTGCACCAAGCAGGTTTGATGTGACAGTCATTTTCTCGAGGCCACAAATTGAAAACGCGTTTTTCTTGCCCTTCGCCGTAGGTCCGTGGAAGATGAGGAGAGACCTTTCGCTCTGGGAATGCAATTCGTTCTGTTGCGAACGCTGGGTACGTTCCTCAGTTTCCAAGTGTGCCTCTTAGTTGCTCCTTGCAGATGGCAAATGCTCGCTGTCCTTTAAAAATGGCAAGTCAAGTCATTTGTTGCCATCCTAGTAGGGAGGATTTTGCAGGTTAGTGGTGAGGGCACAACTTCCTTATTTTCTGATTTGAACTAAAAGCTGACCAGTTCTGTCTTTGATGAAACCAAACGAGACAGCCTTTAGGTCAGTTTCTTCTTCTGTGAACATAAACATGGGCTAAGTTCCCCAGCAAGTTGTGTACAGTAGGAAACACTGACCCAAGCAGTCGTGATGGGCTTCTGATGCTGCCACTTTTGTCCCTTTATGTTTCTTTAACATGAAGGTGATGGGGACTGCCGCCCATTTTATTTGTGAAAATTTCAATTCCTGACTTCTTTCCATCAGTTTTATTAGATTGGGCAAAGAGTATCCCTATCAAGTTTTCTGAGGAAAAGAAATAAAAAATTGTAAAAAGAAAAAGGAAAGCTTCCCCAATGGACACCGGGACTGTCCTTTCCTGGTTACCCAGAGGACCCAGGAGTGCTGTGTTCATGTGGGAAGTCCCAGCGTTTACTTGGGCCTGAAGAATATCGTTCTGCGTTTTCACACGGCATCGCCCTGTGATGTCTTGGGACAATGTGTGTGATGAGGTCGTCCATTCTCTCCACCAGTTTCAATGTATTTTTAATTGACTTCCTCATCATCAGGAACATTTTTTCTTTCCTAAGTGGCGGTCTGATTTTCTCCAGCTGTTAGTTCCCCAGTAATCAGTATCATTGTCCACAAAACAACAAGAACAACAACAACAACAAAAGCTTCCTGATGCAAATTTTGTATGTCCGTTTTGAAGAACGAATCATATTCACATGGGATCATGTGACTCTTTGTAACCTAAATCCTCTCTGGGATTCTCAGTTTGTCACATGTTGTGGTTGATGGCCCAGTCTGAGGGAGCCCACTTCTCCATGAACCACAAAGCCTTATGGCTGCAATGAATGGTGGCTTTTTTTTTTTTTGACACCAATAAGACTTGACTGAAAGTACCACTTTTCAAAGCATGCTGGGAAAAGGAAGTTGTGACATACGTTGATATAGGCAAGAAGTGTGCATGCTACTTCTAGTTGAAAACTAAAAAGTTACTTCCAAAGAAGGGAATTTGTTCAGCAAAGGGGTAGTGGAATGGGAAAAGAAAAATAGGGGTCCTCCTGTGGGCTCGGCGCGCCTCTGATGCCATGGGGTCGGGGTGCTTGGGTTTGGATGTGGAGCTAAAGGTAGGTCAATAGGCGGACATTGCAGCATCAGGCATCAGTGGCGGGAGGACGTGTCAGGCGTCCATCCTTTAATTCAACCTTACGTTAAGTTCTGTTGATTCTAAAACGGTGCAGTTAGGCCCACAAGCCAATTTGCATTTCCACAGCTGAAGGTGTACACAGAAATGCATTGGGAATATCGTGGCATCTGAATGAGTCAGGAATCTAAAGGACAGGTAGATACTTGCAAGGTGAAAAAGATTCTTGGCAGTCCCTCCCCGTACGTCACTTCAACTTAGGTGCCACACAGAATGCGTTCCTACATGGTTCCTCCTCTTGGCAAAGGGAGTAACTGTGTAATGAAGAAGTGCTATTTGGGTAGACGCTCTTTATTATGGGGATAAAAAACATCTACGTCGTTAGTCCCCACATGAAGCGACTGCGCATCACAGATGTTTCCTAAGCTTCAAAGATGAATTTTATGCCTTAATTATTTCCACATCCCACGTGCCTTTATAAAGTTGCCATGTGACAGCGTTTCTGACTGAGAGTGGACAATAGTTGCTTCATCTAATACTAGAACCCACAAGAACTAAGTGTACTGGATTTTAGCGGATCACAAAGGGTTCTAATGTTGGCTCTTGCGTATTTAATGACAGAAATCTAAGTTTTAAGTTGAAAAGGATTTCCTAGCTGCATTTTCAGCAATAGACATTTTTATGATCCTAAAAAATCAGTAACGCATTCTGACCGAGTTGCAAACGGGGGGATTTAAAGTGTTTACAATTTTATGAAAAGTTTTATAATAAATATACAAGGATTCTCCGTTAACCGGCACCCATGGGGATTGGTAGGTGCTGGATGACGGGGGACCGTCAGTTGCTTGAGTTCTGGTTAACGGAGAGTCTATGGTATTAGGATAAGACGTGACATGTAGTTTTAAAACATCAAGTCCCACAAGGAAACCACTCTCCTCTATCCGTTTGTCAGCTTACAGATCGTTTTCTCTTACAAGATGTGCTAAATGTTCTTTTCTTTTCTCCCTCCTTACCCCTCTAGCGTACATCCCCACTCCAATTTATTTTGGAGCCGTCATTGACACCACCTGCATGCTCTGGCAACAGGAATGTGGGGTGCAAGGCTCTTGCTGGGAGTACAATGTGACGTCCTTTCGTTTTGTCTATTTTGGTTTGGCGGCTGGCCTCAAGTTTGTGGGCTTCGTTTTTATTTTCCTGGCCTGGTACTCCATCAAGTACAAGGAGGACGCGCTGCAGAGGCAGACGTGGAGGGAGTTCCCCCTGGGCACCGTGAGCGAGGCGGTGGGCCGCCCCGACAGTGCCAGCAAGTACGCCCGGACTCGCTCGTGCCCGGTGTTCAGCACCCAGGGGGACTTCCGCGAGGAGGCGGGCCTGCAGGGACGGCTCCGCCCCACAGCCCAGACCTACCCGGGGCCCTTCCCGGAGGCGAGACGCCCCGCCCCCGAGCCGGGGCCGGAGGCCCGCCCCGCGGCCCTGTAGCCCCCGCCCCAGGCTGGAAAACGGCGACGCCCCTTTTCTTGGCCGAGTTGAACAGGGCGACTTGAGCAACACCTGTGCCTTTGCTTCCTTCCGCTCCTTTTTTAACCTCTAAAGACCCAATCCTCAAACCAACAAAACTCAGCAGACACAGCCACTGTTGATTGAGGGCTGGATACCTCAACACGGCTGGGAGCCTTTGCCCGCCTTCTCCCCGAGGAGGAGGAGGAGTGCAGACAGACGGGTTACCGTGCCCCTGGGTTCATCTAGTGCTCGCGTGCCACTACGGTGTGAGGCCGCCGTGCACGGTTCACACCGCCACGGAGGTGTGGTGGCGGTGCCTGCCCTTAGCCTTCACTCCGAGCGAAGGTGAGCTTGACCATGTCTTTGCACTTAGAAATCAACGATGCTAGATCTGAACACCTACTGTGAGTTCTGCTACAAAGCACAAGCTAATTTGCCTCAACTATGCAATTTGTCGGGGAAAATGTAAGCTCGGCTTGTTGATGTTGCTTTCAGAGACTGACGCAGATACGTTTTGGAAAAGAGGAAGCTAAACTTTCCCTAAAGTCCTGTTAATAGCATTTTAAGCCATAGCAGAGGTACCAATCAGGTAGAGGTTTTCAAATGCTTCAAAGGCACGGCCACGGCATTTCATGAGATGCATTCGCTTGTCGTCTGCCCCATCGAGGTAGTTAAAGAGGCTGCTAAGTCATCAGATAGTGTCACTCCCAGCTCCTGCACAAGGAGTTTTAAAACGCATGTGCTAAACAATATGACTAGATGCTGTAATTTGAGATGCATAATAAGGAAAGAAACTCATGGCTTTCTCATCTGAGGAAATTGCTGAAGGTACTTTTTTAGCTTTAAGGCCCCATGTAAGGGTAGTTAGGCATTGTAACCTTGATAGTCACAGTGGTTGGAAAAGGAGTTCCCGAAAAGTAAGATTGAATCCCACCCGATCGATTTAGTTATATGCCTGGGAACACTAGCCAATCTGTATTGTTCTCTTTCTTACATATGAGAAATTGCTGTGGTTGCTCCTGAAATCGAGTCATGAAGCCAGGAAAGTTCCATCTGTAATGTGCAAAATCACCTTAAATACAGGAGAAGGGAGATCTGTGAGCTGGACCAGAATACGATCCTAAGTAATGTTTGAAAAGTGTTTAAAATAAACTGGTCTGTCATACTGAATCCTACTTGACCAGGGTCACAATGGTTCTACACCACCCTTCGATTCCTTCCCACTGTGACCTTCTGGAAGTGACCCGAGAAGGCACTTTTCTGTTCCTTTGGGGATCCTTTCCAATAGCTCCCAGCATGTCACTTAGGTGCCACACAGACTGTTTTCTACACGGTTTCTCCTAACAGCACCATGGACTCCTTTGGCTTAATTAGTCCAGAAATCTAAGAAATTGGCATGAGTCGTACACCACAATGTTTGTATTGTACTTCCTCAAGTATCTGATGCATATAAATAGTAGGTATGTTATTCACGTGTTGGTGGTGCATGTAGAATAAGTAGTAAAAATCATGGGGGACTGAAGTTTTGGAATATATATCAAGTACGAGTTGTCCCCAAAATGCTTTGGGCTCTGGTAGCATCATGGGAATATTACGTAGTCAACTAAAGTGACTGTTTTATAGGTGACACCCTTTAATTGTATGTATGATGTTCTTATATGCTTGTTAGTAAACTGGTTATGTGACTTTTTGTAGTCGCAGCTCCTATTAGAAGTTTAATGAGCACACTTCACGAGCTCAGGCTTCTAACTACATGTTTTGGAAAAGGGTCATCGTGCTCCTTTATAAACTCCCTAGATTAATACATTATTTGGCTTTAATATGCAAATATCCTTGAGTCTAGCCTATTAATTCAGAAAGGTCCCGGGGTGGGGGGTGTGGGGTGGGGTGTGGGCTGGAGCACATTCTTTGGTTATCTTTATTACTATGAAATCCCGATCCTTCGCAGGTGGCTTAAATTCTTGAAAACACTCAAAAGTTTTTCAGAACCAGGATGGGAGAAGAAAGTGGGGGGCCGGGAGGAAACCAGTGAACGTTTGTTGAGTGTTGCATTTTGTCAAGCACTTAATATACACCATTCTTTGTAATCCTCTTAATAACTTGGCAGGATAATTATTTTTGTGCTATTTTGTTTTTGTTGCTCGTTCTGCTGTTTGTTTCTAAGACAGATCATGCAAACGGAGGCTCGGAGACTTAGGACTGCCGAGAGGCCCCCCTGGGGTTCACACGCAGGTTTCTGTCCCTGCACTACGGAATGCACAGAACAGTTTCCATTGACAAGGGAAGACAGTGAGGAAAATCATTTCAGTTTTTGATGGGCTGCTGCTTCTGAAGAGTAGAGATGTTGTCATTTCCTTGTGTAAGATAGGGGAAAATCTGTGGAAAACATTAAAATTTAATGTTTAGATTTGAGAGGTACATTTACATTTATTTAGCTAAATGTTCAAAGTAAGTTTTTGTCATAATATACCTCGAGTATTGTAGTTCTTTTAATGTAGAAACAAATCCAATTTGGTGTTAATGCTGAGGCTCAGTAGAGTTTCTGAAGTGAAACACGAGGACAGGTGGTTCGGTTGTCTTGAATCGGAGCTCCGGGGATTTCAGGTGTATGGTTTCTTCCCTCTTTCAGAACGTTAACATTTCCATTAGTTTTGTTTTTGTTTTTGTTTGTTTGCTTTTGGTGAAAATTGGTTTTAAGTTTTCTAATAAAAGTTTTAAATGAACACAAAGTGTTACATGTTAAGTGAACATACACAGACTGTTACATACCAAACCTCTCATGTGATCGTGACCGTGAGTAGCTGCATAACAAACAGGAGCGAGCACTTGGACATGGCACCATCAGAGAGGGGACTTACCCGGAGGAGGTAATGGCAGGCCTACGTCTCCACCACCCGCCACGAAGCTCTGCATCCCGGCTTGGAGCCAGAATGTTCTTTTTGGAGCCTGTTATGCATCAACCAAAGTACACCAAAGAGAAGCTTCATGGTTTGAATGGACCGGAAACATTGGTGGACATTCTCTCGTGTGCCCAGGAGCTGGAGGAGAGCCCAAGCCTGGGATGGTAGCCAGTTCTGCTTTGTGATTTTGTGTGTACGTAAACCATCCTCAGTGGCGCAGAGACGTGACTGTCACTAGTGCTTTATGTGTAAGTGCATACTGCATATTCTAAGTGGCAGCCAGATAACACAACACCGTATGATCCCACAGGTGCCGAGACGGTGGCTTCGCTGTCTCCTGGCCACGCAGAGCGGCAGGGAGCCCCTCCGGGAGTTTGCACTGCTGGCAGACGAAGTCACTGGCCTTGTGCACTTTGATCTTCTCTGTCTTCCCTCTCACCACCCTAGATGCTGCTGGCCGTTATCCGTCCCAGACTTCTTGCTGCACTGGAATCAGATCTGTGTATATTTGAAGAGGTTATTTTAAGCACTTCGTTTCTACTTAGCCCTAGGAAGGGTCACATTGGATGACAACCTCCCTGGGTGTATTTGTTTTTGCAACATTAAAAGAAAAAACCCTTGGTGCTAGTCGTAGCTGATGATGCATGCTTTCCTCAGAAATGCACCACCGAATCCACCGTGTTTCACTGATAAGGGGCTGCATGTGCTTTGCTTTTGGAAACCTGGAGCACTTCCTGGGGAACAAGCACGCACGACTCTCATGACCACAGTTAAATCCATGAACTTGACGCTGCAGGGGTGAAGAGTCTAAGGGGGAATACCTTTTTCTATGGAAAACTCAAGTGCTTTTGATATTTATTTTAGCAGGAACAATCAAATGCTAAAAATAACTTCAAAGAGGAGGAAAAGTATTTCAGATAATCATTTCTTCTCCAAAAACGTACATCCTCATTAGGTGTTTCTAATATTGGGTTTGTGAAAGGGTTGTCTTTTTCTGGTATTCTATTACACGTTAAAATAGAAGGAGAAGATATTATTAAAAACTAAAGTAATTGCAGGGACATATTAAACCAAAGGGGTAAATGAAAAAAATTTCAAGTTTGTATCTAGAAAAGGAAATTAAGAAAAATTGGTGAAAATTCACAGTGGGCATTTTAAAAATCCATACCTCTGTCCCAAACCCCAAATGTTACTTTAGAAACATGAAACAGGCGGGTCAGCTCTAACTCTTTAGTTAAAGGAAATGTAATAGCTGTCAGACTGTTCGGCGTGCATGTGTTTGTGTGTAGAGGTGTGCTTGTGATGAAAGACTGTTTTGAGTTGTTGCATAAAGGAGTTTGATTTTGTGATTTTTAAAATGAGTTTTTATTTAGTGACCTCTTAGGGTAATTTAAAAGATGTATAATTTCCTTGTGTTTAATCAGATCTACTGTCAATGGACGAATAAACCTTGGTTTACAACATCTTGAATACTTGAGCATTGAAAATTAAAAAAAACAAAACAAGGAATAAATGTGTGTTGAATTGAAATTAGTTTGTCTCTTAGGATTTTTGTTGTTTGATGAGATGAAGCAAGGATCCCAGGGCGATCATCCCCCGCCCCCGCCCCGCCCCCCCCCCCCACCACCACCACATAATGAAGACACAAGGGTTTGGATAGATTAAATAGCCTGCCAGCACTCTGAAAAATGGTAGTAATGAACTCCTTAGGTAACTGATAACTCGGCCTTGAAGACTATACTTCATGTGTAAACTGTTAGGACTATAGTTTAAGAGCCTGTGGGAGCATATTTTTTATTGAGCCACCAAAGAAAATAATTTTAAGTAGTCCATCCCTTAATCTATTTCAGTTCAAACAGACCTTGGGCGTGCAGAACTCTGTGTTCTGTGTTGGTCAGGATAGGCTGACATATGCTTAAAAACATGCTAACCCCCAAATCTGAGCGGCCTCATAGCTAGGCTGACCATACATACTGTTTTAAAAGGGACAGAAAACAGCGGTACTGTCCCGTTGTAAACCGTACGTGTGTCAGCCTATTGACACCGTGAAGCTAGCCCGGTGAGACGCACTGTTTGAAATGGGACAGTACACTGTTTTCGGTCCCTTTTAAAGTGGTACATATGCTCAGCCTATCGATAGCATGAGTTTATTTCGCATTTCCACTAGACGGCTGTATGGGTCTGTTCCACTTAGCTTCTCAGGGACCCAACCTGGCAGAGGTTCTACCACCTTGAAGCTGTACCATCTGGTACTTTCAGGATTGGTCTTGTTTGCTGAGCAAGGAAAGAAGTCCGGAGAAGGGTGAAGGGCCTTTTCTTTTTCTCAGTCCGGAAGGGACACATGTCATGTTGCAGTCCTTGTCTAACCTCTGGGATCCTAGAAGTGTAAGGAAGCAAATGGTGGGCATTTGGTGGGTATTATTGTGATTATTTGCCACACATGATGGGTTAAGAATGATTCCCAAAGGAGCCCAACTCTTGATTCTAAACATTGGTAAAACGAAAGTCTCAAGCATAGAAAGGAATGATTTCCAATGATGTCCAAGGAGTGAATATCAGAACTTGGCCATCAAAGCAGTTAAAAGCCTCCTTTCTCTAATCCCCAGCAAATAAATTCATCGTCCCTAAAGTGGCCCAGCAACGGATCTGAGACTGGAAGAGGTGGTGGAGCTCACACTCCACCCACGGAAGAAAAAAAGCGCTGGGCTTTGAGGTCTCTTCTGATGGACGACAGGCTTCCACAGACCCGGCACCTAAGCCTTCTGGGTTAGAGGGGAAGGAGCCACGGAAGTGAGAGCGTGACCCCGCGCCGAAGCGCAAAGGCGTGGCGTCCAGACCCCCGCCGTGAGCACGCCGGGAGGGGAGCACGCCAGGAGGGGAGCAGCGCGGTTGATGGCCGTTTCTCACTGCATTGCGCCCCTGCGCAGCAAAGCTGAAGGGTCTCAGTGGCCCGCGTCACTGGGGGCAGTGTGCGTCTTTGGGCCTCTGGGTAATCGCTCATCCCCCCGCAGCTTTGTGCATTCATCAGGGGAGCCATTTACGCAAAGGGCAGCCAGCACCCCCTGCCCAGATCTACCACCTTCTCTTTAACTATGTCTGCAATTTAAGCAAAAGGCTTCCTCTTGAATTTCTTTACTATCTCGCACTTTGCAGAGAAGCAGAGCCAGTCTGGATATCGGGCTTTTTTATTTTTTGAAACAGAGATAGGAGAAAAAGGTTTTTTTTTTTTTTGTTTTTTGTTTTTTGTTTTTTGTTTTTTAAGAAATGAGGAGAGAGGAAAGGTGTGAATGCAGCTACTCTTCTTGCTTTAGCCCCAGACTTGGTCTGACCTCGGCGGTTTAAGCGCTATTAAAAAGCATCCAGTTCCTCTCTTGTTTTTAAAATTGTCAGCTGGGCAGAGACGGCCTCTGTAGCTCCGGCCTATGGGAGCCAAACAAACAAACAAAACGAACCATTTCTAATTGTGCAAAGTCATTTGAAAGCAAGGAGATCAATGTTCGGTGCTCACTTTTGAATTTAAATGTCCAAGTTTGAGGTCGTTCCAACTCATAATACCAACATAAATCAGTAGAAAGCGAAAGCCGTTCTCCGGCCTGCTGGAATGGCTGGGATCCTAAGCACGGAAGGAAGCGCGAGCCTGCCACGGATCGCGTCGTTCCACGCGTGTTCTCGTCAAACGCGAGGCTGCTGCTACTCAGAAATCCTCCCAAGCGTCCGCTCCGCCGGGGGCCAGCGCCTGGCTCCCAGCCAAGACGTCTGAAGCTTCAGTAGGGCGGCACCTAGTGGTCACGACGAAAAGCACATGCTCGGTAATCTCTGAGCCCTAATTCCTGACCCGATCCATGGCAATGTGGCAAAGTCAATGGCATTTCCTTTTAGTGGTTGGATCGCTTCCACTGGCTCACCTAAGCTATTGGGGCTGGGAGATGGGGTGATGTGGGGAGGAAGACTGGGGGAAGAGTATGCAGATTCTGAGCTTCAGAGTCCTGGGAGGCCTAGGCTGTGGGGGCTAGAAATTCGGAACAGCAGGGAGATAGCTTTGCTCACCACTCCCACTTGTCAGCAGAAAAGTGAGACTTCAACATTTGTAGCTTCCTTTGTCCCCAGGTTTCTGCAGGGCTTTCCCTAATATCAGGGACTGGGGACGTTCCAGTCGTAGCTGGAAAAAAAAACTGGGTTTTTGAGTATAGTTCCTGCTTTATACACAGCTCGGTATGAGGCCCAAGGTCCGACACTGACCAAGTTTTCGTGTCACCACACAGCTAGGCCAGTTGATCAACACCAGTAAGAGTCGCCTTAGGGGAGCTTCTTGGTCAGATGGGAAATCCGCTCAGCCCTTCTGAGCGTCAGAAGTGGGGGAAGGTGGGAGTTCCCTGGTGGTGTAGTGGCTTAAGGCTTCGGCGCTGGCGCTGTCAGCGCTGCGGCCTGGGTTCGATTCCCAGCCAGGGAGCTACCCACATACCAAAAAGCAAAAAAAAAAAAAAAAAAAAAAAAAAAAAAGGTGGAAGGAGCAAGGTTATGAAAGTAACCAGTTCCGCTTGCTCTGTTGGCCCCAGACTTGGTACGTCAGTGCTTTCGGGGAGATGTTTTGTCCGGAAGTGGGGGAGTCCAGGAGAGTTTACATGAGAGGGAAAGGTACAGTTCCAGTGATATGGGACTTGAAGGATGGGTCAGATTTCTGCAGGTTGAGATGGGGAACTGGGACCTACCCAAGGAGGGCAGGTGGAAAGTGAGAGAAAACTTCAGATCTGGGAAGGCGGCCGAGTCCAGGGTGAGGTGGAGGAGCCTCAGGTGGGTGGCTGAAGGGCTAGGGCCCCACAGAGGACGTGACGAAATCAGCTGACTGGTCGTGTGGGCCGGGGTGGGGTTGGGAAAGACTGGAGGTGGGACTTAGGGGGCCATTACAGCTCCCACAGCGGCTCTTCCATGTCACGAGGGCCGAAACGAACCCGGCTGCTAAGCCATATTGACGATGGATTTTAATTATCAACCGGTTTTTGTTTTCTGTTACAATAAAATTTGAAAATCTCAGGCAGAACCGGACTAAAAACTCTGGGAATTTGAGGACTTTCTTAGACACGGTCCGGCAGAAGTAACGCCCGGGCGTGAGTTACGATTTTATGACAAAATCCTAACCCTACATTCTATGATTTTGTAAGAAAAGATTTGGTATAGATGATACCAGCTCATAAAAAGGGGCATTATTTGTGCAACCAGAAGCTTACAGGGTCCGGGTGTTACTTCTGCTGGACCCTGCATGTGAGATCCTATCAGCTCTAAAGCAAGTCTGGAAAAATAAACATTGAAAAATCTTTTTTAGGAGGTTTAGGTACGTTCAGCTTGGGATGGGAGTGTTAAGCGTTTATTCCTTCTCTGTTAATCAGAACACCTTGCAGGTGATGGCGATCGTAGGGTGTTTTGTTTCGTTTTGTTTTGGTGGTGGCTTTAAACAAAGCTGGGAGGAGCCTCCGATGTCGGTGACCCGGTTTGGGGTGGCATGTAGGTTTTCTTCCAGTGCCAGTGTTGACAGCAGCTGACAGGAGAAGTGGCTGGCGGCGATGAGCCCCATCCTAAGGGCACAGATGCGCTGGTTCAGTGCAAAAGCCTCTTGCAGCATTAGCAATGCCTTCCCTGGGAACACTGTGGGGAGGGAAACCTCTTATTTTACAGTTGAGAAAGCCGGTTCAGATACTTAAGTGACGTTTCCAAGATCACACAGACAGTAAACATTAGAGTGTGCCAGCAAGTTATTAATAGCATTCTAGTGTCATGTCCATTGTTCTTGCCATTACTTCTTACCAAATGGCGTCCCACCATAGCCTCTCTCTTCCCTTATTGGTGGGTGTGCACACACGTGGGTGTGTGTTGGAAAAGTGGAGCAGGGCTGGTCCTGGCCACTAGCAACTTGCTTTCTCTTCTAAACCTGCGGGGACTGAATGGGCAGATGGGAAATCAGCTCAGCCCTTCAGAGGCCAAATGGGGCCAGCTGGCCAGCCAATCTCTAAGGGCCCGTCAAGATCTGAAATGGTCTCTCTCTGGCCCTTCACACACAGCAAGTACTCCATAGTTATTAATTTGAATTGTGATGGAATTTTCTCCAGGACAGCAACGTTCGGCCTAGTCACATTTTATAGGAAAGGAATGGGAGGAAGCCCCAGTGACGTGCCTTTGGACAACACTGTTGTTACCCTGGGCTCTTCTCTTGGTGAAACTGTGGAGTTATGGACTGAACTGCCACCCCTCTAAATTCGTATGTTGAAGTCCTCACCCCCATTGTGACTGCATCTGAAGATAGGGCTTCTAAAGAGGTAATTAAGGTTAGATGGGGTCATAAGAGTGAGCCCTAATCCTATATGACTGGTGTCCTTGCAAGAAGAGAGACACCAGGAATGCATACGCACAGGGAAAAGGCCGTGTGAGGACACAGTGAGAAGGTGGCCATCGGGAAGCCAAGGAGAGAGGCCACAGGACAAAGCAGCCCTGCTGACAGGTCTTGGCTTCCAGCCTCCGGGACTGTGAGAAGGCAAGTTTCTGTTGTTCAAGGCTTCTAGTCTATGATAGTCTGCAAGCAAGCTAATACAGACCGTTTCCTCAATTATCCAAGGATTGAATTGGCAGATCCCAAAGTCCTTTGCTTTCCCCCCTCTTTATTATTGCTGGAAATTCCCGATTTCTGGACATTTCATAGACTGTTTGCCCCTTCACCTGAGAGGAGAAAGCTCCTCAGATGTGGAGCAGAAAGAATTGCATGGGATTTGTCAATCAGAAAACTTGAGGTCTTGGCGGCTGGTTAGGTCTCCACCAAAGTTCACGGTCTCCAAAGAACCCACCCCAAACTGGTGGGTCTGGCCTCTTGTTTTTGAAAAGCTCCATTTGTGCTGCCCAGGAACGGATACATAATCTGTGGATCCAGTGCAAAATGGAAATGCGGGATCCCTTGTTCAAAAATCATTCAAGATTTCAAGATGGCAACAGCAGAGAATGAAACCAGGCACAAACCCCCAGCTGGCCCAGGTTGCAGACACCGCAAGTCACCCAGGTGCTGCCTCTGCCACAACAATGAGGTAGATCCACGTGTGATCCCTCACGTGAGAATGTTCTAGATCACACTGACTTGGGGTCCATTTTACTAATACGGCTAATATTCAATCATGGAAACTGAGATCAGGACTTAATTTTACTTGCAAGGAATGGGTGTTACCATGAAAACTTGGTGAAGTTCACATCTCTGAAGCAGTTAAAGTTTAAACACCTTTTATTTCAAGAAATAATGCTTCTAGACTTTCCTGAAGCCAGAATTGTTCTATAAAAGTATCACAGGATATTACACAAGATTAAAAAAACACAGTATGCCTCCCAATAACTTGAAACTTTTTTTACAAAGCACATCATTCATGACCATAAATATGTTTCTTCTGTCATTCAGTTGGTGACACACACATTTGATAAAGAGCTCGTTACTTTTAACACATGTACAGGGTCTATCATAAAAACGCAAAGTTAGCCAAGATTCAACTATAATATGTTCAATTTTCTTTAAAAAGAGGTTTTACCTCAAACACTTAAAGCAAACATAATTTACCTATGTGTTTGAATGATCTAAAAAGAATATCACTGTTAAGGTATTTGGGGGAAGTTGATTAGGATATTGATAACTTTCAATGAGGTAATTCTTTTGCTGGTATTTAGAAATCTAATACATAACAGGAACATTTTCAGGAACACAGAATTTGAAAAGCTGTTTTGAACTATGCCTTTTTAAAAAAATCAGAACTTGGCGAAGGCCTTAAAAATAACCATACCACACATACGGTGTATTTAAATTCTGAAACATTCTTGAGTTTGTTTTATTGAAAAAAAATTCCTCATATAAATTCAAAATGAAACATACCGTCTCCATACTTAAGCTTATTAGCCAGGTTAACAAAACAAAGAGGAGGGGAAAAAAGTTTTCAGTCCTTTTATCCTGTTAAGAAAATACTAAAAATTTAGCAATGTTAAGCACAGCTCGAACACTTTGGGGCTAGGCACAGAGAGCGCGGGCCATCTTTGTTTTGTGTATTTATGTGTATTTATGTTTACTGCCAACATCATTAGCCATGCCTTTCTGCTAATCAATTTTAGCAAGTCGAGGTGCAACACATGCAGTATTTTCTGGCAAAAGCGTGTTAAACAATATGGGATCCATACTGTGTGTCGTCTGGCGGGGTGGAGGTCTCTTTTACTTTGTCACAGTGAGACAAGCAGTGACAAGCCTGTAAAAAAGTGATCATAATAACAAGACTAACCAAATAGACATGGCGTTTCGCTCTCAAAGTGCAAAATCACAGAACTAAAATGATGAATCGAAAAATTCCAGTGGTCACAAAGGAATCAAAACCACAGGAGGCAGGCAGTGGAAAGTGTGTTGAAAGACTGACCCAGGATGTCCAGTTCCAGAAACTCAGCAAGGCACCAGTTTGGCCATCTTCATCGGATAGCATTTATATATGCATGTCCCTACTACTTCCAAAAGATAACACTGTTTTTGTACCCCCTCCCCCCCAAAAAAAAAACAAACAAAAAAATCGACAAATCCACCTTTCTTTCTACTCCTGACACACAGTGAATGACAGCTCTGAGTCCCTGGGCGGTGGCTGGCATGCACACTGACTTCTACTGCACGGACGCGCGTAGGGTACGGTGGAATGTTGGTTGTCATGATTGCCTTTATTAGTTTACTAATAAAAAGTAAAAAAAAAAATACTGTGTTTAGGGTAATAGAAGCATTTTGTCGGAGGAGGCGCAGCCGACGCGGGTCTGCACGCTTCCGGTTCCGGGAGTCTTCACCTCGGTCCACGCGCTGCCCCGCGCGGCTGGGTGGACAGGCCCCGCCCCCAAGGCGGGCCCCGGGCCGTCTGACGGGCAGCGTCGCCGTCAGAACGCACAGGGAGATCCAGTCAATCCTTGGAAACCCCTCCTGGTGCCTGTGAAGCCCCGGCCCGGCCCTGGCCCGCCCTGGCCACGGAAATCCGTTTCAAGACGATCGGTCTCCTCACGCTCCCTCCCTCCGTCAGTTTTATGATTTCTCCAGTGTTCAGATTGCAGACAACTACCTTCCAGGGTGTCGTTATTCCATTCAAGTGTCTTCTCTGGACTGAACGTTGGTCGGTTGGAATGCAGGGTTCGAAGGTCAGCTGGCAAGGTCAAACGAGGGGCTTCCCCAACCGCGGGCCGTGGGGCTTCCTCCGCGGAGGCCGTCTCTGCCGGCACCCGGGGCGCAGCACGTACAGCCAGGAACCCAGCACGTTGAACAGTTTTAGTCTTATTGGCTTTGTTTTGCTCGTCGTGACTGTTCAGCAGTGCAAATACTCTATCTACATCCTTCAAGTAATGAGTCCAGTCGACCAGACTAAGTCTATAGTTCTGTCTGTGTTCATAGATGCTTTCGTTGACGCTGTAGAAATCCTCCAGGCCTCGCCAGTTGATGTCTGCAGTGAGACTGGGCAGGTTAACCTTCCCATCCATCCCATAACTATCCCCTGTGAAAGGAGAGATGAAGGTGGGTCATTTGTGGAGAAACTATGTCCTACTTTCAGACAAACAACTTACATTGGCTTTCCAGAGCAAATCCATTTGAAATATAATGCGAAGAAGCGTGTTCCCCTAGTAATTTGTTCATCAAGGAGTGGCCTTACTTACAACAGTGATTGACCAATAACAAATAACTGGAAAGAGGATCAAACAAGTGAAAACTGTGATTAGGGACAGGGGGTGCTGGAAATGCACTGTCAGATGGGCTCACGGTTCACTCCTGGCTCTCCTCACGTCAACTCTGTCACTAAGGAATTCTGGGACTGAGTCTTTTGAGTCTTGGTACCTCATCCGTCAAATGTAAGAATCATTTTATGATAAAACCTTTACAACTTTTGGAGTCGCTGGGTGAATGATGAAACTGAAAATATCTTAATGGAATAGGCAATGCTTCGTAAGATATTTTTATTTTACATTTCCTGCTGCTTAGGATAAAAACAAACCTGAATGCTATTAAATGCTTCAAATCAAATGCTAGAATCTGTTTCTTTGATTTTTGTTTTTGCCCTAAAAGTTCTATGTCTTCGGTAAGTCAGTCTTTCAGTGATTTTCACAGTATGCAAAGAAGGTGCCAGCCTTTTCTCTCACATCTTTCTATACCACCAAGATGACGGTGCTTGTGCAGAAAACGTCTTTTCTCTAGTTGCACCCCAGTACCATTTGAAAGAGGCGGTGTAATGAATGCAACGAGCTACCCAGAAAGCAACACAGATCGGCAGGAAGAAAAAAACTACACAAAAAACCCACACTCGCAGCTCAACTGGAAGACAGAAAGTGATAGAATCTGCAGATCACCTGTAAGTAAACAAGAGTTAATACTGACTCTTAGCCGAGCTGCGTATTTCACACTTCGGGCACAAGCCCTGGGAAAGAGGGCAAGAAAAGGAGAAGGTGAGGCGGGAGCTCAGGACTGGTCTGCAGCCATCGCTGGAACGAATGTCAACCTCAAGTGTGAAATGCTGAGTCCCTGTGCATCCCCTGGCGGCGGTGAGGACGGGGCTTAAGTGCACGTGACTCAAGGTGACTGGCTCGGAAAGGCATTGTTTCAGGGAGAAAAGGGCGCAAAGGAAGGGATGCACTCCCTGGAAACGGGGCGATAAAGACAAAGGATGTAAAGTGGGGGGCAATTTCTGGTCCTGTAAGAAAAACAGAAACAAAAAATGGGAGAATACTCAATCTCTCCCACTCCCACTCACAAATAATAATAAAATAAAAAAGTAAATAGAAAATGCGCTTGGTCACACTGATGGAAAAAGATTCTCTTAATCTAGGGATCTTGTAAATACTCGTACTTCACACCCAGGAAATTAATAAAGGTGGCCTAAATCTACGCGCAATTGTTATGAAAGAAAATAGAAAGTAAGAAAAAAATCTATCATCTTAAAAAAAAATCTATTATCTTATGAAATTAAAGTATAAGCCAAGGATCTTGTATCCAGCCAACCTCTTTCAAGTAGTAAGGCCACAGAAAAACAGATTTAAAAATATAAGAATACAGAGAATACTGTATACATCAGCTCTTCTCAAATAGTCTTCCAGAAGATAAATTTCATTCAATCAAGAAATCACTGGGGATAGTTCAGCAAAAAGTATGGTGGTGAGCATTTAATATAGTTAATCAGATCTAGGAGTAAAACAAAGGTAGGTGAAGGGTAAACACATAATATTAATATATACATTTCATGTGATAAAGGGGAAATAATGCACCTAAAAATAAGAGGAAAAATAGAAAAGCTGAAAGAGAATAAGTTCACTGAGAGTATAGTTTAAGTAACAGTTGGGAGTCAAAGAACACCATTAAAAATTGACCACTGAGATAATAAAAGATTAAATAAGAAACAAGGACGAGGGACATTAAAATGTACAAGTTCAAAGGCAACTGACCGATAGGACAACAATACAAACCCTACTAAGTTCCAAAGGGAAATATAAAAGGCAACCAGTTTTATAAAGAAGCAGCAATCTATAGAAGATACAATGAGAACGAGAGACATAATAATAGGAGATACTCCATCCAAGACAGAACAAGTGGACTAAAAAGAAATTAGAATACAGGCACTCCTCACTTAATCACCCAGTTCCGTTCCCACCACTAGGTCGTTACCACTAGGCGTTAAGCAAATGGGTTGATGTCTTGTGGTGTGTTGTGGCGCCATAAGGCATGTAATTTTCAATAGACATCATGTGACACCACACTTACGAACGAACTATGTAGTCCTGTGTGATTGTGAAAGCTTCGTGTAGTGAATACTAACCAACTGAGGAAACAAAGACAAAAACTGAGAAAGGTTCCTGAGACACACACAGACGGAGAACTGGTCCTAAGTCCGAGCGGTGGTTAAACAGGTAGGTCGTTAAACAGCAATTATGCAGGGGTTTTACTGATGAAAGTAATAGTAATAACAATGATAAAATATTATGAATAAATTTGACAAAGAATGTGCAACACCTGTAAGTAAATACTTTAAAAGTCTCCTGAAAAACCGAGAAGTATATGTGACTGAGCAGAAAGTTATCCTTTGTTTTTGGGTAGAAGACTCAGCATCGTAAAGTTATCAATTCTTCCTGATAATTCTTTCAAAAACAGATAGGAAAAAATGGGCAGAAGACATAATTGGATAATCTACAAAAATATGTTAAATGGAAGCTAAATATAAGGGGATGGAAAGAGGGGTCACATTAGGTGGTGAACTTATTATGCATCAAGTTGACAATGCACTGTGGAATTGTATGCCTGAAACCTATGTAATCCTTGCTAACAGATGTCACCCCAATAAGTCTAACAATAAAAATGAATTAAAAAAAATATGTTAAATGGCCTTTAAACTTCCAAACACATGTCCAACGTAACTGCAGTACAAATGAAAACCATACCGACATACCGTTTCTTTCTCATTCAATTGGGGAAAAAATGAAAAAGCCTGACAGCTGTTGAAAGCAGACAGGCCTACATTGATGATGGAGATGCAAAATGGTACGTACGACCTTTATGGAGAGGAATTTGGCAATAGTTAATACATCCATGTATGCCTTTACCCATTGACTCAGTAATCCCATAGGTAGGAATTTACCCTGAAGATATGCTCAACAATATGAAATATATTTGCACAAGGCTCTTTATTGCAGCACTATCTGTAGTTGCAAAATATGAAAATAACTGAAATGTCTATACATAAAAGTGTGGTTGAATAAATGACACCTACACTATAAAGTCGTGGTAAGAGAATGGGAAAATCTCTATGAACTGCTAAAGAGGATATATTTTGAAGTGAAAATTATATTTTTAAGTGAAAAAGAAACCAAGTAAAATATTTATTCAGGGAGGAAAGGTGTGAATAGGTTTTTTTTCAGAAAAGTGAATTTTCAAACTAAATGTAGATGATTTCAAGTTGCATTTAATTCTCTTTGAACCCCAGAAATAGAAAGGTGGTGAAACCACTAAGGGAAATTCAAAAACCCATACAGGGGAGTCACCTTTCTTTCTGGATGACACTTACTTACTTTTAATAAAAACTTGACCACATAATCATATCACACTGCAGTCTACAGACGGGTGACTTAGAGAGCCCACATACGTGGAATTTTAATTCTTCCTGGAGCAGTGTTATAGTCCGCAAGGGTCAGCCTGACTCCTGCTGACTATCTTGGCTTGTTCTATTCCCTTTCCCCACGTCACCTGTGACCCAGCGTCATGGAACAACCTAGGCCACTGAAAGCACCGCCTCTCTCCCTCTTCAGCACTTGTATTCATTCCTAGAACGTGCTCGGGACCTCACCATCCGAGTCAGCTCTCAGCTTCGAGACTCAGTCCGAGCATCATCCTCCACCACGAAGCCTTTGGGGACCCTCCTCCCGCCTTCCTTGGGGTTTCCGCGTGACCCCCGTGGCACAGCGCCCCCCGGGACGTGCGTCTGGGGCTCCGCGCTCTGCAGCCAGCATGGAATCCCACCCGGCCGGTTGTGGGCAATTTGAAGGAGCCGAGTGAGCCGGCCGGAACTGCAGGCGCGTTCTGGCTTCGTCGGTCGCTGCTGACTTGGAGCATTCCTGTGACTGTCCTCCCAAGTTCCCGTTCTGAGGGCGCTGGTTTGCTTTTCAACACTGCGAGCCTGACCGAGCGCCTGCACCAACAGAGGCACTTGGCACTCCTGTCCCCTCGGCTCTGCGCGTGTCTGTTCTCTTGGAAAGCTTTTCTGGAAGTGCAGGGGGCAGGGCCCGTCGGGGGGCGCTGCGCCTGGTTGTCAGGGCCCGCTGGGGCCCCCACAGCACACTTGTGAGCAGGGTGCGAAGCGCACGGCCGCACGCAGCGGCTTTGGCTTTGAACCCACACCTTCCAGGTCCCCTCGTCGCCTTAGGAGGCCAACCTCACCTCCAGCCTCTTTAACACCAAACCCTGACCTCGACCTGCCTCTTGGTCAAGCACCTGAAGTGGACAAGTCCAGCCGCGCCAGCAAGGCAGCTGAAGAATGGAGTCCTGGGATGTGGGAGAGAGAAGAAAAGCAGGGGTGCCGCACGAGAGCCCCCCAACAGGGCAGTGAGCTGGGGGGGGGGGGCTGCAGCAGGCAGAGGTGGGCTTGTGGGCTGTGCTCTGGGTTGCCCATAAGTGACAATGGAGATGGTGGCCGGGCCGACGAATAGCTCTTTTTGTGTTTCTTCTAAAACAGGGTAACAGTCTTTGGAATGACAGGGTCACTTGCTCTCCGCTTTTACGTGCTGTGTCCTTCACGGAAATGTTTTTGCGTCCCATGTCACGCCTTCCTCATAAGGCCCATCATTGCGGGGGGTTGGTACGTGCCAGACTCTGTTCTCGGCCTCTCACTGGAGAGGCTGGGATTTGACACATGGCAGTCTGGCGCCAGCGTCGATGCTCTAACCACCGTGCTCCACAGCCTCCCACCCACATCCACCTGCGAGGCCCGGATCGCTGCTCTCCGGGGAGGGGAGGTGGAGAAGCAGAGGCGGTGGGGACAGCAGCGTGGCCTGCTGGCCTGCGGGAGGCTCAGGAAGTCGCCCTGCCAGCGCGAGGCTGCCAGGAACCGCCACCGACCACACCCCGGGACCGCCACGCACTCCTGGCGGATGTCACGGGGCAGTGGCAGCTCCCGTAGGTGGCGGGGGAGATGCACACCCCCCTCGACCCACAGATCCTATGCTGCTGTGCCACCACAGAAATGACTGCCTGCCACTCACAGCGAAGACTGTGTCCTGCGTCACGGGGGCCACTTTCTGAGCTGTGTCCTCACTCTGAGCTCGTCCTCACTGAAAAACGGACCGGTGGGACTGAGCAGGGCACACCGCTGTCCCTGCCTCACGTGCACACCAACCTCCCAAGACAGACAGACAAACACATGACCAAGTGGCCCAGGGAACAGACCTGCTTTTCGAAGACCTTTTAAATGTGTCTAAGGATTGAGTTTTGAAAAATGGAAGGCAGTTTCGCCCGTCTTGTCGGGGATTCATTTTTGAAAATACACTTGAATTTCCGAATTTGCGACTCCTCAGGTTGGCTTGGTATCGTTTTCCTCAAAGTCTTTTCTAATGAAATTTCATAATTACAAATGTATTTTGGTTCATTTCCTAAAAATTAAAAACGAGCCCCAAACCTTAACTAATCAAGGCTTCTGAACCCCCTTGGCAGTGCCATCATGGGGGGCTGTGGAACCCCACCTGGAGGCAGCTTTTCCGGCAGCTCCACATGCACGACGGCTTCGCCCGTGTCTGCTCCCTTTCACCCCAACCGGGAAGAGCGGGCCGCTACGCCCACGTCAAACACTGCATCCGGGTGCCCAGTGAGTCCCCAGGTGTGACAGGCAAACGCCCCCAAACCCCGGAATTTATTTATAAAAATGGTGTTTTTTCTTACATGTTGAAACGTCAGTCACCTTCAAAGTAATCTCCGTTGGGTACAGTACACCTATCGAGATGCTTTTTCCACCACTCAAAACAGTTTTTGAAGTTGACGATTTAGATGCCTTTTAGTGCTTCTGCCATATTTTGTTTCACCTCTTCCAGGTCAGCAAAACCTTTCGCTTGGGGAGTCTATTTTCCCTTGGGGGCACACAAAATAAGTCCCTCAGGATGAGATCAGGTGAATAGGGAGGGTGGGGCGTCGTGGCCATGCGGCTCCCAGTCAAAACCTGCTGAGCACTCAGCGCGGTGTGGGCAGGTGCACGTTGCTCACGTCAATCTCACACCATGAAGGAGCAAATGCGTTGAGAGAGTCTCCAAAAAAATTCACTGAAGCCGAATGTGGCCTCTGGTGCCCGGATGCAGACGGGCTCCTGGAACACTCACCTAGCGGGGGAAGCCGTACGACAAGGGGCCCGCCCTCCAGAAGGTAATTCTGGTTTTTTTGGGGTCCCCCTCGCATCCTTAGATTTGTCCCTCAGTAAGGTATTTAGGACAAAAATAAAAGCAACTGGTAACACTACACCCTGCACACGCTTTCCACGGCCCGGTGACCAGCGTGGGGACTGCACCCACACAGTAGCGAGGGGCCTGGCCCCGCTTAGTGGTGGTGGCAGGGCGCAGGGGGGCGGGCAGCCCCAGACGCCCTAACTGCGGCTGCAGCTACACGTTCTACACCTCAAAGCTGCGCACGGATGACCTGCTGGGGAAGGCCTCTGACTGAGCTCTGGCCAGACTCGTGTCTTCAATAACTTGTTCATATCCTCGTGACAGAAGTGACAGAAGGCCAGCTGTGAAACTGAGTGCCTCATAAAGTAGCCGTGAAGTCGGTATTTAGTACTAGGCCCACTGACAGTGTCACACTCTGGGAATACCTGACCGTGGCCCCCGGGGACCAGCGCTGGCGTGTGGGGTATTACCTCGTCAGCCCATGTCCCGGGTGAGACCAGCTTAAGAGAGGGTTCTTCTGCTCTGTCTTACGGGTGCTAGGGGGTGACGTGGGGCCGATGTGGGGGCAGAGTGAGGGAAGGAGAGAAGAGAGAAGGGAAAAAGAAGAGATAGAAATGGTTATCCAACAGCCCCAAACGCCCAGCGTCCTTTGTTTGCTTACATCTGCCCACCACCTTTCCTAGTGCTTAGCTTCTCGTCAGACCACCGAGACCACTGAGCTGCCCTCTAAAAGGAGGTTTCTGAGACCGCAGCTCTGGAGGTGGGGGCCGGGGGGTGGCAGTGGGCGGACAGGAGCCCCGATGATGCACACTTTCCTTGGTTTCTCTGAGACCGTACCCAGGTGCCTTTAATGGAAGTTTTCCTCCCAAGCAATTTCATTAACTAGGGTGCTGACACATCCTACCTCAGTTTCCCCACGCTAGAGGTGGTGAGGACAGTCCCCTCCTGCCCCTCCATGGCACATTTCTGACAAGCCCACCTGAGATCTATGCTTGGAGTGGAAAATTAGCAAAAGCCGAAGATGCCATGGGGCGTCTGGGTGCCTCCTCTGGAGCACGACAAGGGAGGGGGGCCTGCTTAGGATGTTCTGTGTGCCCCGCGGTGTTGTCTCAATGCTATGCCGAGACCCCGTCCCAGCCCCTTCTCGTCCATCACCGCCAGTCCCAGAGCCTCCTGCATGGTGGCACGGCTGCTTTTCACCACCCACGTTAATTAAGCACTGTTAATGGGGAGGCACCTTCTACTTCCTCCAACTTCTGCTTTAGATGGCTCTTAAAATCCCCATCGCGCCCCTGGTGCCTTCGACATCATGGTTCATAATAATCTCTAACCAGTTTCCATGAAGCCGCTCCCCCAAACCAACGTGTAAGCACCACCAGGGGCAGAAGTCGCCCCCGTCCCCCTGGGGCTGCCAAGGGTCATTCTGGTTTCCCCCCATCACATCATTCCATGCTTACAAGCATCATCCAACAAGAAAACAAGCACAGAGGTGAGTGAATGCTCTGGGACACCTTGTGACAGTGAGCTGATTTAAAAGCAACAGGACAGACCTGGAACCAATGACACGAGATGGGGGAGAGAGCTGTTAGAGCATGCATGACCCCAGCTACGTGCTGTGCAACGTGGTAAGAAACAGAAATAAGCTGAAATGGCCGGATCATGCAATTATTGGGGAAGAAGCTGCCAGGGAAGAATAAAAAAGGGCAAATACCTGTGTAGGTCATAGCTTCCTCCATCTTTATTTCCTGATATAGGAAAATACAAGAGTAATTTACGTTAGCGTTAGGACGCATAAAACCATTCACTGTGCACGATAGCACTCCGTGCACAAAATCCTAGAAAGAAACATACTGTGTTAACTACAGACAGGGCTGAAGCCCCACGGAGCTTTTCTAGTAGACAGGTTCAAAGTGAGGATTGAAAGCTATAACTAAAAAGGTTTAAGACAGAACATCGAAAAGTTCACACGAACAATGCGGGTGAGAAAGGCGGAGATCCCATTTAAAAGCAGCGAGGAAGTGCTTCCAGAAGTCTGTGTTAAGTCTCAGCAAAAAATTAAGTTCTGGTTGTTTTTAGACAAAACACTCGAAGAAAGGGGCCCATAATTCTCTCCCTCAGGAATTGTCTGGAAAGTGGAGAGGACTACATGAAGTGGAGCAGCAATAACTGGCCACCTGGTGTGTCATTTCGCCACCAGGAGACTCGATCAGGTTTCACTAAGTGGAGTTGTTATGTCATCACCAATATGTTCTCTGCAGGGCAACTGTCTGGGTGTAATATTTCCAGTGCCTCTGCAAAGAGGTTTTTGTGGGCTTTTTCCAGGTTTTTGTGGGCTTTTCTTTTCTTTTAGGAAGGTCTGAGGAAAAGGTCAACAAGTCAGCAAGATGTTTGAAGAGATTGGAGTGGAATGGGGTCAGTGACCAAGAGACCTATTTGCAGGTCAGGACTGGGCGCTTCCGGCTGGCAACTGATTTCACTCAGGTGTTAACTGAGGGGTGTTGACTGATGGCTGAGATAGGACCTCTCACCCAGGGTTTGTGATTTCTTATGGGACTTTCAGGACCCTGCAATGGTAAACGTGACAGGTGGTGATGTCTGTCATTTTAGGATGCCCCACCCCCTACCCCTTTAAGTCATATGACTCAGGGAGCTGTCAAGTGTTACTGCGGGTGGTGCCAGTGCTACGCAGGACCCCCAGAGACACAGGCTGTTAAGGACACTGAGAAAACTCAGTGGCACGACAGAGGTTCCTGCAAACTGCTCCCCACTGCCTGGGCGTCCAGCTCTCCACCCTTCTGGGGTTGGCAGGCTAGGCCGACGCCACTGGCCTTGGCCTAGTTCTGCTCTTTCTCCTTCCTCCCATGGACAGCTGGTATTTACATTTCCACAAGCATTATGAGAAAACAGCTATTCTCTGTAACTAGGAAAGAGCTGGGACAGACACTGAAAAGGGCTGACTGCATTGCCATGAGCCAGTTAAACACTGCAGACCAGGGAGAGAACATCTGGTCGATTCCACACAGGCCCTCTTATACTTTTAGATCCTGGGACAACGAATAGCTCACCTATCTCTAGTTTCAGATGGGAACTGCTGGCAAAAGAAACGTATTCACTGTGTCATGGGCAGGGGTCCAATCGGAGGAGGTCCAAACTGTGATAAGCAAAAATAGGATATTGTGTGTTTCCACGCAAATTCTCTTAAAATGAGTAGGATGTCCTGGTTTATCTAGAGTGTATTTTATGATTGCTGACAGCAATAACAAATCAATTCCAATGCTTTTGTCCCACCTTTTAATGGATGCTTCTATCAGGACTGGAGGTTTAAAGAAATAGACCTGTGGGAGAGTTTGGGATGAAACACTCACCAAATCTTTTGGCGCGTGACATTTCTCACTCATGCATCCAGAGTTAAATTTAGAGAAGAGCTTGTGTTTGCAATAGCCTAAAAAGCTTCCCCTGTAATTATCCCATACGGTATGTTTCTATGCATATACTTGCAGACATTTCGAAGGTAGAAAGAACACTTGACAACACAAAAGACTTCCAGGTAATACAGGAAAAAGCGTGTTTTTCCTTACCTGCGTCCAGGCCCTTCGGTCTTGGGTTGCACTGCCTGTAGCCTTGACAGCTCCGGAGCTCCATCAGCTGCACGTGGAGCTGATTCAAAACACCCCGTTCGACGGTGTGCACCGTGTTGGTGAGCTGTGGGGGAAGACACCAGGACAAGAGGGTTCAGCTGGCGCTCCGCTGAGGTTCAGTGACCTTCAAGGAGTGCAAACAGCCCGACTTACCTGGTAAGGATCTGTGTTCATGTCAAAGAACTCCAAAAAGCCTGTGGCGAACTCGCAGAAAAGAAAATTGTGCGTCTCGTTGACCGTACGCAAACACCAGTAGGTGTTATTGTTAGAACTCGTGCAAGCACAGAAAGACCCCACTGTTGGGAAACAAAAAGAAAAAAGAAAAACATAATGAAAGGAATGGACAACGGAGGCAGGCTAGCTATCCAGCGTTTCCTTATCTTCTCCCTTTAAGACTCTCATTTTCTTTTTCAAAGTACTATGTGTGTAGATGTTGAAAGTAACTGTATTCCCCACTCTGTATACTCATTTTCCGTGACGTGTGCGTTGATCTGATTTCGGACCAGACTGTTCGTTGGTTCGATTATTTGTTTATCTATCTAACGTGTATTGGGCATCACCTTTGTGTCAGGGGTGCGGCATCTCACAGACATGGTCTCTTATCTTGAGAAACTTACAGTCTAGAAGGGGAGACAAACTCTAGACAAAACCATAAAAAGCACAGACTGTATTATGACAAATGTGAGGAATTCTGTGGAGAAAAAATATGCTGAAAAAATAGCATGTAGGAAAGGGGCTTACCCTAGCCTGAGGCACAGGGAAGGTCTCAGTGAGAAGAGATGGTGCCGTGGAGCTCAGGGGGTGAGTAGGCCAAGGACGGGCACAGGGGTTTGGGTGGGGGTGGGGTCAAAAGCCTTTTGGGGAGTGGAAACAGCATGTGCAAAGGCCCTGTGGTGGGAGGGAACTTAGGATGCTCGAGGCACAGAGAGAAGCCAAGCAGCAGAAGCAGGCGAGTGTGGGAGGAAATGGGCCAGCGTAGGGCAGGTACATGGAGGCAGGAGTTTGTTAGACACGTTAAAGATTCGCTCTTTACCTTAAAACAAAACCAAACAGGTTGGGTTAATTGATGACCCTAAATCCTGTGAGCAGAACAAACTGGAAAGAGGAAGAGGGGAGTCTGGGGGACACGTGGGAGGTGTGGCAGCAGTTGAGGTGAGCCGTGGTGGGGTCCCGGGTAGGACAGTCCTGGCTCGGATGGGGAGAGGGTGGTGGAGTGAAGGTTGCACGCAAACTGTGACGTCACATTTCTCAGCACTTCACCTTTAAAGGGGCTTGCCATCCTGGACACAATGAATTCATCACTTCCTCAAGACCTCTGCTCCTGCCATTCCTTTTGGGGGTGCTTCCCCCGCCCCCTTTCATATGGATTGCTTCTCTTGGCCCTTAAGGTTTCAGGTTAAATTTCAGCTCCGCTGAAAGGCCCATCATCCCTTGCTCTCTAAAACGGTCCCTTTTAATCATTTTGATCATGGTGTCCTTATAGTGTCACTATCCCTTGGCATTATTTTATTCATTTCATTTACTTTCTCTTTGCTATGCCTCACCCCCGCCCCCCGGCCCCCCAGAGTGTCAGTGTGAAGAGGGCAGAGAATGAGGGACAGCTTGCTCCTTGTGTCTGCAGGGCTCAGCCCAGGTCTGGTGGAGAACAGACCCCTGCCGTCTGAACGGCCCTCGGAGACCGCCCCCCACCCCGCACCTCGCTTTAGGGAACCCCACTGAAAGTTAAGTGCTATGACTTTAAGAGGTCCTTCAGCCTTCGCGTGACTATACACTTAAATGCAAACACAGATGCTAACGTAAGATACAGCAGGACAGAAAAATAAAATAAAAATTCGCAGGGACGGGCCTTTGGTTCCCTCCAAGAATGGCCCATGGGTTCCTGGGCGTCCCTGAACCTCAGTTTAAGAGACACTGACCTGGGTGGTGTCCTGGGACCCTGTCAGTTAGAAGACCCCATGTTTCGGCTACACCACGGGATGGTAAGCCTCGCCAGATGACGCGGAATCTGGGCTGTCCCTGTACGTGACCTCAGCGAACACAGCGCGCTAATTCTAAAAGCGGGGGTCATGATTACACATCCTCAGCCATTATTCTGCAAGCGGCATGAGACTGACTCGAACACGGCCCCTGCCTTTAAGGAGCTTTTACCTCCTTTCCTCAGACTTAGAGCAAGCCCGTGACATGAAGCGGACACGGCCTATATTCTGGGCAGGTTTGCGTGGCCGTTTATGTGGTTCCTTGTTCTAGAGCGATGTTCCTGGGCAGGAACTCTATCGGGGGCTGGGCACTGTGTGACAACAGCAGGAGAAAAATCCGGAGAAAGCGTGGTATTTTCAAACACAAACGACCCCCGCCCTCCAGACTTTCTAAAGAAAAATCTGATGGTTGGCAGCAGGACGCTAGCCGCCTGGGGAGAGGAAGGATCCCGGAGTGCGGGTTGCCGGCGGCGGGGCCCCTCGTGCGGCCTGCGCGGTGGCCGGCCGCTGGGGGCGGGGACTCACGATTCCAGAAGGGGGCGGTCTGCCAGTGGTTGTTGTCGTGGGTGAAGCAGGTGAGGCCGGGCAGGCTGCACTCGTCCCCCTTCCTCTGGCGCTTCTTCTCCTTGCGCTCCTTCCGCCGCCGCCGGTGCTCCTTGAAGAGCTGCAGCTTGCTGTCCACTTCCTGCGCCGCCTCCCTGTCGGGACAGAAGGGGCCGCTGTCACGACCGCGAAGCGCGCTCTCAGTTACAGGCGCCGCCGGCCCACCGACTCCGCGGACACGCCGTACGAGGCGCAGGGGCAGCTGGTACTGTTCACGGAGGCCCCTCCCACGCCATGGGCAGTGCGGGCGAACCCACTCGTGACCGCTCTCAGCCTCAACCGCACCGACTTTTCCTTCCTCGTTTACGTGTCAACATGGGCGGAACTGAACGTCACCAGGCACCCTGCACCCCGCCAGCCCCCTCTTTTGGACAAAGGGCTTAACAGCCTGATGCCCCTGACGCCAGCGGCTGGTGGGATGAGACGGATGAGACTGGAAGGTTTCTAAAACCTTTTGACACACGTGACGCTATTTGGGGAAGAAAAGTTTATTAAAGGTATTGGGGTGACACTGGTGAGCAAAACGACATGGGTTTCAAGTGTACACGTCTCTGATACACCGTCTGTATAGGCCCTGTGTGCTCCCCACCCCCAGTCAGTTCCTCCATCACCGCAGATTTGACCCCCTTCACCCTCTCCTGCCCTGTACCCTTTGGTCACCACCAAACTGTTGTCTGTGTCCACGGTTTTTGTTTGTTGGTCCGTCTTGGTTGGTTGTTGCTTTCTGTTTTGTATTCCATGTTATGAATGAAACCCTACGGGGCCGACTTTTTCCGTCTGACGGACTTGGCAGAGCACGGTCATCTTGGTTTCCCAGAAGGGCTCACATTTTGTTGCCCTGTGCACCCTGAATCCTTTCCCATGCAAATTTTACTATTATTCAAAAAAAAAAAGTACATTTCTTCCTACTGTCAGCACTCACCAGGATGGCAGGCTGCTCTCTTAGAATACTGTGACCCACCCCGGAGGCCACATCTCCCAGGCGCTTCGCGGAGGCAAGGAAACCTAGTGACCGCACGCACGTGGCCAAGGGCTCGTAGGATTGCGGCAAATTCCGCGCGGCTGCCTTGGCGGGGGGTGGGCTTGTTTTCAACTGCTGGAGCTGGACCCTCCCCAGCGGAAGCTACTTTTCCCAAGCAGCACCCCACGGGTCCCTCCAGCCTTCCGGAAGTGCCCGGGAGCACGGTCCTCTCCTCCCAGCAAAGGTGGGAAACAGTTACTTACTTGAATGGATGAAGATGGATCTTTAATTTCTCTTGCTTTTTTACACCTTTCTCTTTATTGTAATAGCTAGAAGCAAGAAGATAAAAGAGCGAGTCTTCGTAATCAAACATCTGACCGCAAAAAGCTCATTTTATAAAAAGGAAGCAAAATAGAAGGAAGGCAGTAACTCTCTCAGCTTAATGAGACACGTTTTTAACCTTCTGCTAAGGTTCGTGAGATACTTAGCTTGGCCTAAATAGTTGAGGTCATTACAACATATGATAATGAATTCATTTTATTTAAGCTTCCTACGGGTAGAAAAGAGAAACAAGCCTCTGTCTGCTAATCGACGTAGCTTGTGCAAGAAGGAGTTTGGAGAGGAGACCACGGAGGGCCGCGCGCTCACCTCTGTTCAGTGCAGACGCACTCGCCGGGCTTCCTTCTCTTCAGGTGCCCTCTCACTTCTCTTAAATGCTTGATTTTGTCTTGCAGAGCTTCAATCTGGAAACCACGGAAGCCAACAGTTGCTAAGATCAGACTTTTTCCTGCTAAGTACCCTTCTTTCCGCCTTATTTTCCGTGTTCCCTAATCATGGCTGTTCATCAGAGATGATACTTAATTTGGAAACAAACTGAGCAGAGATTACATTGACCTCGGTATTCCAACCGCTGTGTTAGAGGGATCATTCACCGATATCTCTCAGGGAGGTTTCAAAAGGTCCTGGAGTCAGTGCCCCATGCTTCTGTCACACTCAATTTTGTTTTCGGTCAGGACTCCCAGTGTATCACCGGGGAACGAGAAATACCTTGCTCTTCTATTTTGTACATAATTATAAAAGAAGAAGGCGTGCACACACGGGACGTCCCACCGGCTTTGCATGTGGAATACCCCTTCGGACCCCACTGCCACGGCTCACCTCTTTATCAATGTACGCCTTGTGGTCTTTCCAGGCCCTGGCCGACTGATACAGTTCTCTCTCACAGTGGATTGTGTCATTTGAAAGAATAAAGCACCTGCAACACCAAACAACAGGTTTATATTCTAATACTGAAAAAGTAAAACATTAGAAATAGCAAAGGGAACTTAATTGTCCTCTAAACTCTCCACGTGGCTACAAGCGAACTCGGAGCTGGGCCGCAGACAGGGTCAGTGGGGTTATCTCCTGGCTACTGGTGTGGGCAGAGGACGGTGTCAGGAAGCAACTGCCACTACGGTCACCTTACGAGGCATCATCTGTCAAGGCAGCTCTCAATATTCACATTCCCACGAAGAGATCCCACCAAAACACTACAGTTTTGAAAGCCCCATCAAATAGCGTAGGGGGAAAAAATAACGTTTTCACACTTAAAATGGAAATGGCGTGGCTGAAGAAATGCAGTTCGAGGCGGGCGATCCATCCCATTCACTTCCGTACAAAGGGCCTGCCTGAGGTACCCCATTCCGTCCCCAGCAGAGCAGATGCCCCCGAGTCAGAGAGCAGGTGGGATATGAGCTCGATCAATAACGTAGGAGAGGCACATCCTGGTCTAAATCCCCAAGTGTGTAACCATAGCAACTACAGACACCCGGAGACCAGTCCTGAGATAAACATCCCGCAGAGCTCGGGTACCCTGCCTCTCCAACATGGTGAGATCAAAGAGAAAATAAATTTGCTAATAAATTCAATGGAAACTTCTCTGGCAATTGAGTGAGTAGGTTTTGGAAGGGACTGAGGGACAAAGGCAGGGCATGACACCCACGGCCCCCTGTGCTCTCCGGGATCAGGGCAGGGGAGGTGTTCAGCGTCTTGCATCCATTCCCAACCTACGCCACCTCTCTGGAAGCTTCTGCAGGTCCCACAGTTCTCCCTTGTGCTGTGCTTCACTTCTGAGGCCGTGACGGGACAACTGCTCTGAGCTCAGGGACCACGCTACACGAAAAGCTCCCACCAGTCCTGTAATGGTTTCGCTCTGTTTTCTGGAGCTCCATGCCTGCCAAGTCACTCTGTGACAGGATCGCCCCGGCTAACTTCCCAGCTGGTCGGCCATAATGTGACACCGAACCCGGAGCACACATTCAGACTGACGATTGTGTGAGCTCGGTGTTGGTCACGAAGGCCAGCCTTCAGACGTCCTATTGCTGAGGGACACTGCTTTTTGTAAAGGGACAAGTGGTGGTAACATGGAGTGGGTGGGGGTGACTCAGATCTCAACCCTTGGGAACCCCCAAAGCCTTCCTACTTGTGGGTCACCCGGACGGTGGTGGGCAGGCCCACGGCATTGCCACTGTCTCCTAGCATGGTGTCCCCGTTGCCACCGCTGGCAGCTTGGCGACCTCCTGGGCCCCTGTGGCCTTCATCATGACGCTTGGCGATGTTTCTTGGTCGCAACACTTGCAGCTCTTCTTCTTCTAGGTTTATGTCATATATTTCACCCTCAAATTCGACGGACAAGGAACGTGTCTGCCGAGTGTGGACAAACCTGGGCTTGTACTCTGGAAATAAGGGAAGATGCATTAATACAGAGCTCCAGGTGCCCTTCAGGAGAGAAGAAAGAGATCAGCTGGTTTGAGGAGCAATCTGGGAAGGGGACCGTGGTGCCGTGGGCAGCCCGCTGGGAGGCGAGGGCTGTGGTCCTGGCCACTGCACAGCGGTGTGATGGCCACTATATGTAAGTGAGCGGGTACGTCTGGGTGATCGCTGAGGTTCTTTCTGCTTAAGATAGGCTGTGAGCTTCTACGCTGAGTTTTCAATGTGAACTGCTAAGGCTACTTGCTTAAATAAAACTATACGCCCCATTATGGTATTAACAGTAGTGATTATCAATTGTTGGGCTTTCGTTCATCTCATCCTTATCCCTAATCTACAATCTTGAAAGGCAGGTGTTATAATAAATCTTTATGTTAAAACAAACTTACTAGATTGTCCAAATAGGCTGATGAATTTGGTGTCATTATTCTTATTTTATGGATGAGAATACTAAAGCTTTGAATGTGACATACATATTGCAAGGTTACGCAGCCAACAGCGAGGTGGGAGCTAGGTTCAGATTCTAAGAATGAATGATTCAGAGTCTAAAGACTACCAAGTCTTCCTACTATGTGGGGATATTTTTTTCAAAATGGCAAATGCTCTACACACTTGCTATTTGCACAAGTAATAGAGCATTGCTCCAAGACCAATTAAATTTTGCAGGTGCTGTCATCAGCTGGCTGACTTTTAATCGCTGGCAGATGGAGGATCACATCCGTGGGGAGGCTGGCTTGTCTTCTGGTCACTAGGGACCACGGTCAAGGCTCATAGTGTGCTGGCTAAGAGCTCTAACATGCAGACGCTACCCCGGCTCGTCAGATACGCTCAGGCTGGGTAGGGGACGCTCACGTGACCTTCCTCTCCAGCCTGCTGCTAAAATGGGACGGAAGGGAAGAGCACTGGCAGGAGAACCCAAACTGTCCTGCTCTCCGCCGGAGCCTGCTCTGATGGAAGTTTCCAGACGAGGAAACACCGCCTGCTCTCAAATATATAGGATTCCACGTGACTTGAAAAAGTGGCCCCAGACTGCATCAGTTTATGTTTCATATTGAAAAAAAATATCTATGTGTGTTATGAACAGTGTGTGGGGATCAACGCTGAATTCCCCAGGAGAGAGGAAGTGGCCCCTGACTACCCTGAACATGGTAATAAGCTTCTGTTAAGAGACAATGTCTCGTGTCCTGTCCCTTGTGGGTTTCCCATTTGATACTTTTCTGTGAATTATTAAACCTGACATTTTCTCTCAGGGAGGAATGTCTCCGAAATTAATGGTGCTCAGCCTTTTGGGTTAATGGACGCCTTTAAAAGAATGTGTTGGAAGTTACAGACGTCCACATCAGATATATGAGGACTGTTGGGAAAGTATCTAGCCATATGACAGGAAAAATAGAGGCATTTATAGCTGGATTTTTTTTCTGGAACAGCCATCGTACACATAGGATGATATACATACATTTTTGGATAAAATGTTAGAAGGCTCATGCCCCCCTAAAGCTCATCTGTAAAGTACAGGATAAAAAAATCCCTCTTCTAAGGGCTTCTACTGTTCTAGTGAGTGATCTGACGCCCTGGTTTTGGAGTTTAGTGTACTTTGCTTATGTCCAAATCAGTAAATAAACAATTACCACAGAGATGAGTCACTGGTCACCTTGTGCCACTAGATGGCACTAGACTCCCATTATTTTATGAAAGGTACGGATAGGGGTTTCCTATCTATTAACATGAATCTCGGTCTCCCAATAAGACTTTTTATAAAGCGAGTATTAGGCACAGATTTTCATACTAAATTCAACTAGTTTGACAAGAGGAATTTTAAAAAATTGTCCTAAAACCAGTATGCCTTTAAAAAAATTTTTATGCTTTTCCTATTAAGTGCACAAGCACTGAAACCTCAGATTTTTTCTTTTCTTTCTTTTTTTTAAAAGCAAAATAAGGCAGACAATTCAGACACTGACCTACACTATCCCTGTTGCCCCCGGGTAGTTCTTCTATGTGCGTGGTATATTTGGGGTCTGGTGCTTGTATCTGCATTCCATGCTTAAGTGAAAGTGTTCACAAAGCAAATTTTGAATTTATCTTAGCTTTCCTTTTTTTTAAACAGCAAGGTTATTTGCTTTTGTTCCTAAAACGATGCACTGGTGATATCTAAAATGGTCTCTCCAGGGTCCATTCCCAAGGCCGTGGCCTGTGCCTTACTTGGGGTCCCCTGGTTCCTCAGGAACTGTCTCTGGCTCTTCCTCTGGCTTCGGCTGGCACGGTAACGGGACTCCCCACAACTGCACTCTCTGTCCTTGTGGAAGCCGTGGGGGTAGAGGCTCCGCGTGCTCTGCCCGATGGCCAGCAGGTCGCTGGAGGCCTTGCACTTGTGAATGCGAAGCTTGCCGGCCGTGTCCTCGATGCATTGCCACTTCTGCAAAAAGCAACGGGAAAGCGGGTTGCCCACGTGGCGCGGGGGGTTTGAGTAAGGACGGCCGCTTGGGTTTTCAGAAGCGCCGGCGGCCTGTGTGTGACAGCACATGGAAGAGGCGACCTTTGCAGTGACCCTGCAACCCACCAGCCCATGGCCAGTCCTCTAGCTGCGTCCTTCGCTGGAGGCAAATGCAGATGACAGCACCGTCAATGGACCTACTTCAACGACACTAGAGCCAGAGATGGACACAGCAATCCTCAGTGCCCAGACTAAACACGCCTTGACTGGAACACGTAAGAAGCCCTTCCTTCACGGGCACGGGGCGCAGCGGTCAGGGCTGTCCTCCCGAGGCCCCTGCTTGTCTGGAAACACACAGTGTGGCTGCTTCGTGCTCGGCCCCTGAATCTCAGGGCACAGGGGCGCGTGGGGAAGGCAGAGGGGACTTGACTCTGCGTCCGCCACGCAGGGGGACAGCCGCCTTCTGCACACGTCAGCACTCGGGTCGCGTTTCCCCGTGTGCCTTTTCCCACCGGCTGTCCACAGACACGCGCGGGGAGCTGGCGCGGGGCTCTCGGCGGTGAGCCTTCGCCCCAGGCCGCTGCCGCCTGCATTCTGGGCGAACACGACACAGCACGGTCACAGTGTCCCTCCGTCTCTCAAGGATTAGTCTGGCTGAAATAACAGTGCTTCCTTCACCCGGGGTCATGTCACAGGCTCCCCCGTGTCTTCAAGACCTAATGACCTTCCTTTTACTTTTTTCCTCCCCTAAAATAATCATCGGGGAAGCAGGAAGAACATTGACCCTAATTGTAAGTTGACCACGATGGTTACAGCTTGTTATACCGCAGTGTTATCAAACTTTTGTCTTTCTTTCCCCTCCCATGTTCGAGTGCACTGTTGATGGATACTTTTCTTGAAATGGACACATTTCTACACCGTGGCCAAAGCAGTAATAATTGAAAAATTTGTGTTTGTTGTGCCAGTTAGAGATTTTAAAATATACATTTGCTCTATCTTGTACCATGTGAAATAATCTCATCTATCCCCTTGTTGTACTTGTACCATACTTTGGGTAACATTTTGATTTAAAGTGTCCTAAGGCAAGCTCAAGTTTGGCCAAGGCTCCCAGACGGCTTGGTCCCCAGACAAATGACAGCTGTGTACGAAAGGGTGTGCAACCACCCACAGGGACCAAGGATGAATGACATCAGCTGCCTTTGCATTTCCCCCATGTAGCTCCCAAATCCCAGATACATAGTACTTGTTCTATGATGTCACTTGAGCCCTGGACACTCTTGGAGCTCCTGGATTTGATTTTTTCAAGCCACATTAGGTTACAACCTTCTTCTGTGGCTTGGAGAGACTGTCTGGAACGTTCCACATCTCAATATCTCTAACCCAAGAGGCAGGAGCTCAAGAGACAAGGCAACTAACTACCTGTTGACAAAGCCATGAAAAAGCGACACAAACCAGAATAGTCTAAGGACTAAGAGACGATCTAACTAAAAACAAAACAAAACAAAAATGCCCCTGAATACCATGTGAAGTCAGCTTGACCAGGTGCTTGGGAGTCAGGGCAGATCGGTGGTTCTCACACTTGGCTGGACAACGGAATTTTCAAAAAGTTAACCAAGAGATTCTCGTTGGGGTTGGGGTTAAGAACCACTGCTTTGGATTATTCGCAAAACCTGGTTACTGGACCTCTTTGCAATCGGACCCCGTGAGGAGGGCAGAAGGGATTATCTTTAGGTTTAAGCACCTCAGGTGGATGAGTCCTGGAGAGGCGTGTGGGTATTTTCGGGGGTGGGTGTGACAGGCACGTGTGTCTAGAAATGTACTGAGGTGACCAGGTCCAAAAATGAACTCCGGTTGAACCGGTGAGCACGACCAGCTCGTCTCTACTGGCAAAACTAAGAGTAACCAGCTTGCCTCACTCTCTGTCCACAGTCAGTGGACAAGTGACCGAGCTGAGCCTTCGCACACTCTTCACTGAAAACTGCATGTGGCTTATTCCGTGGGTCAGCCCTTTAATGAGGAGCCCGGTGATTTTCAGGCCTGGGATTATAGCACTCCCACCTATGTCCCATCAGCCTGAGGAGGTGCCAAGAAATTCTCAGGAAAGTTCTCAGAAACTCATCTACAACACTATTAAGAAATAAGTACATGCTACACAGGATTCGTGCTGGTGAAAATTATTGTCAACATAAATGATAACCTGGCATAGCTCCAAAAAGTTTGGGAATCAGTGGTGCTTGAGTGTCTGTGTTTATCTGTGTTAAATCCAATGGTTTAAGACCTATCTGTCCACGTGGGTGATCTCTACCTCAAGCATGAGAAAACTAAGAATTGACTACTTAATGCCTCTAGAAGCAAAAGAAGCCGTCATCAGTGGGTTCACAATTCCAGCCAAGCAGATGCTTATGAAGTGTTCTATTTTCTAGAAAAACGTGGCTAACGATGTTCTTGAAAAATAAGGGTCTTATTTCTTTTTGTGGTTCTAATTTATATCAACTTGAGCACAAATACTAATTTTTAACATATACAACTATGGTGAAAACCTTCCTTAGTTTTACAACTACAATGCATTAAAAAAAATAATTCTGCCTTTTTTTTGGGGGGGGGGGGGCTGGTACAAGTAGATTCCTGTAGAACAAAAACGCGTAGGCAGAATTTTTAGTGATTTAGGCTATTTGGAATACAACCTGCATTTTTCCATAAGCCAAATTCCTGCTGACTTCTTAGGCGACAGAGATGAAAGCAAAGACTGTTTCCTTCTTGAGGAGTTGAATTTAACCACACCAGAGGTCTGGCACTGATGCTGTATATACAAAGTTAAATATACATACACACACCCGCATGCACACACACATCGACTCACCTACACTACACGTACGCATATAGGTGCACACATCTCATATAAAATAAGCCACTGACAAAAATGCCATTACTTTCTACACCATGGATCCCTTGAACAAGTCATAAACCCTATTAGATGGAGTAATTAGCTAGGGGCCTCAGTAATCCTCTCAGTGGCAAGAGGACTGGGAATTTTAATGAAATGCAACTATCACACATTTGGTACAGTCATTTTAGTGTTCAGTATCATGACAATTTTTATGGCTGAGCCATAAAACCTTGAAATAGCTGCAGCTTAAATGGTCACCTTACTCAGAGGGTTTATAGAGGGAGGCGAAGAAAGAGAATTTTTAAAAGAATTGCTCTGAAACCCACGCGGCATGCCATTTAAATGGTTAACGTAACGAGGCAGTTTCGCATGGCAGACGAGCCCCAGGACTCAGGGAGCACGACCTCAGGTGAGGGACCTGCGAGGGCAAGTGGAACGAGCTCTTTTAAACCAGTGCCCCTGCAGAAATACAGATGTCACACTGCCTCGCTTTTATCTACGCACTGGAGGTTCACCAGTAAATCAGTTAATTGCCAAATCCAGCTTCTCTCAGTCGTGCCTGCAAATTCCCTTCCTGCTTTCTGAGACAACATTGTCGCCTCCTCTGCCTGCCCCTCGGAATTGGCCATGTAGCACGCGTTCATGCCACAAACATCTCTGCACACCTCAAATGAAACGACTGAAGTGATTTCTTAGGTCATCATGACCTCATTGTAGCCTTTCCAACCGCACTGGGGCTTGGGGTTAAGGGCAAGGACGGGTCTCATACTCTAGAATTGTGCCCTGACGTTAGCTCACCATCGATCTCTTCGGTTTAATAATTATGTCTTTGCATTTTTGAGGGATCGTACAAGGGCTGCACAGGAGAAGTCCAGCCGTGCCTCTATTTTTCATATTACATGGCTGGATGCTTTCCAGACAGCACTTGTACATACCTGTAGGTAAGTAACACCTGATGAAGAAGAGGAGTGTGGCTATTTTAGCACAAGGATGCCCGTGTGCAGCTTGTCTGATGAAATCAAACCGAATGGAAATGAGGCAAATGCTTTTCAAATTACTTTTCTTAACATCATTGTCACCACCGTCATTATCATCATCTATTGAATTCTTACTTCATGCCAGGTACCGGTCTAGAGCACTTGGCACACATTTATTCGTTTAATCTTTACAACAACCTAAAGTGCTACCATCATTCATTTAGTGGAGTAGAACTATCACTTATTATAATAGTGACTATCACCTGTATGCTGCCCGGGACTTGTGAACGGCATTTCATACCCACACTGATGTAGTTTTGTGGGAAAAAAATCTGGACTTTTCAAGCTAAAAGAGTGAACATCAGCTTTACCACATTGCTATGTGGCCTTGAGCAAGTTGGCTACACAAGTTCAGCTTTTGCAGAGTCACGAGCATTAGACGTATCTGACAGGAGAACTCAGCACACGACAGGCACTCGACAAAAGAGCTGCTATTATTACCATCACTATTACTACAGACACACACAGTTTATTACTCCAAGAATTGGATCTAATGTAAACTCGATGAGAGGTAGCCATTTTTAATGGATATAAGTATTCAGTTAAGGATCTGAAGGCCTCAATTTTAGTTTTCTTTTGTTGCTAACTTTATGGCCTTGAGCAAACTGTAGAATCACTTTGTTCTTCCAGATTCCACATCTGGTGAAATAATACTCGATTCCTCTTAGCCTCAAGGATATGTCATAAGAATAATCTGTTGAGTGTTTCGGAGTTCTGAGGAAAAGATGCACTATGGGAGCTCAGAGCAGTGCTATTCTAACTGAGTCTTCAAAACAGACATCCAATCCGGAGGCAGGTGAATGTTTCCTGAGTGTAAACTGTATATCATATAGTGATTATTATTTAGTGGGGCAACTGTGGCTTTGAATCACAAAGATCTCAGTTTGAACTCACGATTGTCACCTTTCTAGCTGGGAGACTTAGATCAAATTACTTTTCCTATCTTCACATATAAAATGGGCAGAGTAACTATTTTATAGAACAGTGCTCCGGTGTGAAGTGGTCCCTGCACAGAGCTGAGCACAATATTTGATGATAATAGAACTCTGATCACAGAAACTGCTTTCCCTGATATGATGGCGAGGCCATCATTACAGCTTCTATAGTTTGAATTGTGTATGTATTTCTCAGCTTGCTTAAAAATGTTCTGTAGTCTTATTTATACCTACGCAGTCCCATTTTCATGAGTAAAAAAATTTAGCTACAAGGTTTTCAAAGGTACACTGCAAGGAAAGCTGGATTTTATACCAACACACACACACACACACACACACACACACACACACACAGATGATTTCTCCATTATTATATGTCTTCATATGTGAATTTGGTCATAATGCAGGTCAAATCATGTTCTCTAAAATGTAGCAACCGTACTGCAATTTTCTGATCACCTGTCTGCCCTCACGCCTGCCTATTTCTGACTTGTTGGGAGTATCATAAAAGAAGGCTGGGTGTTGAACCCTGCAGCCCATGTTTTAAAAAATGCACAGAAGCATAGGCATCTAACTGGCACACGCCTGTCGCGTGCAGGCTGAGGAGGGAGACAGGCAAGATGCAGAGGCTGAGCTGTGCACACCAGGCCCTGTGCAGACCAGAGTTGTGCCAGCGGATGGCCCTGGGGCTCAGTCCCTCTGGAGGCAGGAGAGCTGCAGGGCAGCGGGAAATGCCTGGGAGCCAGGCTGCGATTTCCTCTGGGGCTCAGTGAGTTCCTAGAAACAGGCTGTCGATTTCTGGCAAACGAGCACTGCTCGCCAGATCTTGCCGGTAAATGTCTTTTTATTTCTGCCATGCAGCTGGTCACAAAAGGTCTGAGGAATCATTTTTGGATGAGAACATAAATCCTGGAGCTAAACCAGCTTACACTCACCGAACTCCATTCTTACTTCCTTTGCTTGATGCTGGGGTCCTTTCAGAATTTTATCACATCTTTGATTTTATATTGATCCAAGAATAGAAAGGCTAATGACATTGCAAAGATGTTGGAACTTGACAGCTCTACAAAAGCACGTGGTATTTGCTCTATAAAAATAAAATGATTTTTCCCCGTAAGTGACAGATATATATAAAATATACTTCAAAATTGAACGCCCAGGGAACTTTTCATGTAACTTCTATTTAAGGAGTCAATATCTATATCTAGAAGAACAAAAAATATTCTCACTCCACATGAATGATTCTCAATCTGATGGCTCATAGAAGTCATGCAGGAGCTCGCAAACAAACAAACAAACAAACAAAACCAGTGATGTCTGGGTCTCATCTCCAGATGTTCTGATTTAATTTGTCTGGGGTGGGACTTGAAACACAGGATTTCCAAAACTGCCTTGTGATTCTAATATGCAGTTACGGTTGAGAACAACTGTCTTAGAGGCTAGGAGTGGGTCCTAAACCCATAGCTTCAGCCAGGTAAATGCCATTTCTAATTTCAGAGGGGAGATTTTACATTTTTGCATGCTCTGGGGAAGAAAAGATGGAATGTGAAGTGAAAAGGTACAGGCTCCTTAAGTTTTCTGGATCCAAATTTCTTTTTTAGAGAAATGATATTAATATCTTTCAACTAGAAGATTTCTAAGACCCCTTCCACCTTGGACATTCTCTGCTTCGAGGCCTGTGGCTCCTGACCCTACCCAGAAAATCCAGATGTCTTGGCATTACCCCAAGACATTTTAACCTGATTGGTTTGGGGCAAGATTGCACATGAGTGTTTGCAAAAGCTCCCCGGGGGGTTGTCACATGCAGTTAGAACTGGGCATCACTGGTCTATGTTCTCTACTGAACCAAGTCTCTTCAGACAGAAGTTGAGATCTGCACGTGTGTGTGTGTGTGTGTGTGTGTGTGTGTGTGTGTGCTCATGTGTAGATGTGCTGGGGGTGTAACACCACCTGAGAGAGTGGCAGGAAATCATGCACACACATAGGTCCCTGCTGTCCAAATTAGTGCCCGCAGGTTGCTGTGTTCGCACGGTGGAGACGGGATGCCCAGAGTCTGGGCTTCCAGCCCATGCCCGTTCCCTTCACAGGAATGAAGACAACAAACAGGTAAGGAGGCCGGAACGACGCCCCGCCCTGCACTGGTGCCCTGCTCTGTGGCTTGTCCCGCCCTGCAAGGGTGTGACGTCGCTTCGTCCTCACAGGACAGATTAATTTTCTCCATTTTAGAGACAGAAACCCTGAAACTCGAGTGCTTTACGTGGGAATAGACAACTAAAAAGTAGTGGATGCCAATATTCCAAGCCAAGTGCTGTGATTTCACATCTTTTAAAAATGAACTCTGCTTCGTGCATCCTCCACAACCCTCAGACGACCAGGCAGGTGGCACCACGGGAGGGGACACGCATTACCTTTTGAAGATTAGGAGTAAAGAAAACGGGGCTAATGGTGCTAAATTTTCCTCTATGCTCCACGGAGGGTCAAACCAAAGGAAAGGTGCTTCCCTGGGTTGGAGGGAACGAACGCAGGGCGCAGGCCTGGTGCAAAGTCACTGTCACGAGGAGCCATGCCAAGCAAGTTAGTTCTGGCCTCGGCTGCCACCTTGACCCTGAACAATACCATCTCATTATTCTGGATGTTTTTCTCTCCTTTTAAAAGCCAGTGATGTTATAACTGAAAAGATAATCTTCAAAGTAGTCAGACAGAAAGAGTAAAATGCTAAGTATACAAAGGTTCCGCAGAGCACCGCTGAGTAGGCCGACCGGATGTCCCGTTGGAAATGGGACAGAAAACAACGGTGCGTGTGGTCAGCCTGGTCTCACGGGGCTAAATTCAAGGCATCAGGAGGCTGACCAGATGTCCCATTGGAAATGAGACAGGACCATTGTTTTCTGTCCTATTTCCAACGGGACATCTGGTCAGCCTACGACAGAGTTATGTCAGGTCCGACCTGCAGATCCATTAACCAACTACCTTGAAGAGGCTCAACATTTTCTGGAAGGTCTCAGATGCTCAAGGAAGCCACCATCGGGGGCACAGTCTAATTCCCTGTTCCCCTGCTTCAGGCACGTCTCTCGGAGGTCGTTGCTAACCTTCTCGTATATCCACGTGATGGAATGGAAATTCGAAATGCTTAACACAGAAATCAAGCAGCAGAGGAAAGTTCCAGGGAGCCAGGTATCAAAGCCTTGTGAAAAATACGAGAGCGCAAAGTGAGGTGTTTGATGCAGCTGGCGTTCAGCATAGGAGGAGCTGGGGCCCAACAGCGCTCTGGAGTGTGTTATGCTCCGTGTGTCCTGTAAGACGTGTATTCAAATCTCAGCACCAGCTCAGGAGAGGTTTCCCGCGTTCTCACGTGGTAATAATGCTCGCCACTTAAAGGGCTGAAACAGGAACGAGACGGGACAGGGCTAACACGACATGCCCAACCCCCAAACACAAGGACAGGAGCCCACTGCGGCTGCGCAGACGTCCCTTTAGGAGCTACAGCGCAATTCTGAGGTTTTAGTCACAGTACTACTCAGAGCTTCCATAGAAGGATTCGAAGATTTCAAACGAACATATAATGAACAGGTCTCAGCTTCTCCACGAGACACCTGAAAACTAAGACATGCTGGAATGCTGAGGAGGCCTGTGGGAGCCCCTCCTTCACCACCTCGCCCTTCTCTAGTGCAAAGGAAACCCCGTGTACAGCAGTCATCAGGCAACGCAGAGAGCAGGGGATCAACCCGTCCCTTGTGAACGACTCCTCCATCAGCTGGGTGTCACGTAAAAATGGGACAACGAACCAGGCCATCATAGTAACAACCGGGCTAAGCATTTCATGCGCGTGATCCCTTGAACGGTGTTAGCAAATGACGCTGGCTTCTAGAGGTTGAGGAAGTTTACAAAAAAAAAGACTCAAGACTTGAACCCCTCTTCACCTCGTTAATGTAACTTACTTTGGAAGGCAGCAAGAGGCCTGACGTTCTTGAAACAGACAACTCATTGGATCCCAGCCCTGCCACTCACCAGCTGCCCGACGGACGTGAGGACTAAATTGAGCTAACGGACACACAAATCCCCAGGGACAGTGTGCCTCACATAAGACAGATGCTCGATCTATGTTCGTTATTTTTCTCTTGCCTCTGATTTTGTTTGAAGTTGCAATGACTTAGCAGAAATCCAGGGCCTTTCATGCTGCCAGAGCATTTCTTTTAGTTATTACAGATTTCAATCAAGAGTGGGAAAAATAGTACGTGTTCATATGTTCTCACACTCCTTATTATTAGGTCTGTGTTCATTCATCACATGGCTTTTCTTCAGTTTTTATGGATAATAGTTGGTGTTCTGGGTAGCCCTGAATCTGATGGTAATATTTTTATTAATGAAGAGGATTCATTCTAATGAAATATTTGATGTCAGAAATTTGGTGAGCTGAGGTAGAAACAATAAACCAACAGAATATTGTTTCCACTTCTCAACTTTGGTCCTAGGGTCTGTTCTTCTCTCTGAGTTAGGTGACATCTGACTTTAGTCCAGGGTGGGAAGACCTCATCTTGGCTCTTGGGGTGCTTCACTGTCCAGAGACTCGGCATCTACCCATGAACTTGTCTAAGGAGCCTCCTGAGCCTTCGTGATGACCCCAGGAATGGTGCCTTCACCTCAGATGGGACTGCTCTCAACTCTTTCTAACTGGGCTACCATCTATTGTATCTGATATGAGTTGAAGGGTTGGTGGCTAACTGGGTGGATATCTAGAACTTTCTCTGAGAGCTCCTATAACTGGCAGAAGCCCCAGGAGTGACAAGGAGACCCTTCTCGGCCCAGTCAGACAACTCTCAGTCAGGGGACAAGAGTCACAGTGAGCACTGTGTGACCAGTATGAAAAACTTATTCATCCACAGACGGACATGATTTTGCACGTTGAATATCTTTTACGTTAGACACGGAGTCGCGCGTGAGTGGCAGTGAAGAGGAGCCGTGTCACTCACCTGCCCAGGTTGCTCACAGGCCGTCTGGTACCTGGCCTGTTGACACAGTTCTTTGACGCGCTCGTATTTGGGCAAGTGATTTGACTGCTGGATATTCTTGTTGGATTCTTCCTTCTTCCGTAGAAATTTCCTTCAACAGAAAGAGAAAACAGCTGCTTATGTGAGAAGTGACCTCAGTGACCTTTCCTGCAACCTGCCTGTTCTCTTTTTTTCCCTTGTAACATGACTCCACGTTCTTCAAACAGTAAGAAATAGGTGTTAAGGCTCTGACCTTAGAGCTCACATTTGCTGAGTGCTCTGTGACAAAGCGCTGTGAAGATGAGAGCCCAGGAGAGGAAGAACCCTCCCCCCAAAGTGTTCATTTCTAAACTTTGGACGTAAATGCTTAGCTGTACAGGCTCAACATTCTTTTTGTTAAGAAGCAATTACAAAAATGTCTTCTCTCAATGCATGTCTGAAGAAAAACAAAGGTAATGAGCATTATAAATCAAAAGGGGAAATCTAGAAGTAACTATAGAAATAATTACAATCTGATAACATATTTGTGTATTTAAAACTAAGGAAGGCACACAAGGAAAAGCAGTGGCAAGGTGACAGGTCGGACTTGAGGAGGGTGGTTAAGGAAGTCAATCGATGGACCCGATGTGGACGCAAGGCTGGGAAACACGACAGAGAAACCCCCGCCCCGTAAAGACTCCGGTCTCATCTTCAGAAAATGTATTCTTTACAGTTCTGATGCAACCGTCATTGTTCTGCTGGCCTGTGGAGAGGGACTAGCAAATCACTCAGTCTTGTTCCCACGCTTACAAAATCTGCGTGCTTAGTAAACCAAAATAAGAGGGGAAAAAACTGCCCAGCAGGGAGAGCTGCCCACTAGGACTGGTTCCCAGAAACACCCCAGGAAGCAATAATTACCCTCTTTCCACGAGGAACGTATCACGCCAAATTTTGGCCTTCTTGTTTGTTCGAAACCTGCAAGCAAAATCACAATATTTACAGCTGGCACCCGGACGTTTTTCCAGACAGATCCGTGCCAACAGTTTATTTAAAGGCACGTCTCTGAGGGCCCACAGGCCATCCCGTGTCTCCGGCACTGAGCTACGTGCAAACCGCCCGGAACTGCTCGGCGCGGGGTGGTTGGCACAGGCCAAGTGTGTCTGGCTTCCACCTCTTTCAGCTGCTGGCTGGCTCTGGGTGCCGCCTGCACTTGGGACCGGCCGAGGGAACGAAAGGAGACACACCTGTTACCTGGCTTTTCCAGGTCCAGAAGTTTGAGGACAGACTTGCCATCTACATCAGGAGGCGGGTCGAGCCCAGCGATGTCCAGGATCGTTGGGGCCAGGTCGATGTTTAGAACGATCTGTGGCACTCTGCAAAGGGACACATGGTTACACCCCAAGCCAAGCCCCAGTAGGGGTGGCACCTAGGACCGCTTTCTCCACACCACGACCCCCTGGCCTTCCGTGCTTGTCCCCTCTCATCTGGACTCCTATGGACGGTGGCTCCGTTTGGCCAGGGTGGTTCGGTGGTCAGTGATCGCACAGAGCCAACATTAAATGGCTCTCACAGGGGTCAGGCCACCCTGTCAGGCAAATCGTGGCCTGACATGTGGTTTCTGTAGGATATATATTTTCCTCTAAAGCCTGATCATCCATAACTCCTCTGGTGAACTATGGCTTTAAATCAATCTTTTAAGGAAGGACACAAGGTTTTTTATAAGTGAGTCTAAATTAGGCTGACCAGACGTCCCGGTTGAAAGGGGACAGAAAACCATGGTACTGTCTCATTTCAAATGGTACAGCCTAATGACACTTTGAATTTAGCCCAGTGAGACAGGCTGAACGTATGTACCATCCGAAACGGGACAGCACCATGGTTTTCTGTCCTGTTTAGAGTGGGATGTCTGGTCAGCCTGCCCGAATCCATGCTACCCAGTCTTTCAAACATAAACCCTGCTCGCTGTAGATCTGACACGTCCTACGGTGTGTCTAGGGATCTGAGGAGACATAATAACATTCTCCACAGAAACCCTTCCTACTGCCCATGCCTTGTCCCCAGGGGAGAGTGTCTGCCACACACAGATCACAGAGGAGGTTCAGATATTTGGGTTCCGGGCCCTGAACCCGTTACTTCCAGGATCGGGGACTCGAGAGAGGCACGGCCACTATCGTGCTTCCTCGTCATCAAACCAGGGGTGCTGGCCAGCTGCTCCTCAGGGGCCCTTCCAGCCTTTGAATTCTACTTGCATCCTTTTCTTTCATTCCTTCCCTGTGTCACGTGCACCCCCTCATTGTCAGGGCACCTGAGACCCTATTTATGACAGGAAAACAGAGACGCACAGAGCTGCAGTGGCTTGCCTGAGGTGACAGAAATAGAACGCCAGGCCTCGACGCTGCTCTTCTTTTAAAAGCAAATCATGCTTTTAAAAATTTAATTAAAAAAAAATAAACCCGAAGAGGATGGCACTGGTTGTTTTTTAAAAAGACAATGCACATCTGATTCAGAGTAAGGATGATGGTCATGGACGTCCCATTCTGTGTCACCCTGAGAGAATTAATCACGGCTACAGTGACTTTTCCCCTCTCTTTAAATAGTGTGCGTTAGTTAATTGCACATGTGGAGGGGGGTGGGGTGGTATAGGCTTTCATCTAAATTATCAACCTACATGCCCCCACTTCTGCTTTGGATGAAAGGAAACCCGACACTGAGATCAGTAATCAAATCATCTCCAACATGCATGAGCTGCTGCCAACAGAGGAATACGTACATTGATCCTGGTTCGACACTTGGACCACGAATGAAGAAGGGCACGCGGATATCAAAGTCATATGGCATGGACTTGCCCTTGACCAGTCCAAACTGCCCAATATGGTAACCGTGGTCGGCCGTGTAAATGATGTACGTGTTGTCCAGCTCCCCCGTCTCCACCAGCATGTTATAGAGCTGAAACACAGCACAGGGACAAGTCAGAAGCGATTGTGACGGCCTCAGATGACAATAGCATTGCTATGATTTCCCCTCATTGTTTTTTCCACTATTCTCCATTAGGCAAGAGTTGCTTTATTAAGGCCGACAAACTCCAACATTAACCACAGTTTCCCGCTGCGCGAGAGTCCATTCATAGAGCTGAAAAGTAACATTTTGAAGCTGGCATGTGCTACTTAAAGGTCTTTGTCCACGTATTTGGGGGAAAAAACCCCACAAAACAACTTTTACTACCGAACATGCAGATCTTACTTTGAAAAATCCATGGTTAAAGCACATTTTAATGTCATCGCTCTCATTGCTCATTATCGAGGCTTGAAAACAGGCTGCTTCTGGGCCTGACCCAGTGAGATCTAGCCTCAGGCACGTCTTGCTTGGGTCATGCTAGGTTTTAAAATAATTTCAAATGAAAGTTTGGGATTTCTGGCTTCTTTTAAAAAGTCAGGAGACCCGAGGATACCAGATCCACATGTCTACATGGCAAAAATCAGTTGGAGCTGAGCATTTGCTCCTTGCTTTGGGTGGGATACTTAATTTCAAATCTGTCACCATCCCCACCACGCCCTATTGCCTCACACAGGACCTGCTTTAGTTAGGCACGTGATTTGCTTAATTCCTGAAGGTATTTGTGGGAATAGCCCTGGATTTATGATGTTTTGACTTTTATCTCTGCTCTGCTACTCGCTCCACAATGACCAAGTCTGGAAAGTAACAGAAGGGGCACAAAGTGAGGGAGGATTGATAAACTCACTGATCTCTCTCTCTTTCTCCCCCTCCTTTCCCTCCAAAACAAAAGACAACATCAACGAAACAGGAAGGGAAGCTGGACCAAAACCGATCCCTGAGGCAACGCCACGCACTTACCCTTTCCACAGAGTCATCCACTGACATCAAAGTCTGAAGCCTCTTGCGATGCAGAACATTCGTGAATTCCATGTGGATGGGCAGCATGGGTCCCGTGTATTGCATAATCCAGTGCTTATCCATATTTGGTGCATAGTTATAACTAGGAGTTCTGAAAATATACAGAAAGGAGTCTTACTATGTGTGTGTGTGTGTGTGTGTGTGTGTGTATTTTTTTTTTTTACTTATTGAGAGAAATATCTCAAATTAAAGGTTGTGAAATAATACTTTGGGAAAAATAATTTAGACTCTGCTCAAGTATTTTTCTCTCCCATGTTTCTTCTTTTTATGTTTATCAGAAGATCTGAAGTCTTCACCACCCCAAACAGCACACATCCTCTGAAGGAATGTGGATGCAAACTCATAAAATCAAGACGGGCAGCTGAAAATCTAATTCGTGAAAATTCATTTGGGTTTACCAAGCAAAATGTGTAAAAACGCATCAAAATGATCATGGTAATGCTACCAATCTACAGACAAAATGGTAATGTAGAAGGGAATGTTCTCATGGTGATGTTAACTCGTAAAATTTTATTGCTAATTAGGCTATTAAATATAGTCAGAAATATGCTATGTGAAATGATGATGAATCATAATTTCGACCTATTTTTTTCCCTCTTGAATCCACTAGGGCATTTTATCGGTTACTTATATCGAGGCTCTATGCGTTCTTCCCCATTCCTAACTTTGTGTATAGATACCGTTAACTTAATTGGACTTGCTGGAATTAGAACCAAGTCTATTTCCATAATATACATGCTTACCAATAAAGCTGTTCATTTTACAGACAAACCAATTAGGTGCAAGGTATGATTTCTGCTAACTACACGGAGGAGAGTCCTATTGTTTTAGGACAGGTCAGGTCAGGCCGAATTTAAACTATTGCAGAAATCCAAGGGATGTCCCATACCTTTCATTGGGGACGAATAAAATGTCACCTTCTCTTTGAAGTCTCACCTAACTCCCTCAACCATTAGATGTTACTACCTCGCACGCCCGAAGACTATATCCCCACCAGAGCGATTCTTACAGTAGGATGATTTGTGTGTATTTGACCTTTCCACCCGACTATAATGTAGTTGAACCTTCTCCTTAGATGTTAGTTGTTGAATGTTAAAAACTCAGCGAGTGCCATGTGTCAGGTAGTGGGTTAAGTGTTTACATACATTAGGTCCTTTAAGCACCTCAGGTCTTCTGGGAACTAGGTTTATCATTCCCATTTCACAGCTGAGGAAACTTGAGGCTTAGCAAAATTAAACATTTTCCTCGGGTTAACCAAGTTAGCAGGTGGGAGAACCAGGACTGGATTCCAAAGTCTTTCGCTTGAACAAAATGCAAGCGAAGTAAGGTGAGGGCTGCTTCTGGTCTCCCAGCTTGCTTTGCATTATGAACCACAACTTTACAAACAGCCCATCTCGCAAACCAGCACCAGTGCCCGCGGACAAAGGAATTTGATTACCAGTCTGTCTGCTCTGGGGAGGAGCCCACCAGTGAGAGACTGTGCATCATGATGACTGAAGGTGACCTTGCGGCATTTTTTTATATTATAAAACCGGAGACACCATCCGTCACAGTGAGCCCGGTGAGTTCAGGAGCCTTGATCATTTACTCCACTGGTTCCGTTGTGGAGCCAATTTCCCATGGGGTGAACTTGGAGTTTCTGAGACACACGATCATTCTCAGGGCACTTCTGTGCACACTGAGCTATAGAAATGTCGCCTGTCACTGTACACGTTCTTCTGCCAGTGAATTGGCAGACCCTCTCTTTTCATAGCTAAGAGTGTTTCGGTACCAGTGGCCTTTTTGCTAAAAAAAAAGGTTAGCCTGATGCTCTGTACGGGTGCGGGTTAACTGGGGCAACAGCTCAGAAGTCAGTATGACATTGAGTGCAGGAGACCCTGTGCATAGCAGTGTACGAGGTACGCTCAGAGAGGAAGTCACCTTCCTTCTAAAGAGCCAGGTTTGTAGAGTGGGAGAAGCAGGGTGACTCACCTGCTCACCTGTGAAGGGGAATAACAGCACTGGTCTTAGAAAGCTGTTCTGAGGAACGACCTTATCTACGTATGTATGTATCCATCTATCTATGTATCTATCTGACCTGTCATCTATCTGCCTAATCTATCATTATCTCTACCACTTAAAAGTGGCTAGAACAGAGGAAGCACATTAGGTTTCCACATACACCAATAAACAAATACATTCTATATAAGTATCTGGGTTGAAAACATGCTGTAGCATTAACACCCCGACAAGCTCTTCACCACCTGCCATTCTTTTTAAGAGAAACTTGTGTTATGCACTTTCCTGTTCACCGAGTAAATGACTCGTGAACCGAGTGGTCCCGCTTGGGGGGCTGGAAGGATAGCTAAAGGGGAACCACAGGCTGAATCAGACCCTTGCATCTCGGGAGCTCATGCTGCAGGACAGGACGCAAGCCCGCATTCCTGACTGCACTATCCTTCACAGAGCTTGTCGAGTTACAAACAGGATTGGATTAAGAGGCTGAGGAGGAGGTGTGAAGGGGGCTCTACATCCCATCGGAAAGGGATTCTCACCCATTGGGTGGTAGCTTGGGGTCAGAGACATACAGCACGTTGGGAGCGAAAGGTTCCTAACCATTTACTGATCCGTACCCTGGAAAAGAATAGGGCTATAAAACATTACACAGGGATTTTTTCTCTTTTTTTTGTAACACCTAAACATCCTCCTCTTACTGCCTTTGATGTTGGTCCGCCTTAATTTTAAAATGAACCTCGTTGACTTTTTTGAAACCACAAAACCTCAACACAAATAAAAATTACAATAGGGAACTGCAAGGCAGGCTCACAGCGGGCAAATTATATCTCCCACCGGTTACCTTGATGTGATTGGCACGGCTCCACCTCGCTCGGAGGAAGAGGGAAGGTCGCAGCAAATTACAAGCCTCAAATTGGACTCCCGGATTTATAGAATGACACATGTTAAATCTGGTTTATATTAAAAGGGAGAGTTTAGGTCAGTTGTCAAAGCTGTAACTGCCCCGCCCCCACCACCTCCGCCTTTTTTCCTTAAGTTTCTTGATGTGGGAGATGACCCCCAGCTCTGGGGAGGAAATCCCAGGTGGGATCCCGGCGGGGGGCAGGGAGGGGGGAACATTTGCCTTTTAAAGGAAGACCAAGCCCACTGCTTCCCACAGAACAGCAGCTGGTCGGGGCCCTGCAGGTGGAGGGTGGGGAGGGGGTCGCTGGAATCCACAATGTTGTTGAAAAGGGATCTTTTGCCAAAGGCCTGCGGTTGCCTCCTGCCGGGCCCGCCAGACGCTGCAGCCCTCCGTCCCCCAGTGATAATTACGGCTGGGGCTGGCTTCCCTAACGAAGCGTCGCCTTACAATGACTCGGACTGGGCCTGGAGCTGTTAGCTGCAGCAGAAGCCGCAGAAAGGTCATTGTTTTAAGGAAAAGTGGAAAACCACATACGCAATTGTTCTCGAATGTCTCAGAATCATCCCAGTTCTGTTACTCACTAGGGTGTGATCTGGGCCAACTTTTTCCTCTAAGCCTCTGCTTTCCTCATCTGTATAATGGGTATAAATTACGTCGGCGCTCTTGTGAGGGTTAAACGGGGTTTCAGTGACTCGGAGAGAACACATCCGGGGAAATCTTGTCGTTTCATAGTGTATTTGATCAGTGTGGCTACCCCAGGAAGAAGGGGGGCATCTCACTCCATAAAACGTGCCGGGGCCCATGATCCTTCCAAGACATCACACTGACCAGAGTCTTGAACCAGTCCCCAAGAAGCGCCTCAAAACCCCAGTCATCCAGAAAACAGATACAAACTTCTGTCTGTCAGAAGTCCTGAAATCCCCGCCTTCACGCCCATTTAAAACATTAGCTGCTCTGCTTCCCGGTCCGCCGAGGGTCGGGTTCTGCTGCGAACACAGAATGAAGTCTGACCCTGCAAGGCACGCCGGACACATCCGCGAAAAGGGACACCACACTGGCTGTCTGCTCTAAAATTCAGGGACAAAGGACCTTGAGTTCCTGTTGCTTTTTAAAAAGACACTTAACAACCCCAATCTGCATGAGTTACTGTCACATGTGCCTGGTCTGACGGGCCTTTCTGCTGTCTGTTCTGCATGTGTTTTGCCCAGAACCATGCACTCCAGACCTCGGACTCTCAAGAAAATCCGTGACCCTCAATACCCGATTCTGATACTTGCGAAGGGGAGCTTCTCCCTGCAGGGACTGCTGCACGTGGCTTTCCCCTGGACATTACTTTTCTCTAGACATTCCTCATTGGAATGTATTGATCAGCCCTCTAAAGTCCCAGATCCTCAGACCACTGCAAGAGTTCAGCCTTCGACATCAGTGCCAATTCTCTTTGGCCTCGGACTCTCTTTCCAGTATGGCTTATGGACATAACAGGAATAAGAATTCTGAAAATCCATAATGTCGCTTTCGTTTTTGATGGGCGGTTATTTTAGGAGACTAATTCTTACTAGCCAAGAAATCGTTTCAAGGCATGCATGTGTTGTAGATTAAATCCATACTTGGGGGATTGCAAAGGATTGAGAAGTTCATTCTTTCACCGCCTCGTGGCCTTTGTTGTCACCAGTGAAAATAAATACATTTCTAGTGTGTTATACTTGAACATGTGTTTTCTTCTCTTGTTATTTAGTCTCGAACAACAACAAACACCCAAATGATCTAACTCTGAAAGGGCACTGGCAGCAGGGCCATCATTCACTGAGAAATGAAGTAGGTCTGTTCCCAGAACACGCCAGTTACACAGATTTAAGACACACACTCAGAACATTCCATTGGAAATTCTATCCTTAATCTCTCAAGCCACATGATCAGCTGTCACTAAGACTGAACTCATTTAATGGACTTTGTGAAAGCCGTTCCCCACGAGCTCAAATGTCTGTAGGTAGGTCACATGGGACACAGGCAGAGCTGAACCGCGTGGTCTGGGTTATATGCACATCATTGAACTAATTAGAAGAGTCTTCTAACGATGCTGTGAACCCCAATCAGAGCCGTGCAAACGCACACAGAGGGGCCACTTGTGGTGTTGAGCGTGGCAGAGATGCGGATTGAGGAGGCCTGCTGGGAGGAAAATCACCTGGATCCAAGAGAACTGGGTTTGGGCTCCAGCGTTGCCGCCATCTACTTGTGACCTGGGCCAAGCCATTAAAAAAAAAAAGAAGTTTGGGCTTTCATTGTTTCATCTAAAATTTATGGAATAATACTATGTTTAGGTGTCCTTTTAGTTCATAAAACTGATAAAATATTTCGAAAAATGTTGTAAGATCAGCTTGTTGGTGGGTTAACATGTTTATTCATTTGCTAAAGCAAAAGTTCATTTTGCAACTAATTCTACAGGAGCCATGCTGACGGGGCATCAGGGATGGGAGATGAAGCTCTTCGTCCTGACTTCCCGGAAGAACGGCCTTGCCTCACTGCAGGGCACCGTTTGCATGGTGTTTGGTGTGACTGCTGCCCCCTGGAGGCGTGCACTTGGACTTCCTGGACTGGGTAACCGTCCAGGGCAGTGGGATGAGCAGGAAAAGGGTAGAACCCAGAACAAAGTGGGAACGCCGGAGAGGGGGCCCCCAGCTCGGCCCACATCAGATATTCTGATGGAGGGTTTAAAACTCTCCTCTCGTCCTCGAGAGCATTTCCTTTTATGGATTTGTGGAAGAAGTGCAGTAAGGAGGTGCGGGTTCTTTTGAAGGGAAGACATTTCTTTGCAACTTTGGATAACCAGGGTGTTCCGAAAGCTGTGTCTGGAGGCTTACTCAGAGGCTGTTTTACCTTTAATATACTATGTTTCTCCAAAAGCTCCCCCTGAAGAACGGTGTTGGCCTGTGAGTGGACATGGCAGGTCCATGGCATCTCCCTTCTCAAGTGGCTTTTGTCACAGGTACACATTGTCACCTCACCGAGGCCAGGTGAGAGCAGTCACGTCAAAGCAAGAGAGAGGATCGAGCCCGACTCTGAGGACACCGGGGAGACGACTTACTGAGAAATACAGTGGGGTCTTAGCCGTGGCAAAGGCCTTTATGACAAGAGTGGTCATGTGCGCTATCATGACGGAGGCGCCCCCAGATTTCTCAAATACCAGGTCGATTAGACAGTGCCTGCTGGCACGAGTGACCGATAATCCGCTCTCATTCTTAGTGGGCGGGCACAGCCTCCAGCCTCGCTGGCACAGCAAACCGTGGGACTGGCTTCTTGACCTCGTTGGGAACAGCACACACCATGGACACATGCTACGCTTGCCCCAGGCTGGTAGGGTCGGACAGCAATCGCCTGAAGCCGAATGAGGGGTGCCTGGATAATGCCCAACCACCAAGGAAGTTGACCTCAAGGAGGGTGCGGTAGGACGCCTTGCTCTGTTTTCGCTGCCAAGTGTTTCTGCAGAGTGCTCCCCGGGTTTCTGCAGAGTGCTCCCCGCGCACACCCTTTGCTCGCATGTGCTGCTGAGACGCGTTTTCGCTAAGACGACCCGCCCTTCGGGAGCTCCGAGCGCCCACACCGGCCGCTTGTCTTCCATTTGTGTCGCTTCTTCTGTCTGTGGACTCGACCGTGAACTTGCGCGGTCACTCACGGCGACCCTCTCCAGGCCGTTCCTCCAGCGGCAGGCAGCCGGGAAGACCGTCAGAACGGAGACGCCGGGGACCCAAGGCTGGCGAGGCCCGCGGGGAGACTCGGCGGACCTCCCCGTGCTCGGTGCGCCGAAGCCCGCGGCCCGGCAGCCACCGGAAGCTGAGTCACCCGACCGACCACGTGAATTCTCATTGCCTACAGCTCAGGCTGTTCTCCCAAGTGGCGCTGGTCCTTAGCACACCTGGAAAAGATCACACAGCCCAGATGGGTGCTGGTCCTGATGGCGTTTTTTGGATGGCCAGGTGCGGGAGGCTCATCACCATGTGGTCTTAGCTTGTCAAGAGATTGGCCCTGTCACCATGGGTGAGTAACAACTTGTCATTTCCCTAGCTGCTTCCCCTACACGTTAAATTGAACCAAACACAACTGCACCTTTTATAGGTCAAGAAAGAGCAAATCAAGGGGGAGCAGTGCTCATCGTAACAGAAAGGATCGACAAGAATTAACACACAGGAAGTGGCCTCTACGACCCGGGTCCTCGCGGGAACTTCAGCTATGCGTGCCGCCCCTCTGAATTCTCATGCCTGAGTATCACCCCCATTTCACAGGTGAGACGATGGGGGTCCTGAGAGGTGAGAGAAATCGCCCGTGGGCTCAGCGAGGACAGCTCGTCTGACAGGAGCCCAGTCTCGTCTGCCCCTGACCCCTGAGTACTTTTTGCACGGCCATGTGTACGTTTCGCTTCACGAAATCACTAGTAAGGCGCACAAAAAGGAAAGACTGAAGCCATTTCCATGTAGAAGTGACTGCGTCAGGCATTATGTCACCACCGACTAGAGGCCCTCCAGTGACTCTCTGCTTAGGGTTATGCACACCTGCACTCAAGTCCTCAATGTTCTGCTGCCTTCTCTTTCTGGCTTTGTCCTCGATTGCTTTCCTGGCACCCCATTCTCCACTTCCCAGGTCACGTCTCAATCGCCTCATTGGCACAGTGACCACTTGTCCGCGCCACATTCTCTGCCTGAAATCCTCAACCCAGTCTGTAAATCAGCTGCAGAAATTCTTCCCATCCTGTCAGGCCCACATGGAATGCCTCCCAGTCCATAAAGTTTTCCTGGTTCCCCCCAAAGTTGTGAACACTTCTTCCTCCAAACGTCCACAGCCCCCCATGCCTACTCGAGGTCTCACCACTTCTGCTCCTCCTGGTGATATGGCCACTTGGACACTTGCCTGTCCTCCCACTAGGGTGGGGTCTGGACCTGACAGTAAATGTTTTAGGGATTGCAGGTCACACTCTGCAGCCACAGGCAATACCTCAATGTATGGGCCTGGCTGTGTTTCAATAAAACTTTATTAACAAAAACCTATGGCAAGTCGGGTTTGGCTGCAGTGTGCCAACCCCTGTTCTAGCTTATTGGTCCTCTACTTCCAGCAGTTGTGTCATCTTCATGTCTACATCCTGGCTGTGCTATGTATCTCACAGGTAGCACTCATTAATATTTGTGAAACTAAATGCAATTTTTAACTGCTGGAGGCAGAGATGCTCTTGGAGCTGTCACTGAGGCCCCGAGAACTCTGCAGATGCCTCTCCTCTGTGACTGTAGCCTGTGCATGCCACGGAGCTGCCGGACAGAGGTCTTGACCTGCAGCTGCTTTTCCTGTAGGCTCAGGACCTTGCCCTTAAGCTTCGAAGGCAGGCTCACTCCTAAGGAGCCACAAAACCCATTCTGTCAACCTCTTTCCCTCAAACTTGGGGAAAACACGGGTAATGTTCACGGTTGTAGAAAGTCACCTTCATCTTGGGAGTGTGCTAACGTAGCAAGAGGTTTCCGATTCAGAAGAAAGGGGAGGGTGGGTGCCAGGGCAGGATGAAGCCCACAAAGACCATTTTCTTTCACTGAACCAGCTGGCCACTAAGTTTGTCAGTGATCTGAACTGGTCACGCGCCTCATAGTTACATGTAGGGCAGATCTTCAGAGGCTCGGATACGAGGTGGGACAATTAAGTTTGCGAACTCATCCTAGAAAAAGTGCTGCATAGCTCATTGCTGGACATCACCACGGTCACCTTCAAAGTCCTCCCCTAGGGAAGCTGTGCACCAACGCCAGTTCCTGGTCCATCCTTCAGAGCAGTTTTGGAACTTTTTTCCTGGAATGGCGGTCAGAGCTGTTGTACCCTTGGCAAAGTCATGCCACCTTACCGAGTTGTTTGTACGGTGCTGCCAACATAAGTGCATGGTGGCAAGTTCATAAACTTGACTGTCAGGTTTTGAGGCTGATGACAGCTCTGATGGCCGTCTCAGGGAAAGAGTTCTAAAATGGCTTTAAAGGGTGGACTAGGTGCTGGTGTCGGTGCATGGCTTCCCAGGGGGAGCCCTTTGAAGGTGACCAAAGTGATATTCAGGAACGAGGTATGTAGCACTTTTTCTAGGATGAGTTCTTGAACTTAATTGTCCGACCTCGTATTCACCCAAGGGTCAATTCCAAAACATGATGGCTCACCTAGACCATATTCCCCAGGTGCTGGGCAACCTTCTTTATTTATTGATGTTTTATGCATGAACACATTCTGTGCTTCTACCTCCTGGGCATGCTCAGTAGGCTATCCACCCTGGCTTCATATTTGCTAGTTCCTGCCCTCAGACAGCTCTGACCACCTTCCTTCTCTCTACATCACTTGATATGATCGAGATGATCTAAATACCACTGCCCAGGAGTCATCGGTCTGTTAGTTATAATCAGATACAAAATAAGAATACAAAGATGAAGTTCTTCAGGAACGTGCAATGACCAGCAACTAGAGTGCCTTTAGTAGTTATTTATCTGGCAGATTAAGAACCGATTTGGGAGGTTTGGTGACCAAGGAAACAGGTAACAGTCCGTCTTCCCTACCACTCTGGTGGCCAAGCTTTCAGCTGCCCCAGAGCCAGCTGCTCTGGGGAGAAGCCTGCGTGTTATTGCAACGGATAGGACGAAAGCGTGGCCACAGGGCAACGAGCAAAATCATGTTCCTTGCTGCCAAAGCCCCCGCGCTCTCCCACCCCGGCCGGAGAGAACTACCAGCGTAAACAGCTCTGTGCTCGGTGCCTGTCCCCACGCGATGGCCGGCGCCTCCGGACCGCCCCACGCCCTCCCCCCAAAGAGAAGCAGCAGGTCACTGCAAAGCGGTGAGCGGGGCGGGCCTCGTGGGGCCCCTAGAGCTGCTCTCTGGACTAATTCTAATGGCACATGTGCAGCAAAGCTGCCACCGTCTTCACATCTAAAACAAACCCCCGTTGCCACGACCCAAGCGGCCTGGCTCAGCGCGCGGCGGCTACGACAAGCATCGGGTTTGGTCGGGATCATTGTTAGACCCCACGCATGAACAGCGTTTGAGACAACGGAAGGGAACCCCCAACACAAATCACCCCCTTCACCCTGTGCGCTCCTCTCCCTGCCCTTGAACCAGCGTTGGACATGTGGTTCCTGGCCAGCGGCCGAGACGAGGCCTTGACGCCCGGGCCCGTGGCCTGCCTGCCTCGTGGTCTCCGGGCAGAAGGAAGTGGGGTGAGGGAGCAGTGGGGTGGGGAGCAAAGAGAAGGCCCGTGCTCAGCAGGTCCCAGAGCTGACGGTATTACTCACATGTGTTGGGAGGCATTGGGGTACAGTTTTGAGAACTGTGGGGCCGAATCCTCAGGGCCGTGGGGTGCAGCGTGACTGATCACCATCATAATGGGCCTATGGGGATACATTTTCTTAGACATTTTGAAGTAATTAATGCTCTCGTTAGTGATTAAGTCTGTGAAGTAGTCCTGAAACATACATTTGACACAAAACAAAAATTACAAAAGGTGACATTCATCAGATCACATTTGAATACTGCTTTCCTCAGAAGCAACTCAGTGAATGACGACGTAAGCTCAAACGCACAGGGGAACACTGGACTCCCCAAGACGGCAAAACCCCTTCCCTAACAGGGACCGTCAGTTGCCAGTGACTCTCTAGGGTCACCGGCGTGGTAACGTGCAAAAACAGTATTTTAAGTAAAGTACAACTTAGCAGTTAGGAAAGGAAAGTCCTGTTTGCCCAAGACAACGGTCAGATCTGGCAACCCAAAGGAGCACATGAACCACCGGATACACATTTCATTCTCAGATTTCGTTGATGTAATCCATTGACAAAAAATTTAATTACTTCAAGGGCAGGAAACACCCACGCCCACCACAAATTCGTTACAGAACACGCACACGCACACACACACACCGGAAAAGATCTTTCCTTCAAATAAAAAAATTGACCTGTGGGAATCAGACAATAATTGCTAACGATAACCTCGGCCAAAATCTGGGTGCACAGGGACAAGCTGTAGCATTGTATCAATTAATTGACTTGAAACACTAAATATGGGAAGCAGCTGATTTCCTGCGGATTATCCTCTGTTAACTGCACAGCTGCTGAGATTAGAGCCTGACTCGTTAATAAAATGATTTAACCTGCAGTCCAAGGGGCTGACGAGCGTCTCTAAGCAGGAGGGACGAAATGAAATGAACCGGGAAGAAAAGATGAAACGTAAATTAAACCACCTGTTTCTCTAAGTGTGCATCAATGGCCTAAAGCTCCAGCACAACCTCCAGAAAGTGCCTGGCACTGCTCACGATGTCAGACGCTTCCAGGCATGACTAATCACATCTAGAGTTAAGAACCAGAGCCACTGCAAACGGCAGTGTCCAAGGGACAGAATCTGTGTCACGCGTCATTGTTAGGACAAGTTCACAGGCTATCTGTCCCTTTCATTCTTTTCCTCACTAAAAAATGATAGATGTTCTTTTCGGACACAGTTGTCTTTGGCACCTAATCAGCTGTGATAATGGGCAAGTTATGCTGATGGAGTCTTTGGAGGGAATCTTGATTGCTTTACTCTCCTTAGGACAACAGGGAAAGAAAGGTTAATGGCTTGAACAAGGAGCATGAAAAGCATCCCCACAGACAAAAAATGGTAGCAGGGACAATTAGTGGACTTCACAGGACCTGCCTCTGAGGTCCCTACCAGCTCTCAACTTGGTAGAGTCTGGAAAGCTCTTAGCAATGTTTGTGAATTCATTTGCATTCCTTATCTTCGGAAGGGTATGAAAGAGCCATGCAACTTAACACCTAATCTCTCACCAAGTCCTCTGTGCTCAAATCAGGTCGAGGGTAAAGACAGCGATGGGCCAAAATTAAGTCAAGTTCCCTCTTTCTGATTTCTACCAATAACTCTTTTGTAGTGATCTGTGCAACACAGAGCAGAGTCCTGGCTTCTCGGAGGTCAAGCAGGAGGAGATGGGTCTGGCTAGAAGGGAAGGGGGTTATTTTACGCTCATTAGAGGCTAAATGCAAAGGTATTTTCCTCTTCACGTTTGAGATCGGAAAATGGTTTTATTTACACTGTCCATCACAGAACCTCTGTGAATTTAAAAGTCTAATGTAGGATCCATTTGTGAGAGAACCCGGGACACATCAATTTCAGTTTCTATGAATTAATTTGGAAGTCCCAGGACTGAGCCTTAGAGACTTCTCTGGCCTCTACCTGCCACGGGGCAGGTGTCCTTGTCGCATGTCTAAGCTGGGTCAGATGGGAGGAAAAGTGGAGTGTGGTTTCCTGTCCTTTGATTATCCACTTCTCTGCTTTCACTCTTACATCTAAATCGGAAGACAAAACAGACTTTCATCCCAATGGAAGACAAAACAGTGTAGGATGAACTTGTGACTTGTGGACAAGTCCTCTGGGGGCGGGAGGCAAACGAAAAATTCTCCCAAGACCGAGCGGATGCATCTGTGATTTTCTTGACGATACTTTCATCAAAGGCTGATTGCCTTGTATTCTAATACGGGGGAAAATCACTATACAAACTCAATGCTCCTTGAGAGCCTTTTCTTGCCCGGAGTTTAAAATCACCTTACATTTTTTCATCCTAACATTGAGAGACCATAGAAAGCCAATCTTGTGGCTAGGTGAACTCCCCGAACACGGCTGCCCCCCATTATGCACACAGTGAGCTGACGCAGTGTACAAGGCCCCGGAAATTACCTTCGCATAATCAAATCCATGCTTTTCTTTGATGCCATTGCGACAAAGAGTGTAATTATAGAAACGAGAATTCTTTATTAATCCAAGCCATTCTCGCCACCCAGGAGGGATGTAGCTGCCATTGTATTCATTGAGGTATTTTCCAAAAAAGGCTGCAATGAGAAAAAAGCATTATTTTCTCAGACGAAATAATTAATTGTAAATAAGTGCATAAGTATGAAAAAGAGATAGTAAAACCACGTTCACCTAGGTAGCAGCGGATGCCAAAATAAGATGAACATAACATTTTGGTCCTTTGGCAAAGTGACATATGCACATTTTCCTTCTGAATACATCAAAGGAGCTGCCAAGGACGTGGACTACAGGTCAGTGACATCGCCGTCACGACCACGGTGCACTGGGGGCAGAGATTCTGGTGGTTCCACTGGGGGCACCAGAAGAATGTACGCCTCTGTGACGTTGATGTACCAATCAGATGTACCAACCAGTGGGAGATTAGGAACGCGACCCCTGGGCTCGTATTGGTGACTTGTGTGGCACGCGTTTGGTCCTCAGTCTTTGTGGCAAGTGAGGTTTCCTCACTTACTGTTGGAGAGTTGTGAATTACTGAAACACTAGTGAGAAGTTTGTCTTTGTTTCTGCATACCCAGAGAGCACACATTTTGTGGTAACTCCATAGGTCGTGCGCATTTTATGGTGTCCCTGATTACGCTGTATGCATTTTAGGAATGCATGTCTAACTATTGATAATCAAAAATATTGGCAACATGGACTCAGTACATAGATAACTGATTTTCACCGAATTATGCTATAAAAGAAGTTTATGCACCAGAAACACTCCACTGCTTATTGCAAAGGCCACTGGAAGGAGTTCACGGTTCGAAGGTCAGCGTGTCACAGCCAGGAAAGGCCTCCGTGCATCAAGGCTTCCCAATCCTTTCAGGAAGAGGAGTCACTGCGAATGTGGCCCTCTGCCAAAGGTGACGGCAGGTCAGGGGCCAAGGGGGAGAGTGGGTTCCATCCTGAAGCTGGATACCTTGCAACTATGAGAAGGGTGGCCATAAATGTATTGTTGGCAAACTTCTGAGAGAGACAGAAGGTGGTATTTGTGACTATAGTCATCACACCAGGAAAACAGTTATAAACAAGCACCATTCAGGGTACACCTAGATGTCTGGTCACCCTATTAGACACATACATAGCCTTCTCCTCAAGGATAAAGAACATTTTATATATGTACATGCACATATGCATATGTGTGTAGGCGTATGTGTGTGTAGTTTGGCACGTGTGTTTACATCATGTGTTTTAGGAATGTATATGTCTAACTATTGATAATCGAAAATTCGGGCAACATGGAGTTACTCATAGATAACTATACACATCTATATCTATGCATACATGCATGCAAGTTTTAATTTTTCTGATGTTAAAAGTCTGCCATCCTCACTTTCGGGAGAGCCCACGTCGTGTGCCTGCCTCACGAAGCAGCTTTTACATGAGCAGGTGCCTCCCCTTACGTAGGAGAAGTGGTCCCTGGGAGACTGGCTTGGATGATGAAAACAGACCCTGGAATCCAGTCTCAAAGCACTCGTTTCTGAACTTGTCCACATTTTCTTAGATGGATGATTCGTCGGACATCTTCTCTGGGTCTCTAAGGGACAGCTGTAACCTGGCTTTCGTCTTTGATACAGGAGTTCAATTCCCTGTAGAACATCTCCATCTGAATGTTCTGCTTGCCCCTTAAGGAAGTCCTCCAAACACCACCATTTTCCCTTCCAAATTTCCTTCCTCTCTCCTCAGATAGCCTTTAATTCTCTGAGTGGCGCTGTCACCCTGCTGTGTAACCAGGCTTGGCAACCCAGAGCCTTCCCGAGTCCTCCACCCGCCTCGCCCAGCAGTCGCCACCTCCTGTCAGTTCTACCTGGGTAACAGCTCTGGGACCTCCGTCTCTGATTACGTGACACCCCTCCCACGAGGCCCACGGGCTCCTGACCAGCTCTCTTAGCCAGGCTCCAGTCTTTGCACTCCTACTGCCACCTTCCTGAAGACCAGCTCTGGTCACATCAGCTTCTCACAATCTGGAGATGAAGCTCGTCCAGACTGAGGCCCACGGGCCACATGCGGTCCAGGACAGCTGTGAATGTGGCCCAACATGAATCCGTAAATGTTCTTAAAACATTATGAAAATTAAGCACGGTCCTTTTTTTTGCTCATCAGCTATCATTTGGGTGAGCGCATTTTATGTGTGGCCCAGGATGATCCTTCTTCCTCCAAGGTGGCCCAGGGAAGCCCCAAGATTGGACACCCCTGGTCTCGATGGACCCTTGTCACCTGCAGAATAAAGTTTAATTTGATAGCGTGCCATCCAAGATGCTCCCTGGGGCTGAACCAAACCCCTCTCTCCAACCCCATCCTGCATTTCTGTTAACAGCCCCTCACCCAGCTCCATCTACTCCGGTTCTCACCTCCCACCTCCGTTTTCTCCACCTCCTGCGCGCTGTGTCAAGGCCAAAGCACGTGCCATTTCACTCTCAGTTCTTGCCCCAGTTCCACAAGTTGTGCCTGTGGCTCTAGTGCCACCTTCCTTTTCTTCCTTGTGGTGCAACCACGTTCACAGACAAGCCTCATCTGTCCTAGACTAGAAGGGTTTGGGACAAACATTGCCCTTGCCTCATCCCTACTTTCCACCCCTGTCCTTGCACATAGTAGGGGCTCCATCCTTTTTGTTTCTTGAACTGGGGTTCATGCACCCTCATGTAGTCTGGGAATTCTACAGGTTCTAGGCTTGTTAAATGTTGTGCTTTCACTCGAATTGTACTGTTTTAAAGCTGATTTGGTTTAAACAATTCCATAGGATAGGGCTTCAGAGTGGCTGACGTTGACCTTTCTCACATTTGTTTACTTTGAAGAGCTGACTCAAGTGTGAGGACCTGATAAGGCTTCCTTGTTGAACGGCTGCATTTATTGGCTGAATCTGTGAATGAGTGAATCGATCAAGTGGTCACTTAGCCCAACGCCCAGGGCTGGAGGATTCCGCCAGGGCCCCAGGGCAGATGGACACGTGTGGGGCCAGGAGTCAGAGGCTGTCACGTCAGCCGGGCCCACGATTTCTCTCTGAGCTGACACTGTGCAGTAGGAATTCTTCCAATGAGGGTTTCTCGTCTGCAGAGATTCATCACCTTCTCACAAAGAACCGCAACACGATGTTCTGACGAAAGGCAGCAGAACTTGGGGCTGGCCACCACCACACCCCACCAGCTACTTCAGAATTGCTGCTGCCAGGAACTCTCCACTTTGTCAGCTCAGGCCCAGCTCTTTCCTCATCCAGGGGGGTAGATTCCTTTTTTTTTCCTTTTGTCTTCAACAAAGTAAAAGAGTATAGTGGTTGAGAATGTAAACCCTGGAGCCAGCCCGCCTGGGTTCCAGTCCTGGCTTGCTACTTGCTAGCTATGCGATCACAGGAAGGTACTTGGCTGTCTCTGTCTCCAGTTCCTCTTCGGTAAAACCAAGGAACTGCTCGTAACGAGAGTGTAGGACTGCTGTCAGGAGTAAAAGAGTGAACACACATGGACTGAGCTTAACACAGTGCCTGGCACTTAACAAAAATCCCGGATCAGTGCTGCTACCGCTGGCCTTGCTACTCGCACCGCTGCTGCCGTGCTCCTTTCCACTCGGAGTTCTGACTTGAAGTCACCGTTCTGCAGGGCCGGGGATTGTCCCCGTGTGTGTTCGAAACACTTCTTGAGAGGTTACATATGTTTCTTTCCCAATCTGACTGGTTTTCATGGCAACACATTCTTTCCCCTTTGGCTTACATTTTCCTGCTTCATTAGTTTTAAAAGATGTCCTGCTACTTTCAGTTTTGTTTTCTTTTTTCCCTCTCAGGGCAGCTGTGCCAAGTCATTCCTGCCCTCCCCTCGCTGCTTTACTCGTTAGGTTATTTTGCACTGTTTTCTACTCATTGCCATGGCTATGCCCCCTCTTCTCATCCTCCTCCTATAAACTATTTCTGCAAGTCCCCTCACTGTGCGTGTCAGTTAGAACTCTCTCCAGGTCTTCGGTGTCTTTGTGTTAATGGAGTGTAAAAAATGTGCTCAGTATTCCAGATGTGCCCTCACCCATCACGTGTGTTCCAAGAAAGACCAGGACCTCACGCGTCATGACGTGGCACCCCAGCGCTGGCAGCGCCGAGTGGCTCTGGCCTTCCTTGTCGCCTCTCGACATTGGCCTCGTTTGTAATCCCCACAGGCCCCTTTCAACATTATGCTTCCTGGTAGCGCTCTGCAATTGATTATCTGGGTTTCTAATTACTTTCCTCCAGATGTATTAAATCTCTGTCTCCCTCCCTAAAATGAATTTCATTTTCTTGCTCATATTGCCATTATATCCATGTTGTGTGTAGTGGGACATTTTTCTCTTTTTTGGCACTGACAATGCAACTCAACTTACTGCAGTGCTATTTGAACATAACCCTAACATGCCCCTGATCCATCTTTTTATATCATTTTCTTCTCTGGGATGCCATTAAACACATTTCTTCACAGCTGTTTAAGAAGGTGGTGGTGGGGTTAAATGGCAGGGAGAAAGATCAGAAAGACCTAATCACAATTATTTTTGACTTTAGGTATGACACTTTGCCTAGAACTATCGGTTCCATCCCATGTAGAAAAATGTCCTTGAACTATTTGAAGCAAAAGCATTTGTGTATTTTTAAGTTGGCATAGTAACTTCATGAAAGATTTTTGACTTAGAGAAGTTAAATCTTATTTAATATAACAAAAGACATACTAACTGAGCTTCGACTCTACGTAATTGATAGATGTGAGATCGCAGGATATCACTGGCAGGAACTAGTATATATATATATGTAATTTTTGAATCAAGTTAAATTTATGATTTGTTCTTATGTCAACTTGTATGTATAAATCTCGTTTCTCCACTTAGATCAGAAGTCTAATGAAGAGAGAGATCTTATTTTGTATCTCTTTATATCCCCATGTCTAGTGTAGTTCTAAGTCTACTGTGGTTCAATAAATGGCCTACTGGACTATGCTATATCATATGTTTATGTGCTTGCCAAACTTCTATAATACTATAACTCATAAAAATAAGAATATTAGTTTCTCTTACTTTATGTGAACTGTACAATTTAAAAATTTAGAGAATGAGTATACTTGCTATAAGTAGCAGACATAAATTCTGTAATATAAAAAGGTCATGAAATTAAAAAATTGATTAATTTGTCTAAATTATTTTGTTACAAAAGAATTCTTTACAAAAAGAATTCATTGCAGATCTCTGTTAAATATGACCCTGTCCACACCAGTGGTATGAAGTAGAATTTTAGTAAGACTAAAATTTAACTCACCTGTGATTTCACGGATCACGTGTTCTGATCGTATTTTGAACACTGTAATTTTTAAATAAATCTACATAATAATTACAGTGATTATAATAAAAGCACAGGATAATTTTGGACAGAAAATTTAGCAATCTTTCTAGTCCAATCTCTGTATTACATAGGTTGGAAAAGTGGCCTTTACAGTTCTCAAAGCAAATTAAAGGCAGAGCTAAGTGGCAAATCTGGCTCCGGGATTTTTGTTCCGGGTTTTTGCTAACACTTGATACTGCCTCTCCAATGTGGATTATTACTTTTATCTTAACACTTATGCCAGGTTTTACGTCCATGTGTATATACGCTCACAAGAACCTTAAACTAAAAAATTTTCTTGGTGCATAGGAGGTCTGTACAGAAAGTATCAGGCCAGGTACTAGGAAAAACAGAGGCATTTATGGTTAGATTTTTTTCTGTAGTCAGGTAGTAGATTTACTTTTATGATAGATAATCCAATGTCATTCCCAGTTCACTTGTCAGAACCTAAACTGCAATAGACCTGTTGCTGTATTTTCCCCTTCTTGAACATTTAAGCTGTTGTGCAGTCATAGTTTCCATGAGTAAATTTAGAAAAATGTAGGCTATAGCCAGTCCAAAAATATGCCTCAGTTCTGAAAGAGAAAATTCATGTCATCCAATGGTGACTATAATATTGGATCAGTTCAATTCATTTAAACCCGTGTATTCTGGATGTCTACCAAAATAAGCCTCTTAGTAATTCGTCTTCTCTGAGCTGTTCTTTGTAAACCTGATTGCTGCTTCGTGCTTTGCTCTCAATGGATATTTATACGTAATACATATTTCAGTTTCTTCCATTATTTTTCTTAGGTCAGCTAAATGTCCTAAATAATGCATTCATTCTTAGGAAAATAATAAAATCTTTATAGATTGGCTCTTTTCCAACTAGTCTAGTGGCTCATACATAATTATGCTGGCTTAATACCTGCTCATCAACTCGCTTAATTTCCTAAGGTGCCTGTCATCTTGATGTGTTTATTTTTCTACTTTCCAATGTGTCCCTGTCCCTGGTTAGATCAATAACTATTATCGCCAAGACATCTTTGCTTCCTAATTGTCTCAGACACTTCAGTATGTTCCTGTCAAAGGTAAATTTAAACTCTGTAGCTCTCTATCCCTGCCATGGTTGCCTTCCCCTTGTGATTTTTCTGATTTACTAATGGGCACATTACAATTTATTTTCCTAAGTAAAATAATTTGGAAAAGTCCTTGTTTCTCTTAAAAAATATTTTTTAAAATTTTATAAGATGACTCACTATAAATTCCATTATTACCTCAGTGTCTAGACCCTTGGGGAGAAAGTTGGTTTCAGAATCAGATTTAATTTTCAGGAACAAATTTCCTGTCTTTGGAGAGAGGACAAGTGACTGAAGCAGCCCTGCTGGGGTGCACAAAAGGGCTGACACCTATCACTGAGGAAATCTTACAAGTGCGCTTTCATCCTAGCCCTAAGGTTAGAGTAGCATACTGGAAACAGCCCTGAAGGCCAAGGTCGTGATGCCTGCTCTATTAGAACATCAAATGTGTTACTTCAGCTAGGCACCTTCATCTTGTGGGTCCAAGTTTGCTCGTCTGAAAATAAGGGAATTGAATTAAATTGTCTCTGAGTTTTCCCAAAGCTGTTGTAATCCATTGCAGGGTAGATACAGCCAAACAGAGTGGAAACAGGCACCAGAATGCACTACGTTTCTTAGAAGCAAAGGAGTTGTTTCGATCTTGGTGACTCAGTGTACTTTGTAATGGGTGGTATTGCAGCGTTGACATTTGCTCCTCCAGAAGCTTATTCCCAAGCATGCAGACTTTCTCTACGACACCGTGGCCTGCAGCTTGTACATCAGCCTTTGCCTTGACTTTAACCAGTTCTAGTCCTTATTTCCCTTTGCCAGCACCCTAATTGCTCCGCATTCTATTGTGTTACAGGTGTCTCTGTAGGACACTTTCGAGCGAGGCGTGATAGAAACACGAGTGAAGAAATAAGACAACGGACGAGGAAGGGCTCTGGAGTCAGATGTGCTGGGTTCATTCTGTCACCGACTAGCTTGTGTTCTTAGACACTTAACTCTCTGACTTGTCGTTTCTTCACTGGTAACAGGGCAAATCCTTTCCTTGAAGGCTGCTGTAAGAATTAGGTGAGACATCTTAGCTAAAAGGCCTGGCATGAGGTAGCTCATTTCTTTTCTTCCCCTTCTTTCTTTCCATCCCCTCAGCTTTGCTGCGATATAATTGACAATTAAAAATTGTATGTATTTAAGGTGTACAACCTGATAGCCTGAGACATGTAAACATTGTGAACCTTTACCACCACCCAGCCAATCAACACACCCACCACCTCACATCTTTATCTTTTTCCTTTTTTCTCCCTTTGTGGTAAGAACACCAAAGATCTACCCTCGTAGCAAATTTCAGATATGATACAATATCGTCAATGACAGTCACGTTGCTGTACATACCGTGTCTCCAGAACTTATTCATCTTGTTTTCCCTCTTTCTTGGTTTAGCCCTGACACAACTTAGCAAACCCTAGTTGATGGCTGTCAGCCCTGGTAGGGTTCTCTGTGTCACCCCACATCTCCATTTCTTCTCATGGACATTGTCCATATTACCCCGGGCATGGTTACAGTCCCAACCCTTCAAGCTGCAAGTCTACTGCTGAGGGATTCAATTATAGGGAGCCCGGGGGTCGAAAGGCAGTGAGATCTCACCAGTGCTTTCTGTGAACAAAACACAATCGGTGGTGAAAACCAGGAACCAGCCATCAGGGGACCATTTCTGATTTTGCTGCTGAGCTGCTCACACCGTATCTGAAATCCTCACTTCAGTTATAACACAGAGCCAAGTACATTTGCTGTCTATTTGCCTACAGGGATGTTTGATGGATTTGCAAATTGCTTTGGAGCTCTCAGATGAGAGGTGCTATAAATTTAAATCACTTATGTGAGAAAACACACTCAGGATAGGGCATTCCGAGTAACCTAGTTTCTTCCCTAAGTATAAGCCAACCCTCTTGAGAGTCGTGGGAGGAGCTTCCTCTGTGAGTGGAGATCTTGAGATGCCTGTCACTGACAATGCTGTCCCACTCACAGTGATTATTTTCGTCCACACATAACAAGTAATAAATGCCCATGGGGTTCTCTGCAAAGAAGCAACTGGCCACCTATGTCCTGAGTCAAATGGGAAGATGACTTGCACTTTTTAAAGCGATTTAAGAGAATCTGTTTACCTGAAATCCTTTACTTTTAAATCTACAGAAGAGGGAATCTGTACAATCATTTCCAGAGAGCTTTCACGATGACATCATTAATTCTTTTTTTTTTTTTTTTTAGACATCATTAATTCTGATGAGTTAGTGTCAGTGGTTCTGGGCACCATATAGAGCCTCCGACAACAGCCTTATTTCCTTCCGTGAAGAAATGTTGAGCGTCTAGATGCTGGGAGCATAAAGGCTTGGGCGGAGGTGGGTGGGAGACAACCTTATTAGAAGGCACCTTGCTGCTTTCTTGGAGAGACTGGTGTGAGTTTCATGACCTCTCTTGGAAGAGGTCCCCAATTTTCAAAAAAGCAACTAACCCAAACCTTCCTCTGGCTATATGTTGGTTAAAGAGGTCCTGCCCCAGAGATGGAGCCGAACATCTGCGACCTAAAAATGACCACCACTTAAGCTAAAGCAACTCCAAATCCTCTTTATTTTGAATGAATAAATAAATGAATCAATAAGGTCCACTGCACTGGTTTATTCATTCAGTTATTTATTTATTCAATAAGCACTGGTGATCATCTATTGTGTCTCAGACTGAAACAATCAGCAGGGTTTCCCAACACCTAAGACAAGCTTCCGTTTGCCCCACGATCCTTCGAGATTTAGGAGGTGGAAGTAAGCAGGTAAATGCGATGAAAATGCATCTGTTGTAGGTTCTCCTGAAAAATTCCAACTGCTGGGTGCTCTGATGGGTACGACACTCTCATGACGTGTCCACTGAGAATCATTCTGACTTTTCTCTAAGGGATCTCTCATGGGGATGTCCTTCAGATTGAAAAACTAAGGGATGGGGAGGATACTGATACAGAGGAGAAAAGTCTAGAATACTCCATTTAGAGACCTATCAGAACATCATATATCCTCATTACACATTGCATTTTCCTGTGTCTCAGACACAGGTGACCAGAAAGGTGACCCTTTACCTGTTCTGTAGCCCGTGTTGTTAAGATACACAGCAAAAGTCCGAGGTTCGTGCATCGCCTGCCAGGAAGGTGAAGAGCAGTTCTCGTTGTTGGTGAAGACGTTGTGGTTGTGCACGTACTTCCCGGTGAGCATGGAGGACCGGGAGGGGCAGCACATGGGTGTGGTCACAAAGGCGTTGGTGAAGGTGGCCCCGCCGTGTTCCATGATCTTCCGCGTTTTGTTCATGACTTGCAGGGACCCTGGAAGGCACGATGCCAGTGTTGTTTAGCAGAGCACCCCACACGAACACCCATTTATGTCGTGTCACTCAGTGACTCTGGTCCCCTGAGTTATGAATTTCCTCCCTTTGCCCCGAAGGAGTCTGTAATTCAACCAGCTCTCATTCCCAGAATGAAATTAAACATTTGGGATCCCACCATCACAAGTATTTTGCAGAATAATAAACACATTTCAGCTTCTCCCCTCCATAATCACAAAGGAAAAACACGTGCAGGCTAATCTGATAATGAAGGTAGAATTCTAGATATGGAGTAACTCAAAGGCCAGCCTCCCTTTGAAGATGACCAGAGAGCACTCTACACACAGCACCGCCCCCCAGCCCACCGCACATGCACCAAGGTAGTGACACTAGACGACGAGGATTTTTATCGTAGGAAATAAAAAAGAAAAAAATTCCTATTAAGTGTAAGTCCGTTCAACACGTCTGTCCTGAATTTTTAAAAAATCTTCAATATAACTTGGTATCCTCTAGCAAACTCACCAAGTGCCTGCCCGTTTTTCTATCAGCTAGCACGGCCCGCTTTCATATGTTCACCTGTTTACATGTAATTTTAAAAGACAAGTTGTTCGTCTGTGAAAGAGCTATGCTTCGATTGCACTCACAAGGATTTTCATAGTAGTAAACTTTTCCATTTTAACTGTAAAAGATGAAATTGTAACTTCGGTTTGCTGAGGAAGAAAAAAATTCTATTTCGATGACTCCATCCAGCCGAACACTGCAGCTGAAACACATCCAAATGCTGCAGGGAAAAAGCCGCAGGCCAGAATTCAATAGTCTTTTCAGGACGCGTCAAGAAATGCGCTGCAGAGCTCCACGGCCAAGCCCAGTGCATTTGAATCCTGGAGCCTCACATTTCCAACAGGTCCCACTTCTTCCAAAGAAAGGGAGAAAGTCGATGGAGTTTTCCAGCAAGGAAGGAAGTCATAATGAGAGCCAGGCAAGCACTCAGGGCGGAAGGCGGGCGTGCCACCATCCAGAAAACCAGCCAGCCTGATTCCTTCGCCCGCGAGTGTTTGCTGTTCACACGGACCACGACGACGGCACGAGGGCTTCCAACTGGGTCTCAGAGCTCCCTAAAATACGCTTCCCTCAGAAGGACCCCTACTTGCTCTTCCCCCCTCTTGGATGTCTTCGGGGGGTCAAGCAGTCATTTTGCAATCGGCGAATAACAAGTCGTGCGCGCATATTCCCTGTGGACGTTCTAGCAGCCTTGTACTCGGGGCTGGTCCCCGAGAGCAGCGGTCACAGAGGACATGGAAATTTCTGGTCTTGAGGGGTAAACCACCTAGAAGAGAGCCTTCATACAAAGCCCCCTGGGGATGTTTGCACAGCGGCACACACGTAGGGGGCGGCTATAGCAGCGGTGGTGCGTCTGAGGGCAGAGGGGACCTGGAGGGAATGTCTCGTGGGGAGTGCCCAAGCGGGAGGCGAGGACGGGGACAACGTGGGCGGGCGAAGTGTGTCGTTAGGGAGACGGAAGGATGCTAGGGGCTGCGTGCGGGCACGAGGACCGCGCACTGACCTCCCGGAACCCTAAGGAATGTGGGGGTCTCTCTTGATGAAACGTGGGAAGCGGAGTGGGCACAGAGCGAGGAGGCTGCGCAGGGACGTTCGGGTTTGACGGAATAGACACAGCGAAGACAGGACTGGTTCTTTGCCGAAGGCACGACCACCTGGTCAGAAAACGCCTTCCGGGGTGCTGCTGTGGCAACGTGGGCACGTTCAGAGGAGGAAACAGGCTTGTCCATCGGGGTGCAGGTTAGAGGTTGCTGAAACCACGAGGGATCAGAACCTGAGCCGGACGGTGTCTCTAAAATAGAGCGACTCTAAGAAGCAGAGCCAAGAGACTTTGGGGTGCATCAGAAGGCCAGGGGCTGACTCACACCTCAAAGTTCTGGGCTTGGGAAGAAGGCTGGACTGTTGGTCAAGAAGCAACGAAGAAGAGGTATGCCCCACAGAAGATCCAAGAAGTCCGTTCTGGAGGTGTGGCATCATGCGTGCGTGTTGGTTGATCCCACGGCGGGGAAACATCCTGGAGATAAATCCATGAGCTGGGTGCTGGCGAGTGGGGAGAGGCTTCAGTCCGATGGAAGAGCCGAAAGAGACCGAAGCCGGTTCGCTGAGCCCTCTCTCCCCCTTAGATCTCCGCAGGGCTGACTCATGGCGGCATCTTGAGTTTTGGGAAAACTCAGCAAACACTGCTGTTGGAGTTTCATTGCCTTCATCTCAAAGGATGAGCTCTTAGAGTTTCCTTTAGAGCCTAATTTCTAGCTGAATTCCAATGAAAGAATTTAAAAAATAGAGCTAGAAGCCATCTTCCAAGGCCCCGAATCCTAAAGCTACAATCTCCAATCATAGACTGCAAGTACGGATGGCAGGTGGAAATCTGATCCAAGGTTAAATAACATAAAACAGGCTAAAACGTAGCCTAGTTCCCAGCTGCTGGAATTGCCCCAGTCGGCACTGACTTCCTATGTCGACACCCTCCACGATCCCTGCCAGTGTTGTGCTTCCAAGCGGTCCTCACATTTAGGGGGATCGATGAAGACATTTGGTCCCTGCTGTCGCACGACCACTGCAGATCCACCACTGGGGCTCCCGAAAGTGGGCTTCTGGCTTGAAGTTTCTCCATAAGGAGAAGATTCTGAGACAAGCCTTCCCTAACATTAAAAGTCACCCAGAGAGCACGCTACATCACAGGGCGCTGGGCCCACCCAGAGGAACTGAGTCAGTGTGACCAGGGGGGGGGCCGGAGAACTGGCGTTTCTAACAAGCTCCCTGTCCACACCCAGAGACGTATTCTAGGCTGGACACAGAGTCAGGGAAGCTTGGAGCTAGAAGAGACCTTAGTGGCTGCCTTGTTTTAAGTGACCTGTGTGCCTTCGATCACTTCCAAGGCTACAGAATGCTGTAGACAGAAGAAGAAAACACTGATTTCATTGGTGCTTCGCAGGTTCTCCTTTAAGTGTGCCACATGTGCCAGCTCATTTAATCCTGACAATAAACTTAGATAGTGGGTGCTATTATTTATGATTCCCATATTGTGGATGATAAAACTGAGGTGCAGAGGGTTAAATGATTTGCCTGGAGCCACACGACCTCTCCATAACAGAGCCCAGATGCAATGCAGGCAGCCCACTTCTGAGCTCCATCCAGGCTGAGTACTGGCTGTGACACTGATGACTTAAAGGCGAAGCACCAGAAACGACGTCTGCTTGTAGTCGAGAGATGCCTCACTCTCTGCGGTCTCATACGTGCTTTGTCTGGACTCCTAGTGGGGACACTAACAGACACTAATGCCGGCTTCCTGCCCTCCTAAGGACTGAAGTGATCACAGCAGCTGAGGCCCCGGTGACGGGGCTGTGGGCCTCCCAGGTGTCTGTCCTCAGGAGCCGACAGCCACATTGGTGTTAAACGTGGCCTCTGATCTCGGTGGGTTCCCTGGGTGGACTCAGGTGATGGAGAGCAGGAGTCATATTGCTTCCCGCAGCTGAGTCAGCGTGTACCAGTGAGGTGAGCCCAAAGCCCCCCTCTTCCTTTATGGCTGTGCTAGGATTAATGTCAGTCAATGACACGGCCGTGCACTTCATCTACGGTGGTGTGATTGCCCCACTGGTTTTTCATTGGGAAAATCTACCAAACACCATTCTGTAGGAAAACTCATAATTACACGGTTACGGCTGCTGAGAGAAGTGGATGGGACAATGTCCTGTCCCATTGTTGGAAGGACAAAAATGTCCTTTTGTTTTAAGCTGAAACCCCCAATGTCCCTGGGTTTCGGGCCTTTGCTGCCCAAAATGCAAATTGTACTGGTTCTCAGTTATTAGAACAATTATTTCAAAGGAATGATATGATGCTGAAGACTCATAACAACAGTCCCAGGGCAGGGCTTAGGAGAATGAGAAAAGAAACAACCCTGGACTTGAACTTGCGGAGAAACATCTGGATTTTGCCACGAGATCAGCTTGGGCGCGTCATTCACCCTCTTTGGCCTTATGGTTCGTACCTGTGCAGTGGAGCCAATGACAGCTCCTTTGCCTGGGATGGACCTAAAGGGGCTACCAGGGACTGAACGTGTCCGGCAAATGCACGTGGTGAAACACAAGGCCCCACGTGTCAGTGTTAGGAGGCGGGGCATTTGGTCAGGTCATGGGGGGCCCCTCATGAATGGCATTAGCTAGCTCCCTTGCCCTTTCCACCCTGGGAGAACACCGTGAAAAGACAGTCTTCTATAACCCAGGAAGGGGGTCCTCATCAGGCACTAAGTCCTCTGGCATCCTGATCTTGGACCTGCCGGAATCGGGGACGCCCCGTCTACACAAGGTGGTGTGTTACAGCTGCTGAACAGACTAAGACAGAGGTCACCTAGCTTCTCTGTTCTCTAAGACTTAAAATGTTAATGCTGGCTTGCCGCTCAGAAGACCAATTCTCTCCCCCTGCACGCAAACCACCTCATGTTAAGAGAGGAGCCCGACTTTATTATCATTCAGAGTTGTCCTGTGAGGTGACATTCAGAGTTGTCCTGTGAGGTGACGTTCAGAGTTGTCCTGTGAGGTGACGTTCAGAGTTGTCCTGTGAGGTGACGTTCAGAGTTGTCCTGTGAGGTGACATTTAGAGTTGTCCTGTGAGGTAAAAGTCTGACAGGGATATGCGGAAGTGACCAGAATTAGTCCAGCAGCTGGTGTGGGGGCACTGCTGACGAGGCTGGCTTGGGGACAGGGGAGGTCCAGGCCACAGCTGAGTCTGAGGACTGCCAAGAAAAGCTGTCCCAGTGCCAGTCCCAGAGGTTGGGACTGGGGACATCTGCCATTGCTCTTGAGGGGGCGGGAGGCTCTGCTGGCACTGAGCTGAGGACCTGTGTGCTGCGAGGGCAGCGGTGACTGGGAAGGGAGAAGTGACCCTCTTTGGGAACCCTGCAAGAACCACCCGGTTTGCAAATTTGGTGGCGTTAAAAATCCAGGCTCTCGGAAGAGTACTTGGGATGGACGGAGCCATGGCTGGGAATTTAAATCTCACGGATTCCCTGATCACCTGTGCGGAAAAGCAGTCAGGAGGGAGGAGACGTCCCATCTGAAGGACACACCAAAGTCACATGGAGAGCTTGAATGACTATTTGCATGCGAAACTTTACAGCAAAGCTTTACCTTTCATGTTTCAAATATCTTAGCCATTCATTCTTCAATGTTTTATACTGTCAAACTAAACTTTTCATCAAGGCTATTTATCATGTCCAGAAAAACTCACAAAATTTGAAATTCAATAGTAACTACTGTCATCACCATCCGTTAGGGAAATCCCGGGCACGTGGGACTCACACACGATGACTGTCCGGAAAGTATCCAGCCACATAACATGAAAAATAGAGGCACTGATGGCTGGAACTTTTCCGGACAGCTCTCGGATACTTGGCTTCCTAGAGAGACCCCCCGACACCCCCGCTACAACCCCCGTGTGGACGGTAAGCGCTCATGGTTTGATGAGTGACAACAGCAAGCACACACAGCCCCGATTAATTATGCAGGGTGCTTCTAGATGGCATCGTCTCTGCTGAGGTAAGTAATGCTGTAAATACACAGTCAGCACTAACCCGTCACTGCTGTGTCCTCATACGCTAGCTCTTAACTATGGAACCTCACACGGTGACGTTTCCAGTACTAAACGTGGCTTTACTGGCCTAGTGAATATTTTAATTCTGAGCCGTAAGACAAAAAATAGCATGATAAAGCAGTATACCTTCTTTTACCCAAACTATGAGAAAAACCCCCGGATGTGTCAGCTAAAAACCAGTGGAGAAATCCAAGTTGGGGGCAGATGGGAAAAGACGCAGATGACAAACCCGTCCGGCACGTTTCCAGGCTACTAGGACCCATTGTTCTTTTCTGCCCCAAGAGTTAACGGCCACTAAAAGTGGGGGCTAGTTTCTTAGGCGATGGGGACCATGATGTCCTGGGGAGGAAATGCCTCACCTAATGGGCACAGCTTTGAGTCCTTTTAAATAACTACAAGATCACTGCCTCATGGAGACGCGAGCCCTCATTCTTCTAAATGTTCAAGCAAAGCCCGAATCTGGATTATTTATTTATTTATTTTACCTAACGTCACCTGACTTTTAGAGTGTTGCCTTGATTTTATTAATAGAAGGCATACTGGCTCAGTGAAACACATCTGTGGGCCAGCTCTGGACTGTAGAGTCCATTTATGACCGCTGCTTTGAAGAAACAAAGGACATTAGACTCTCCGTTGACCGGCACCCATGGGGGTTGGTAGATGCCAGACAAATGTGAACAGACTCTGAAACTCTCAACTCAAGCACCTGGCACTCAACTTTCAGTTGCTTGAGTTCTGGTTAATGGAGAGTCTACTGCATTTCCATGTGTTCAGAGTTTTCTTAATTCCACCGTGATCTAAAAGAATTGTTGGTGGAGTCGGCATTACTAAGACGTTAGCATCAGCCCGGTTTCCTGAGAACATTCGAGAGGCCACATTGAGTTAGGTCAATGGTCCAATCAGCTCCCTGGTTTGCTTCTCAGAGTGGCACCTAGGGACCCCGTGGGAAGGGTTTAGAACCCAATCTCTTTGACTCTAGTCCCCAAAGGTTAGGGGAATCCCACAAGTACTTCTGGTTGTCTTGTTTTTGATTAATAAAATATCTCACGTTCAGGGACGTAACAGTACTAAACACCATGTCCCCTAGTGTTACTGAAGCTTAACATTGGATCAGAGTGGCTTCAGATGTATTTTTAAATTGTAAAATAAAATGTAGATACTGTCCATGTTCATGGTTATCACTCCTTCCACAGAGGTGCCGTCACCTGAAACTTCAGTGTAGATCATCTCCGGGCGTGTTTTCTTAGCTTCCAACACTGTAAATCTTTCACCCATTACCTTTGTCTACAAACTCGAATTATTTACAGACATAAGCACAGCCTGAGCAACCTCTTAAGTTGTAAAAAAAAAAACAAATCCAGGAGTGAGGGGAGCATTGACCTCACTGAATCTTTCCACATATTAGGTTTACTCCTGGAATAATGATCCTTGTCCTATCTTTTCAACCTGGGCGAGATGACAACCAAATGAAATAATGAGAATGAAAGTTCTTTGAAAAACATCCTGAGTTATCCTCACGCGAGGTTCTCAGCGCTTTTATTAATGAATTCCTTCTATGTCTTACTCCCGCCACCAAGTATAAGCTTATTTCGTTTGTCCTCAGACAAAGTTGAGGGAGGGGCTCCCATTCTTCCTGAATAAGAGCTTTCCTTCCCAGCTTGAGTTCATAAACTTTGATGACAACACCTCTCAGCCTTTGTCTTTCCAGACAAAGCTAGAATTGTTAAATTTTTGTCCCCAAAGGCAAAGTTTTTTATTACAATTTTTCTAACTGCTTTTATAAACCTTTTCTAAGTCTCTTTTATTTTTCTGGAGGCCCCACAGCCAAAATTGCCTGCGGTTATTGCAGGTACAAAACGTTTTGCTTAGGTGAATAATTATTCAATATTTATTCACTTGGTGAACATAATTACACATAAGTAAACAAAGCAAAACAAAACAAAATCCAACCATATCAAAAGCACAATGAGATATCAATTCACATCCAATAGGATGGCTATTATCAAAAAACCAGAAAATAACAAGTGTTGGTGAGGATATGGAGAGAGTACAGCCCTTGTGCACTGTTGGTAGGACTGTAAGTGATGCAGTTGCTATGGAGAAGTCTGGTGGTTCCCCCCAAAATTAAAAATGGAATTACCAAATTGTCCAGCAACTCTACTTTTGGCTACAAACTCCAAAGAATTGAAAGCAGGTCTCAAAGAGATATTCATAAACATATATTCATAGTTGCATGATTCACAATAAATGGAAGCAACTTAAATTTCTATGACAAGGGGAATGGATAAATAAAATGTGACGTACACACACACACACACACACACACACACACACATTTACTAGCTCACCACAGCCTACATAACTTCTCTAGGTCCAATTTTTCTAATGCATAAGTTAAGGAGAGTAATAGTTACAACTTCAGAGTTAACGTGAAGATTAAACAAATGATTGCAGAGCATGGTATCTGGCTAGAAAATCAAGGAAGGAGGGAAAGAGAAACATGTAAGAAACAACGGGGTTGACTGAACCAGGTTATGACTTCACCATTATACCCATATGCCTCCAGTAGAGGCCAGTACTTAGTAATTGCTCAGTAAGTAGTTACTGACTGACTGACTGAATGAATGGACTATAGGGTATGGGTGACATTTTGAATTCTGTGAAAAATACATTTATTAAACAACTCCTTAATGTATTTTAATAGAAGAACTGTATGCCCCCAAGAGGTAGGTCATGATGAATACCTGTATTCCTTTCTGAGAACTGCTAGCTGCTTCAGAACCTTGTGGGTCTATTTCAAGTTTATTGAGCACCTACTGTATTTTCAGCCAGGTCTCAGCCTCAGATTGCCACACAGACAAAGCCCCCCCCCCCACCCCCGTCCTCCAGTTGCCCTTGGTCAAGTGGAAGAGACAAGTATGGAAGGATAGGTGGATTAAAGGCCACTGTGGGGGCATGTCCAAGGTGGTGTAAAGAAAGTTCCATCGACCTTGCTCGAGAGGAAAATGGTTTTGGTGAAGGAAGACCCCAAGTGAGGCATTTGAACTGGCTCATGAGGAATAGATAGGGCTTCTCCAGATAGAGGAAAAGGAAAAGGTAGAGAAAAAGGGAGGAGATGTGCAAAGGCATGAAATACGGTGAGGGAGAGGAAACCACCAGACACCTTCAGGGAAGTCCAAGTTGTTTCGGTGAGGCACAGAGCAAACAAGGGGGGCAAGGCGGGGAGGGAAGACTTCTTATAGCGATAGGTGGACCAGATGGCCCAGAGCTCAGTGGCTTGCAGAGGAGAGATAAGGAAAGGGGAGGGGAGGGAAACAGGGGAGGGCAAGAGAGGGAAACAGGAGGGGGAGGGAAAGCTGGGAGAGATGGGAAGGGTCTGCAGATTTTGGCTATAGTGAAAGGGATGGATATGGTAGATATTAAGGAAGGTGAATTCAAATGTGTTCACCTCATTTTACTTGCCCTGTAAGTGATTCAAAACTAAAACCATCAGCCACATACATACTAAAGTCATACCTGCAAGGCCTTTCACTTTGGCTACTGCCTGAAAATCTATACTCTTGTGTAAGAAGTGGAGCGAGAAAGAAAAGGCTCTATGAATCAGTCCCAACAGTCGTGACCCCTGCTGGCTTTGGTGCATTGGCTTCCCACTGAACCCAAGGAGTTAACTCAGCTAGAATTCCATGCGTTGGTTTCTAATTGGAAATCCAAGCCCTCTCCCATGCAGATCAAGATCCAGCATGGAGGACCGTGTCCTTAAGAACCCTAGGCAGAGGAGCTCTGTAAAGAAGGTGGGGTGCCCTGCTATCACGGAGTCTAGAAGATACTTGTGATGGTCAAGTTGAGTATGGTGGATGGACAAACATAGCTGCGTGATGTCTGAGAGCGAGGAATTTGGGTCCAGGGATAGAAATGAGTGGTGGTGACAACTTGTCAGGGTAGGCTTTCTATCTGTTCCAAGGTACCCCAGAAAAACCTGACCCTAGGTGATGGTCAAGACCATGGGCTTGGGCCGATACCGAGAGGGTGAGAAAATGAGAAATCCATTTGGGTGATCCAGAAGTTAAGGTGGAACCACCAGATTCTAGCGGGTTTTCTAAGTGCTCTAGAATGAACCCAGAGCTAAGTCTTCCAAAAGGCATCATATCTAAGGTGTGTGAATTACTAACCAGAAGAGACAGAGACTCCTGTAACTTTCAGTTACCTAACAATTATTACAAGCTGTGAATAAATCATCCACTCTAATAATTAACCACTAAAAGTTCCTCTAGTACCTATCCACGTTTATGTCCATTGCATAGAATTACAATTATAATTTCATACTCTTTGACATAACTTTGCCCAAGTATTAAAAAAGAAACCAAAACAAAAACATTTTGACCAAGAACTTCCAAGGTACACAATCAGCTCCTTAACTTGTATACTATTTAATCTGGGCTTACTCCCTCCCCCCAACCCCCTATCCTCCTGTCTCCCCCTCCCCCACCCCAGAAAGTAATGTCAGAACACAAAGCAAATGGCTCATAGACGCCGAGTTCACTTCATACACTAGGTTGTTGGTTAAGGCACCAGAATTAAGCACCAAACGCCAACGCGTCCCTTGATGGTGACTGATTGTGAAGGAGGTCAGCAAATCATGTGAGCAAAACAGACTGACAAGCGGAAAAACCCGGGGTCTCACCCAGCTCCACGTCTTGGTCATCAGTGAGCACGAGAATGATGTTGGGTCGGATGTTTTTTCGTTCCTGCTGGATCCGTCCTCGGAATCTCGGGGATCTCACCGTCGAACAGATGCTTCCCAGCAGTTCTGCGCCCAGCACAGCCACAACCAGCGCCCAGCAAGAATACTTCATGGTGTTGGGGCCAATGTCGCAAACCCGACAAAATGTCTCAGCCGCCTGGTTTCTGCAGGTCTGGGCAGTCAGAGAAAGAACGAGAGGGAGAGACTGAAATGAAATCCAAGCCCCAAACGCAGTGGCAGAAAAAGGGCTGCTGCTAAGTGGGAACTGGCACACACGCTGGCAGAGAAGGGGCTGAGTGAGTCAGAAGCCGGCAAACCCTGACAGGCGGCTGCGAGGTTTTTAAGCACTTGATTATTTTGCAAATTCACTTTTGTCCTTTATTCTCATTCCAACTTTCCCTGTTGCGATCCATTGCCAAAATATCCTTTCCAACGCGGCTCGGGTGTGAAAGCTTTCTGACAGGAGCTAATACCTTGAATTAGATATCCTGGTTGAAAAATCAATTCCTGTACCCAGAGGTGTTCAGAGCATCTGCAGACGGGGTCCTGGAAGGGGGAGAGAAATACGACGGAAACGTCAGAAGGATTTTGATGCAGGTTTTGGTCTGATGTAGTCTCTTAAAATAGCATATTATACACATGTACATACATGCACATGCACACGCACGCACACATGCGTGCGCACACACGCATGCACGCACACACGCATGCGCACACGCACGCACGCATACACACGCACGCGCACACGCACGCATGCACACACGCATGCACGCGCACACACGCACGTGCGCACGCACGCGCGCACACACACACACACACACACACACATTTTCATCTGCACCCCAAAAGCAAGCAAAAGGAAGCAACAACATTCCGAACTGCTAACAAATGACTCAACATCTTCATTCCATAATGAGCTCCGCAAAACGCACTAAGGCTCCCACCGCTGCTCGCACCTAACAGTACTTTAAACACCCCCAAGAAAACTAGTGACTGCTCCGGAGGCAGCAGCCATGCCCGTCAAACCACAGTGCCTGTGCAGAGTGCATCTGCAGGGCGTGTTGGGGGAGCGTTAACTCACCTGCGCAAGGTACTGAGTACTTATCCAAGTGCAATGGAATGCAAAGCCATTACTTGTCATCTGTATTATGTCACTCCCTACCCAGGAGAGTTCCTTCTGCTGACAAAGACTTCGTAGTAAGTGACTGGGATGGCAACCTCTCCCAGCCTCCCCAAAGCTCCTAACTGTCCTCCATCAATCACCAGGGGAAATAGGCTCTTTCTCCCAGCAAGGCTGGCCCCTCTGTCCAGCCCGGGTCCTCAGCGCGCTGGCGCCTAAGGGGACAGAGCCCTTCTCTGACTGTCAGCAGCAGCCTCTCTGTGATCGGGACCTGCTGCAGCGCCACCAGCCCAAAGGTGGTGCTTTGCTGCAGCCGATCCCAACCCGCAGAGCAAAATGATTGACGGCTCCCAGGCTGGGGGTGAGAGGCTGGATGTCCACATTAAAAAATAAAGAAAATGCAGGGGGCGGGGGCGCTGCAAAATCTTTGTCAGTCTGCACAAGAGGGAAATTTGAAAGGGTTGGAAAATGCTCCTTTGGCTTTAGAACACTAACCTGCTGCAAGCTTTTCCCTTGGACTTCTGAAAGACAGCAAAGGGCTCACTAAAACAAAGCAAAGCAAAACAAAACAACCCCCCCCCCCCCGCCAAATAAAAAACCTGTCCCTTGGATGTCACAAAGAGATGTAAGCATAGGCATTTAGGCTGCCCTAAAATTAGTCAGATAGCAGCCTGCAGGCGCCACCAGCATGTCTGTCCTCACACACCTGAGGGGTCTGTTTTGATCTGCACCAATAAACTGACATCAGATAAATAAACATAATGAATTAAGTGTGAGTTGCATAGCAAGAAGAAAGGGGTTCCATTCATTCCCTTCCGTGCCTGAAATTCTGGGGGTGGGGGGCATGGGGGAGTGAAAGAGAAAAGAAGAAAGATCTTGTACTGTTTACCTCAGCCACACGCAATATTTTGTTCATGCAAACACACACACACCCCCCTATTATTTTAAACTTTATGAGCTGTTTTGTAAACAGTTCTAAATGCTTTTCATTCTGCAGCCTGTAATTATTCCGAGAGAGAAAAAGAGAGAGAGAGAGAGAGAGGGAGGGAGAGGGAGAGGGAGAGAGAGAGGGGGGCTCAACAAGAAATAGATTTTTAAACACAAATCCAGTGTTTGTAGCAAGGCAATCCTGACTACATTATCTACAGAGCAACCAACAAGCCACCTCTGATTGGTGCTCGGCTCTGAGAAAGCCCAGATGTAAGGTTCGGTGTCATTTCTTTCTTTTGGTGATAACTCAGGGTTGTTTCAGTCATTGCTGGGCACGCAGAACACTGAAAGCCCACAGCTGTCCTGCACTGACTGCCTGGTTTCTGCGCATTTGTTTTAAATCACGAGCAAACTGCTATGAGCACAAAAGGGCAGGAAAACGAAAGAAATACAGTCGTCACACAATGGCTTTCTCCCACGGAGAGTGCACCAGGCGCAATAGTTAAGTACGGACACTTCTTAGAGGGTTGGCCCTTCAAGTACCAAGCCTCCGCTCACCCCTGAAAGCCTGCAAGGGTGTGTGAAGAGAGGGTGGGCAGGGCTGTCCAGCGCCCTTGCAAGGACAAGCCACCTGCTGGGACGGCAGTGACTCCGAAAGGAGCGTCAGGCTCACCGTGCAGAGCACACAATGGCGCTCGGACGCTGATAATCAGCGCGCACGAAAAATTCCTGACAATTCAGACGCCGATCGCATTCCCTGCAGCCCAATCAACATGCCTGGCTATTCTTTTCTTTATCTTATTTACTTTACTTCTTCCTTTAAGGAAAAAGGAAATTAGCTTTTAATGGTACCTTGTATAAACGACATTGAAAGTCATTTCCTAATAAAGAGAAGGGAGACATAGAGTAGTCGAAGTGTTTTTGTGTTTCTTTCCCCCATGACGTGACCTTCCTTTCTGGAGAATTAAAGCTACCAGAAAGGGGCACATGTCTCCTGCCCCGGGGCCCCGGGTGATCGATTCAGGGGTTCGGACGGAAAAGCGCGGACACCGGGTGGGAAAGAGCGTGCCCTGGCCAGCGGGCCGCTCCGGCCTCCCACCTCCCCTCCCCACCCCACAAGCACGCTGCTCTGCAAAAGCTCACGCAGACGATTCTTCTTTCCAAAGTGACCTTTTAAATATCGGTTGTCCTCTCCCTGCCCGGTTTCCTGCTCCAGAAGGAAAAGAAGTCAAGAAGAGGGAACCGGCCACAAGAACAACCCGCCCTGTCAGACCAGACGCGGGACTCGACAGAGGCGGCGAGGAGGCGATGTTTGAATTGGATACTCTGCGGCGGACGACAAGTGTCCTTGGAGACTGGCAATTTGTCTTGAGAAATAGTTGAAAATAGGGGAAATGGAAAAAAAAAAGAGGTTTTGCTCACACATGGAGAGGGAGCTTGCGGAGCGGGGCTCCAAGTCCCCAGCTGAAACGCCAGTTATCGCTAAGGGCCGATCGGGGTGCGAAGTTCACGGGGCTGCGTTGGGGGCAGCCGCGCCGACTGTAAATGGGACGAAACGGTGCAAGTCACATAAAAACAACAACAACAACAACAACAAACAAATAAGCAAATAAATGAAAGACAGGGAAGACTTCAAGGCAACGGGATAGAAGGGTGCGTTCCCATCTGCTCGTGTAGCCACACCCCACGCTCAGTGCCCCGATTGGTTTAAGGGGACCTCTGCCGCACACCCCGCCTTGTCCGGGCCGTTGGTGCGGAGGTGACGGGAGGGGTGACAGTGGGTTGAAAGGGTCCTGCTTGGTTCCCCATAGACGTTTTCAAAGTGTTATCTGGGAATCTGAGGGAACACTGGGATCCTTTGGGGGGATCCACGACTATTTTGGTAAAAATACTGTCACATTTCTTGTTTTCTTTTTACATTTGTGATGTTTCACTGATGGAGAAAGAGCACTGGTGGGTAAAACTGCCTTTGTCTTAGGGCAAATGAAAGGCTGTCACATAGTTAAAAAAACACCATTTTCCCCTTTAACCTGGACCCCTGCATACACAACTTTCCTACAGCATTTTCTTGTCGGTGGGTAGGAGGTACACAGGCCTTTGCTGCCTTTGGTTGTCCTGAGGAAAAACAGTGTGGGACTGAGTTGCATGCTGAACTAGATACAATTTTTCTCTCATCAACATCATTCTTACTTGAAAGAATCATTTGGACTTGGACATTTGGCAGCCTACTGATGAATGGAATGAGAGCGTCTTCTCAAGGAAGGCGGCTGGCAGTGTTGGTGGCATTCGTTGCCAACGACAGAAATCCAGCTTGCAAGTTAAAATCAGAATTTTGCAAAGCTCGGATCTGCCACTGAGCTTGGCAGCTCCCCAATACATAAAACCTTTCTGATGTTGCCATTGGTGTCGATATTTTTTTCGGTGTTATTTTCTTGACGTGGTAAAATGAAATGTGTCCATGTTGACGATATTTGCATAATCAAGTGGCCCAGTATTTTCCAAATGACCAAAGACAAGGCTATGAAATCATGTGTGAGTCACAAAAATTTCAAAGTTCAAGTGGACCTTCGGATTTTAAAGTTACAGAGTACGGAGACGTTCCTTCGTAGGGTTTCAGACTTCTTACTACTTCCAACCTTTAAGATATTACCACTTGTCAAGTTTTGATATAGTATCAAAGAAGATCTTTAAGAATCTGAAAAAGCTATTCAAATATTTCTCCTTTTCCAATTACTTATCCATAGAAGGCTGAATTTTATTCCTATACTTCCACCACAACAACATTTCAACAGACTGAATGCCAAAACTGACATTAAGAATCCATCTCTCCTCGATTCGGGCAGACACTAAAGAGATTTACAAAAATGTAAAACAAATTTACTCACCAATGTTTTTTTTTGATTTGGAAAATATAGGTATTTTAATAAACTAATGTCATTTAAGTGACCGTAGAATAGATTTATTATTGTTATTTTTAAAAGATAGTTTTTTAATTTGAAAAATGTTATTTTTAAAAGATTGTGTTTAAGTTCTAAAAAATATTTTTAAAAATTTCTCAGCTTTAATGACTAAGTCGCAATAGCTATAATCTACATAAAGAAAATGCTCTCGGAAGTCCTCAATACATTTTAATAATATAAACGGATCCTGAGCCCAAAGGGCCTAAGAGCCCATTAAGTCTAGACCAGCGGTGTCCCACCTTGTGGCTTCCCTGAGCCACGCTGTTAGAAGAACTTCTTGGGCCACACATAAAATACACTCACACTAACGATGGCTGAGGAGCTAGCTATACAAGAGGTTCCCCAAAAGATCTCGTGCTGTTTCAAGCATCTGGGTTGGGCCGCATTAAAAGCAGCCCTGGGCCACCGGTTGGACGTGCCTGACCTAGGCTGACACCTCTAGGGCTGTATAGATCGAGCCCCATTCACAAAGTTCTCATTCACTTTTGATTCCCCTTCAAGTTTCAAAAGTGTCGTAAACGCCTGGCATTGCATAGAGTTGTTCATGAGTGCCGGCACTCGGTATTTTTGATTTTTTTCTTCATTGAGGATGACACAAAACTTTACAGATGAATGCCCACACATCTAAAGTATGCGAGAGACAGGATCAGAACCACCTACTCAGCACAGAAATACACCTCCCAGGGAGGGGGCAAAGAATCTTTTCTAGAACAAAGCGATGCACTGCACAGTTAGGACAGAGTAAACGGGGCTCACCATAACCTATCACACCAGCAGGGGAGACCAGGCCCGTGAACGCAGCTGAAGGTAGGCAGAACGCACGTAGTATCATCAGTGCGAAGCAAACTAGGAAGCTGGGCCTGACCTCCCCCACGCCCACTGCCCATCTACATACATTTCTTAGCATCAGTTTCCACGGCCCTCTCCCCTTAATTTTGGCTTCCAGGTTTCCCTTACGTCACTTCTTTTCTTTAAAGGAAGCCTTCAGAACCTGCTGTCTTCTTTACGACACATGCGAAACCATGACGGAGCCAACGGCTCTGATGTGTCGTTCAGTTTGTCGCCCCATCTATTTTATTACAACTCCAACGAAGAAGATAGACAGCAGTCCCCTCCTGGGGCAGGTGTAATGAAAAAATACAGTGAATGTTTAAATGAGAAAGAAGTTATTACAGTGCAAGTCACATTGCCATTACTTTCCCTCAACATAGTCCCCCTCCCTTCCAGCACATTCGTCCCATCATTCTTGCCACTCTCTGGAGCAGCTCTGGAAGTCTCCTTCGTGAGCGTCTTTAGTTGCGCTGTCGTGGCTGCCTCGATGTCCTGAATCGATTTGAAACGTGGACCTTTCACGGTCGTTTTGACTTTGGAGAGGAGCCAGAAGTCGCATGATGCCAGATCCAGTGAATAAGGTGGATGGGGACACACCGTAACTCTTTTACTGGACGGAAACTGCCGTACCAGAAGTGACGTGTGACCCCAATCGATTTAGGACATCGAGGCAGCCACGACAGCGCGACTAAAGTCACTCACAGAAGAGGACTTCTGGGACTGCTTCAGAAAGTGGCCAGAGCGATGGGATGAGCGTGTTTGAAGTGAGGGAGGATGATGTGAGGGGGATTCATGGCAATGCGTCTTTTACTGTAATAACATTTAAAAAGAAATTTAAGCATTCACCATATTTTTGGGGGGTGGGGAATCGAACCCAGGCCGCAGTGCTGAGAGCGCCGAAGCCTTAGCCACTGCACCACCAGGCAACTGCCTCATTGTATTTTCTGATCACACCTCGTACTTGGCTCAAGGTTGAGCTCCTCCTTGCAGGATGTTTGCTTTTCTTCCCTTTCTCCCTTTCTTCTCTTTCTTTCCCCAACACTGTGAATCCTGAAATTGAAAAGAATCTTGAAAAGTCATTTATTCACAAAATCGTTAATGTCAGTTATCCCTGGGGTCCAGGGAGGGCGGGAGACACGTTCTATGTTTGACTTCATTAGGGGACATTCTTTCTTGAGGCTCTGTTGCCTTATAAAAGTAGAAACAAGTGAATCGAAATTTCTGGGTGTCCCCTCTGTCTTCTCATGGAGGAAGAGAATATGTAGGAGCTGAGGAGTGGTAAGAATGGAGTGAGAGGTCGGAGCAGAAAAGGTGCTTTGGAGACTTTGCCCCCAGAAACGTGATTACCAATTTTCGAGAATGCTCAAAGTCCACGACTAAGATCTGTCCAGCTTCTTGCAAATAGGAATTAGCGAAACGAAGGCAAACAGAGTGATCTGGAAATAATGAAAAGAACCAGAAGGACCTGCTCTTTCAAAAGCAGAGGTTACCCAGTGCTTCAAGGCTTCTGACAGTGGTCACGGGTGTCCTTGGTGGCACCGAGATCCAAGAGGACGAAAACAAAAGGATTACTGGAGATTCAATAAAAGGGGCATTGGAAACTTCAGGTTTGGTCAAAGGACAGCAATACTGATAGAAAGAGCTACAGGTGAGGTCTTAAGCATCTCAGCTAGGCCGACAAGTACATGATTTATTACATTAAATTCCATTACACCTGTCACTGGTTTTACATACTTAGAGCTATTTGTACTGAAGTACCTTGAAGTATTGCACTAGGTCCCAGAAGTATAACTCCAAATACCAATGGCTTAACACAGTAAAAAGATATTTATCACTCACGCTACAAGTCACACACAGGGTGGCAGGGACCTTGCTAGGCCCAGTCACGCACGGACACAGGGGTTACTGTTGTCTTGTTGCTAATGGACCAAGAAGCAGAGGAAGGAAAAACTGGAGAATTTTGCAGCTTTTCACAGTGTCAACCTGGAGGTGACTCAGATCAGTTCTAATACTTCATTGTCTTCAACGAGTCACTTGGCCCCATCCGACAACCAGAGGGCTGGACAGGTGGTGGACATAAAGTGTTTGCCGAGCACTACTGCTACTGTCAATGCCTCAAGTGTCAAGTTCCTTTAGTCCCTTATGTATTTACTTTCTCTCTCCCTCTCTCAAACACACACATGTGCACTCGAGTAATTAAGACACACGTGTAAATACATTTCACACTGACACATATTTCAAGTAATGAAGAAATATAGTCTTCTTTGAAGCTTAAAATTCAACCATTCTTAAGTATTAAACATGGACTTTTAACAGATTTGGGAATTGGGGGGACGTGTTTCCTTTAACTTTGTTTCCCTCATACACACTGCCAATGTATTTCAAAGTCCTACAATTCTTGTGATACATTTAAGATGAAGAATTTATTTTTAAAAAGGCAATTAGATGCTGTATTTATATTTCGGAAGCATCCCTCCAAATATTTTCTCACGGCTAAAATTCATGGGAGAAAAGAGGAGCATTTGACGTGACTGTATAAAGTAAGCCACCGTCCAGAGAATTCCACCGGCCTACCTTCTATGCGGTCAAGTTCACCACTCCTGTGATGGTCTATCATTTTCTAAGGGTTTAAATATAGCAGAATGGAGACACAAGCTCCTTCTGAGGGGTCCTGCATGTGATAACCAAGAAAGGGAGCTCTAGGAAACAGAGTGCAAAGGATGCACGCTCACTTCTAGTTCCCGGCTTAGGACTCGGGTGAAAGTTACAGAGCACAGCGACACACGTATAAAATCAAACATCCATACTTAAGTCAACTCCTTTGCGTAGGGACATTCTTAAGGAACCCCTGAAATTCCGAATAGCTCACAGACTGATAGTTCAAAAAACACTCCTTGACAAGTTGTACTGGGAAATGTTATTTTGAGATTTTTCGTACTATTGGTGAACTATATAATTCCAAATTATCAATGAGAAAATCACCTTCAAAGAGTGCGTCACACATTTCTTTATCCTTGGGCTATCACAGGTGATCATCTCTCCTGGAGCTCTATGCTCACCTCTCAGTGTCTAGCAGGCCTAGCTGTATGTTTATCCAGTAAAAAGAGCAACTCAACTGAAGTTTCAAGTAAAAGTCGGGCCAGCAATTCAGAAAGTATCACTGTAGTAGAACAAAGTGAGTGAGTAGAGGCCTTTCTAGAAAAATCAATTTATTAATCTTAGTCATGTTAGCAGGTGTAAAGCATATGATAGATGTAAACTGTCCATTTATTTTTGTTGACATCATCCAATATGTGGCATTCTTGCCCTATCTAATTTATCTTCCTATTCTCAAATCATTATCTGGACATAGAGGTATTTATCCATGTGTTGAAATCGATTAGCACCTGAAGAGATACAGGAGGAGATTTTTTAGAACCATAAATTCACTAACATTTACTGATTCAAATGATGCTGTCTGTATGAAAGGGCTGCAGCAATATTTGAAACTTAAAATATGGCCTCTGTCTTAGTTTATTGTTTGGACCCGAGTTGGGAAATATTTTCACTAATGGAAGCTAAGATGTTCCTCTATTGTTATAAAAGAGTAAAGTTTGTGAAGTTGTAAGTGGTAGGAATTTATAGAATGCAAATTTTAAGAGCCATATTATTACCATAAACTATTACTTGTTTACTTGTGAGATAATCTTCCTGAAAAGGCGCAGAATATGATCTATGTCCATGGACATTTGAGGCAAATTTCTGTTTATTGTCACTGGAGTATCTTTATAAATAGATGGTTACAGTTGGACAAGGCCTCAGATTTCATCTCGATCTTCTATTCTACGAACATCCAAATGGTGGTGCACTTCCAGAACTTATTTTCTCACTAACTACTCCACTTGTTTTAAACCTCTGTGTCTTAGCACACATGAGAACAGCCCCTGTCACACAAAGGAGCTGATATAATTAAACCAGATGATGTGCCCCACAAGTAAAATCAGCCATTCGTGAAAGTTGGTCACTAGAGGCTATTTCAAACAATGCATATTTCAAAGTCATCTACAGTAATCCCTTCTCTCTACTGATTTGATTTCCATGAAGTCTTAAGCACATGTGTTATGCAAAAAGGAGGCTTATTAAAACCTGATGCGATATTAAAGATTACAATGCAACAGGGTTGGGTTGATTTTAATATCTGAGTCTTCAAAAAGGAAGGCTATTTTCAATTACGTTTGTAAGCTTAGTAAAACATTACACATACAAAGGCAGACGGCATTTACTTATTAAGGAAAAAATGAGTGTTGTCTGATTTGGGTTTATATATCATGTTTGCATCTAAAAGTGGGAGAGAAGCTGAAACGGTTTTCACTGGTGGACAGACTAGCAAAGCACAGAACTATTTTATAACTATAAATAGTGAGGAGCTTGGACTGATTAGAAATTCTTTATAAAGTTGTGAATTTCTGGCAGATAATTCTCTTGTTTGCTATGGATTAAACATTATCAAAATATGAGGACTGTCTAGAAAAAAATCCAGCCATAAATGCCTCCATTTTTCACATATTAATAGCATGGTTGGATACTTTCCAGACAGCCCTTATATCAGCATTTGATAAGTTTAAAATATTAGTTGTCATCAATTGTAGAACTGGATTCTGACAGTTACTGAGTTAGTCTGGCTGCACAAGAAGTTTACCAAGACTTCCAGTCCTGCTGCATTTCTGGAGGTTTTATTTCTTCATTTGTTTGTGTTTCTTGATTCTTCTTCTATTTCCTACTTGTATTTAGCTTTAATCATGGATGAAAATATGAAGGGTTAGATTTGATAGATTCCTGGTCCTCCATTTCAGGATCTCTTGCACATAGCTTTATATCCTTGAACACACACACACACACACACACACACACACACACACACACGTAAGTGATGATGAACTGGTTTTGAAGTTAGCAAAAAGCCACACCTTGGCACACAGACAAGCTGCTTTTGCTCACTAGAACACCAGTTCACAGACCAGACCACACGTGAGACAGGAGGTTAGCAACCCCCACCTTAGAGAGCTGATGTGAAGGAGACGTTCTAGAAAACACATGATAGAATCTCTGAGTTCGAAGATGTTATGGCCTGAGTATCTGTGACCCCCAAATTCATATGTTGAATCCTAATCCCCAATGGGGTGGTATTAGGAGGTGGGGTCTTTGGGAGGTGATCGGGTCATGAGGATGGAGCCCTTATGAATGGGATTAGTGTCCTCATAAAAGGGGCCCTCCGAGAGCTCTCCTGCCCCCTTTCCATGGGAGCACCCTGAGAAAACGGCGTCTAGGGACCAGGAAGCGGGCTCTCACCAGACACTGAATCTGCGGGCACCTTGAGCTTGGACTTCCAGCTTCCAGAACTGTGAGAAATAGTGTTTCTTATTTAAGCTGCCCGGTCTATGGTATTTTTGTTACAGTAGGCCAAACAGACTAAGACCAAAGGTATCTTACAGTTCACTTCGATCAACCTTTAATGAACGAATAAAACTTCTCTAGGGTATCAATGAAAAATACCTTTCTAGGTCAGCATTTACGGTTACAAAATGCTCCCTTTTACTGAACAAAAAGCCCTACTTTCCTCCCTTCTTTATGTTTAATCCTGCTATATTCTTCTGAGCCACACAAAATGACTTCAGATTCCTCCATACAAGAAATGCCTTAATTAGCTAGTTCGTTTCCATCTAATGTCTAAATCTTGCTCTCTTACAAAACAATACCTGTGTGGTGGTTTAGTGGTATATTATGGGGGAGTGGTGAACAGGTTAGTTTGGATTTGGCCATTGGCTGGTTAAGTATTGTGTCAATAGGTCATATAAATCTGTAGTTACAGGAATAGAAAGCTAGCATATTAATATCCATCTGGCTCAAAGGAATTTTTAGTACCAGACGACTCATCAATGTTTTCCAAATTCACTAAGAAAAATTTTCTTATGTACCACTACTTTCGTGTTTGGGGTAAATTCGATTCAAAAATCTTGCAAAATTTGCATAATTAACTTGTTAATCATTTTTATTGGAGAGTAAAGCCAGAGTCCAGGCTAAGAGTCATAATGCAAATAGTGGATTTTTTTTCTTCCCTTGACAATTTAGTCACTGATTTCACTCTAGAGTTTGAGGAAGCTTTCCTTCTAAGAAGAAATGTCTTCTTTACCACCCTTGGCTTGCTATTTCAGAATACTGGATCCTTTAAAAGAGTTATGCACGAGAAGAACCACCATTCCACCATTAAACAAAGGCCCCAAGCTCAAGTACTTCATTTATAAGGTAGAACAGGGCTTTGCCATAAACACCCAGCAATATGGTTAACTACTCAAGTTTCCAATTCAAGTGTTGGGCCTAAGAAATTGCATTTCTAAAAAGTTCCTAGGTGATGCTGATGCCCACAGTACTGGTCCAGGGTGGAACAACACAAAGGAAAGAGGATGCAGTCAAGCCCGGGGCAGGTGCCTCAAGTCTTTGCATGGAGGTTGACCTCTCGGGCCTCTGCCGTGGCTGGAGCAACTGACCATTCACAGGACAAGACTGCCGATAGTGCCACTTATTTTACAGTTGGTAGAACTTTTAAGACTATCTTTTGCAGAGTTGGCTGGGACACAAACATTCCAACGCACTTAGTCTTCACGAGGCATGGACAACTGGAAGGGTTTTCCATTGGAGACCCTGAAACGTCCCTCAACAAATATCCAGAAATGTCCTTTTGAGCGGCTTTCAAATGACCCATGAGTATCCCTTTCTAAACATTCTCGCTCAGTGTCTGAAGTGTCCAGGTTCCACAGAGTCCTGACACCCACGGACTGACAGTGGCCCCACACCATGTTGAAGCTGGTTGCATGGATTAAACAGTCATTATACACAAAGATAGGCTCACCACCACCACCTTTTATTTCACAGCTTTAGGTGAATTCCCAGGGATTAGGGAGACAGCGTGCTTTACTTGCTATTGTTTTAATGAAGCTTTTTCTTAGTTTTCCAGTTCTGTCCGGCTCTCTGCCAATCACCCGCTCTGTGCCTTTACCCTCACTGGTCACCTCCTCTGAGACACCGGTAGACAAATACAATTGCAGTGAAAGACAAATTCTGACTCCATTTAACAACATAACCTGACATACGAGGGCTGTCCAGAAAGTATCCAGCTATATAATATGAAAAATAGAGGCACGTATGGCTGGATTTTTTCCAGGCAGATCCCGCATATATCAACCTGCTGTGATACGTGAGACACAGTAGGTGCCCTGGGGGACCCACACACAATCTCCTTTTCCCACTGTGGGCGAGTCAGGAAAAGTGAGCTGGAAAAGTGGGGCCGAACTCCTGGGGCTAGGTGCAGGGGGCTGAAGGAGTGAAGGTCAAGTTTGCAACCTCCCCAACTACTTTGTGCGTCTTAATTCTTGTAGCAGCCTCTTCTCAAGAGTCCAAATTGGGACACACGGTTGGATACCTGGTCGAGAAGGTGGAGAGAATTTTGGAGTTCGGGTTCTCCAGTTGTCCGACTTCAGGGAGTATGTTCCACCAGCACGTGGACTGCTGTTGGGCACTGGACACCACCGAGAACTGGCACATCTGAACTTTGTAGCCTTTTCTTCTTCCTTTCCCCTCTTTTCCCGTTTCATTGTCTGTTTTTCCTTCTGTGTCCCTCAGATGCTACCTCCACATCCTTCCCCCTTTACCACCTAAAGTCCTTCACCATTCTTTTATTTTGCACCCTTGGGGCTCCAAATGGCCACAATTAGCCTCCAACACAACATGGGAAGGAAACCCCACCTTTTATTAAGAAGTAAACACCTTTTCTAATATGCACGGAGTGTGTACTATAGATTAGCCCTATCATCCTCATACCTCACTTTATTCCAGCCACACACCTATGAAGCAGGGGCTGTTATTACTCTTTAGGAAACCAAGACTCAGGGAAGTGCAGGGATCTGCACAAAATTGCACAGCAAGGGGCAGGCCTGGGGCTACCTCACCCCAGAATCTTTGTTCACATCTGTTTTGTGTTTGTATTTTCTCCCAAAGTGCATGTTTACTTTAAAAGGCCCTGTATGCCTGAAGAATTCTGAACTGGCAAAAATAATGGGGAGAAATTTTGGGGGACAAAAATGGGCATCAGGTATTGCTGGCGTTTGCAGGCATTTGTCACTGCGCCTAACAGTATCTACACAAGGAGAACAAAACAGGGCATCAGTATTGCAGCCACACACCACACACAGGCCCCCGTTCACCTTACAAATAAACAGAAGGGGACCCTCAGAGCCCAGTAAAACAAAGAGTCGTTGCTGGGTGAGAGTGAACTGGCGTGGCTGAACATGAATATTCAAGACCACGAGTCACAACTCCATGAATTCGAGGGTCTCCTCTATTTGTATTTTGCATTGTGTAGTCATGAGACAACTTGCCCTGATTAATTAATCCTTGGTGCCCAGGCAGAAGGTACAATAACTCGTGCACAGTCGGTCACTCTCAGGCTCCCAGTTAGTACTGCGGTGCTGCATTTTCCAAAGACAGACAGAAGACTGTACTGGACGTACTGTTTTGTGCCTGTGATCCAAGAGAGTGACCCCCACCACCCCTGACATTTTCTTAAGGGAGGGTAGGTGGCTGCCAGCTGTCCTTAACCCACACCCTCATGCCATCATGCTCAATATCACCAGCCCATGGAAATTCCTTCCCCGAGACCCCCTCACCCCAGAAGACCTGTTCCTCAGCCACAAGGAGGCGTGCCCACAGGAGCCCTCCCTGAGAGCTGCCTTCCTGTCGTGCTGGGGTGGAGGTGGCACAGTCTGGTTACTACACTGCACGTGGCTGCTGGAGACCATTTTTCCACCATGTGCAATTTGAAGGGAGGTTATTCACAGTAATGCCAGAGTTCCAGGAAGGAAGGTCCCCAAGTATGTGAACTTCCATGATACCTTACTTTAACTATTTAAAGGCAGGCCCTTAAAACAAGCAAGCAAGCAAGCAAACACCACTTTAAATAAAGCACACTGAATTTGCACAAAGGCCTCCCAAAGTGCTGCGGCTTATATCAAAGACGTATTCTTTCTCCCTGCGTCTCACGATGGCTGCGGGGGGTGGTGGCTGGACACTGTGTCAGGCTGTGGCTCTCCAGAATCTTCTCATTCTGGGGCTCCAGCTGAGGCAAGACCCTGTGTGAGACCCGCCGTCCTCCTGGGGGACACCAGGGACAGGAGGCGGGTGGAAACCTGGAGTGCAGCACAGAGCATCTGGTTGGACAGAAGTCTAGCACTCTTGCTTACGTGTGATTGGCTAAAGCAAATCATGTGGTGGAGCCCAGGCTGGGGTGGCGATATTTCTGGCTCCCTGGAACGTCTGCAAGCCCCACTGTGTGGGTAGGATGCTGAACTCTTGTTCATTTTTCTGGTGGGGGAGGGGCGTCAATAATTGGGGATTGTGATTTAATCTACCTACATGCGCTTTCAAAAATTCTGTATTTCGTCTCCAAAGGCTACTGGGAATGATGTCACTGCTTTGTTTTGTTTCATGGCTCTGGGTCATTGCTGCTAATATAAATATTGCCCTTGGCTATAATTCAGGCTTTCCTTAAGGAATTCTGGGACACGGAAAGCTTTTTGTCCAATAAATTAATGACACTGGAACAATACTACTTGGAATTCTTTAGGGATGCCTTCCATTGTTTTTACCTACTGTGCTAGCGATTACCAGTTACTCTAGTTACTGTAAGTGTATTTACCTCTTATAACTCCACCACCTCTCTTGCAATATGCTAGAGAGATGCCTCGTTAGATCTGTGTTTAAAATAAGAGTAGGCATGAGGGTCTTTCTCAAGTGCCACCTCTTGGTGGGTTTGGCACATGGACTCTGACAAACATTTTGGTGTGGGTACGTCACACGAGTATTAGATTCCTTCTTGTTTAGGCCTGTGTCTGGCTAGTTGAGGGTGCTAGATAAATGAAGTTAGGGAAGTAATGGGTTAAATTCCATGGGTGCTCCCTGCTTTGCCATTTACCATATTTAACAGGAATTCTTTCTCAGACAGTTGTCGAAGCGTTAAAACCACCTGCCATTTCTTGTTCTTTTCCCTTGACTTGAATTGCCATACACGTTTAATTCAGCAACCTTTGGTAGAGCACCCATGTAAGGCACTTCGTGAGGCACTACTGGAGACACTGGATGAATGGACGAGAAAAGAAGCCTGCTTTCAATTGGATAGTGATATACAATGCTGGGTATAACATAGCTCCAGATGATGCTAGGAACAGCACTCTTTGCAAAGCTAAGACAGGTGGCACACTTCGAAAGTCCCCGAGGCTCCCTGGAATGTGCCCAATACTCAGTCCGGGCTTACATCACCCTGAATAGCACAGTAAGTACCTAGAGGCTGATGTTCAGCCTTTTCTAATGAGAACAAACCCTGAAGAGCCTTAGTAGCCAGTCAAGGTGCAGGAATGTCAAATGTCCCTAATTCGGGTGGAGGACAACTGTGTTTTCCCTAATACAGTTTTAATTATCCTCTGAATGCCTGCCTGTACCCGGATAGTAAGTGAACTGTGGACAAGATTGTTCATAGGCTCACGTGGTTTCTCGTATCTGAAATCCCATTGGAAGACGTATTTGTTCTTTCCTGGGTAAAGTAAATCCTGTGTTCACATGGCATCACGGTTCAGGAAAGACTTTGGCATAAATGATCAAATTTGCTCCTCACCACAACTTCTGTAAGAGGGTATAGCGGGCACCATCATTCTTGCTCCAATCCATCTTCATCCTCCAAGGAAGTTCGAAACCAGAAGTTGAAACTCACTCTCATATCTGACCTTGGAAGCTGATGGCTTTTCCTCCTAATAAATCAATTCTTTCCCACTTTCTTTTGCTATTTTTGTGAATAACTGCCACTCAATCATCCACAGACACAGAGGTTAAAAATACGCAGACTAGTGTAATGAAGAAATAAGCAGAGAAGTGTGTTCACACTGACACAAACATTTTCATTGCTACTTTTCATTACAACTCAAGCAAATGTGATACTGGTTTTAGATGTCCTTATTCTTCCTGTACAAACTCACCAACCACTGAAAATACAAAGAAGTAATGAAGTCCATAGCAACAGGAGTGCAGTGAGTTCCAGTGTTACTGCTACTCTCCAATCATTTTAGCAATACGATTATATTGACTAGAGTACCCTTAACAGAAGCTTAGGTTTAAAAATGGGAAAAATAATTTTTTGATTCAACTATGTGTTTGAGATCATTTAGATTCAATAACAAGAGGATTAATAACCTGAGGAAAGCCCTGAAGATACAGCGATTTTAACATTTTAACGGGCTTTTTACAAAAACAGGCTAGAAAGTCAGACTGATTACACTGCTGAAAATACATTGGTGTGTGGCACGAAGCTCAACCGCAAGGAGCGCTTCGTAGGAAGTTAGCACCTTTCTCAGTGGACAGCGGCCGGAGGCAGGGAGTGGGCGGGGGCAGGGGACATGCCTGTTATTACCGGAAAGTTACTTCACTTCGAGTCATCATTGTACCTGATCGTGGGGCTGAGTGGACAGGCCAAAACAGGATTCGACACAATAATGTTAAAGCACAGCTCTAGTTTTGTCTGATAATGACAACCGATTTTTCTCCAAATTCTGAGCTTATGTAGTTTCTATTGGCATTTGTTGAAATGACACTTTCATTTTTATTTTTGAGTGATGCCAACAGTTGTAAATTAGAAGGCAGGGACTGCTCATTGCCTACGTGCTCATTCATCACCTTTTTCATTTATAACAGCATCCTGAGTTCACAGGTGGTGACAATGTGCCCAGCTTCAAGTGACATCTTCCTGCTGCCCTCCAAACTCTAAGTGCTCACAGGACAGAATTCTTCCCAGTGAGACGTAATGAGAGGCCTGGGCGGGACGCCTGGGACGGCTCCGTAGAAGAGTGTTAGGGCCATTTGTCATGTAACGTGGCCGGAGCCTCAGCAGTCCTCTTGGACCATGAAATGTCTTCACTGAGTCTGGGTCCCTAGTAACTGTGATCTCAGCTCGGCCATCCTGACCCTGGTTTCTTTTTACTTGAGAGAACAAAACTTCTCCTGTGGCCATGGCACTGTTTTGATTTCTGCTATGTGTAGTGACATTTCCAATAATATCTCCTAAAAAACACTTCGTTTTTTCTTTTCTCATTCTACAACCATCTTAGATTTAAAACATTAGAAACAAAAACAAAAACAAGAAACAGGGCCTCTTTAAATCAAACCAGAAGAGTGTGATTTATTTTCAGAATAGGAAACAACAAAACCTGTGGTTAATGAGAGATTTGAAGATATAAAGAATCACACAAATAAAAGTGTAATTACAACTTATGGTAAGTGCTATGAAATCCATGGGGACAAGTGGGAACATGAAATTCTCTCAGCGGGCATTAATCTCTCAACGAATATTTAACTAATATTTAAGCCAGTTTAATTAAGGTTTCTGGGTGAATTAAAGAATGTTAGAAATCTCTCATTAGCTATGGAACTAAGAAGACAGAAGTGGATTCCTCTATCTTTTGGTAATTTCCCAGGATTCAAGGGATTTCCTTAAGGCATGAATTGCTCTTTAGCTTCTTAAAAAATAATAAATAAAGTAAGCCTGTAGTCTTTATGTAGGTAATACAACAGTAGTCTACCTGAAGTTTTCTTTTAATCATGAATACTTTTATATAACTGAGGGAAAATAAACCACATACTTTGAAGATGGATTCATTAAGATCATAGTATATCTTTAAAAAGATTTCTAGAATCAATTGATTATTCCATCCACATTAAAACACTCACAATGGAAGTCTTTTTTAAAAAAGATTTATGTACAAAGAGCTGTTAGCTACACGTAGTTTCCGCAGCTAGGCAGGTATCTTGGCTGACCTACTTAAGGAAGTTCACTTTCTCCAATTTAATGACGGGAAATGCTGGGAGCACATATTGAACTGGGATTTCTGGATCAGACTCTAGCAGTTTGAGCAAACGAGGCTACAGTGAGAATGCTGGATGAATTTTCTCGAATGACTCCAGTAGAACAGCCTAGGGACCCATCTTGTTCTCATGGATGCAGCCAGGCAAGAGTCTATGTGAGTCTTCTTAAAAGAGGAGAAATGGGCAACCCGTCCAATGGCGAATTTTCATATTTCACACCCCAAGGAGGAATTTTCATATTTTCAGAAAACCTTGCTTAAGGTATCCTATTATTTTCTTACCTAAACGTGAAAATTTAATGTTGGATACAAAGATCATAACGAAAACAATTGTGTAAAATATTGGGATGTGTTTATTCCTAATCATCGCCCTCCACCTGCAAACCTTTCCCCTGCTCAGTCTCACGACAGGACTTTTTGGTTGAACATAGGAATTCTACCTTTACTTGAATAGCAAGGATTTTCCAAAAAATTTCAACTCCCCAAACGCAAGGTCTCTGTGTTTTAAAGAAATATAAAAAGGATTTGTTTCACTTACAAGTTTGGACAATTAATTTCACGAACTCATCCTAGAAAGAATGCTACAGACCTCACTGCTGAGTATCACTACGGTCACCTTTGCAGTCCTCCCCTTGGGAAGCTGTGCACCGACCCCAGCACCGGGTCCACCCTTCAAAGCAGTTTTGGAACTCTTTTTCTGGAATGGCCATCAGAGCTGTTATCATCCCCAAAATCTGACAATTAAGTTTGCGAACTTATGACACCTTATGAGTAAGTGACTAGGTTCAGACACCTGGCAGGAAGGTGGCTCCTCCCCTAAGAACCAGGTTTGCTATAGGAGAAGGAGCGATGGATCTGGAAGGAAGTTCTGTTCTCCCACTCACCAGTCGGATGATTTTGGAGACGTTGACATCCTCTTGGTCTCATTTCTAAAATGTCATGGCCCTGCCTGCCCTCCGGGATTGTTATTACTATAAAATGACTTAAAGTCTGTGGAGTGCTTGATGCACACAAAAATGCCTTCTAAACGTCAGGCGCTCTAATAGTTCAGTCTCTGTTTATAGAAAAGAATCCACGTCGTCGTGTCAGGGAGGGAAGTGACTTCTCAGTGTCTCTCTGTCAGCGGGTGGCACAACTATGATTCCATGAAGGACAGATGAATCTGGAGGCCACACGTGATGTGTCCCTCCTCTCCACCTATTCTGGCAGCTTCCCCACCCACCCGATGCGATCAGTCGCTTACCCTGATGCTGTTGTCATCGAAATGGTTCCTTTCCTTCCTCTCCTCACGACCACAGTGACTGCCTTCGCCTCTTTGCCGATCACTGTCACAGCTTCTAGTTTTGTTTGTTTGCTTTCTGCTTCCTGTCTGCTTCCTCTTGAATGTCCCCAGACACCAGGGCAATATCAGATGCCGGCGGCAGCATGTCTGCACCTTGTTCGGAGTTCAGGGCCTTCCCAGCCAGGGCCGAAAAGCGCCTTCTAGGGTCAAGCACCCGCTGACTGTCGCGCAGGATAGCTGCCCAACCAACTCCACTCCCCCGTTTGCATTCCCTGAGAAAGTCTGGACATCAGGGATGCCTTCCTTGCCCTCTCCCTGCCCCTTCCCCAGAAATTCTGTGTTCTTCCTCTGGACGCTAGTAATATTCTGGGCATCTGGGCTGTCGTTGTCCCTTTAGGCCCACCCAGATCTACTGCAGCACAGGGGTTTAGGAAATCTTTGTGGAGTAAAAGAATGATTGTAGTATTTCTTCAACCCAAATGTACAATACTTAAATGAGTTGGCTACCTTACCCTTTGGCACTTTCAGTCAGAGCTACCTATCTAGTTAGCAATAGGACAAGCTCTTTTCATATTTGCATACTGCAGTGCAATGTGAGAAAGATTAGCACATTTAAATGCCTTTTTCAAATAACAGGTGAACTTCCATCTTTAAAAGCCTTTCCTTTTTCAATGAACTTCAATTTCTCTGAAAGATCGTTTTCATTCAGCAGAGAGAGAAGAAAAGTTCTGAACCTGTGACTTTCCCCCAGTGGGTCCCAAAGCCCTTTCTTAGCCCCTGAGTTGTCCCTTCTGAGAACAAAGGCTCAGGTCCTCGGATTCCAAAGCAGTCTTGTGGCCGGGGGGACATTGGGGACAGCCCTGGATGCTAGTGGTATCTGGCCGGAGGGCTTAGTCCTGGCCTCTCTCGCTTTGTTTTGAAAATAAACTGAAGTCGGCAAAGGGGAGGAAGGCTGCAGTACGAGGGGCTTAGACGCGACAGGGTTTGTTTTCTCTCACTGTCTTGTTTTTTGCTCAGTCCTTGGTTTCCAAGCTCTTTTCCACAGAAGCCATTACCAAGCGGCCCTCCCTCACCTTCTAGACAAGGGCTTCGGGAGTCACTAAGGGGTCCCACTACGTGGGGCAGATTCCTGCATGCGGACGGGGTCCAGACAGGGGCACACTTAGCCACAAACCAAGTGAAGTCGTGGCCGCAGGCGAGTGGGCGTGGTGCTGGGCTCCAATGGCATTGTGCAGGAGGTCAGGGGTGAGAGGCATTTGCCTGGACGAGGGCCTGATGGCTCCGAAAAGAAAAGGCAAAACAAACCCCCAAACCAATAAGCAAACAAACAAACCGCTTCTGCTCTCCCTGCCTCAAAAAAGAAGCTGTTCTTCTCAGGTTGCATAGTATTTTAACTCCAGGTGCGTGGTAAAAAGGTCCTGAAAAGACAGAGCCACTGAGGCACGTGCAAATCAGCGAGAAGTTGCAAGTCGAGGTTGCCGTCTTACGTTGTACTGAGCGCTGCGCACCACGACTCACTGCGAGGGGGCAGACGTTAGCCCCAGCCCCGCCTGACGTCTGACAGGGCAGGAAGTACTTCTGTAGGCCACGGGCAGGACACGCACGACTTGCCCATCAGGGAATGACTTTGTCATGAGGGAGAATTGGCTTGAACGAATGACACTCCTGAGGTCACCTAGAGTGACCAGCCTTTTTAATATTTATTTAATATGGTATGTTTTTGGAGGCCAGAAGCTGGATCGAGGGCATCTTTTAACAGAATTATGCATATTTAATGATAGTTTCTGGCAGGAGAAATCCATTCGCTGGACATTATTAAGAAGAAATGTATGAAGCTCCCAAGCAATTGATACGTCAGGGGATGAGAAGCAGGTTTCAGCCAGGTAGCAACATTCATTCAGCAAATCTCTAGCAACCCTGCTGAGTACCACCTGTTGTCGGGGCTTCCCAGAAATCTGAGTATTTGCACCCCGTTTGCTAGCTAATCTCTGTTCACCGACAGAGAGAAACAGAGACAAGATGTTGAATGGCCCAACTCAAGGGCCTCACTCTCTCTGGAGGGCACAGGCACTCTTAAAAGATGTGCACAATGGGAGGCAGAGATGCTAACTATTAAAGCATAGGTTTATTGAGCACATAGTATGTGCCAGGAATGGTGCAGTAACTTCCCACAAAGTCAAGGAGGCAAGACTCTTTTCCCCATTCTCAGCGGTAGGAGCTGAGATGCAGAGACAGAAAATGGCTTTGCCAAGATGATGGTGCCAGTCCTTGTGCTGTGATCTCAGGCAGCAGGGAGCCAGGACGTGGCCCTGCCTCCGGGGAAGGGCCGCATCGAGCAGGAGCGCGCTGTCCCACGCTCTCACCAGAGTCCCTGGCCGTGACCACTCTGGGTCTCGCCCTGTGGCTTACCCGCCTGAAACACTGGCATAAAGGATGGCAACTATCCCTGCCACACTACTCCACATCAATAGGAATTAGTGAATCCGTGCACCAAGCACCCCTAGAAAAAGGAACTATCCCCATGTGTCCGTGTTCTGGGACTCCATCCTCAGTAATTTTATGTTTGGCGAATGATTGCTTTAAAATGCAACCCCGTTTAGTTTGGAGAATGTGGCTAATGGATTGCATTCTACCACTCCAGCCACTTAAATGCACCTCCTAGGGCCCCGCTCTCCACAGATACCAACAGACACGAAATGGGGGTGGGCCCTGGTATGCAGTGTTCAGGGTCAGACAGCAGCTATTTTTAATTTAAATTGCAAATGCTCCTGAGGATCCCGGAGTTTAGGGATAAACAGAAGGAATTGCCGGAGCAGCTCTGATGGAAGGGCACAGCAGTCAGTGTCCGGCCCCCAAAACGGTGTTGGAATAAGAACCAGATGGTTCCGTCTTACGAGCTGCAAGATGAGTGGGTGCACGTAAGCGTGCACACGGGGCTCTGCCATCACCCACCTGGATGGCTGTATTCTCTGCCCCCCTAAAAAGTGGGTGGGTGGGTGGGGGGCTGTTAACCAGCCCACGGGAACGAGTGAGATGATGCAAGCAAAACACCTGGGCATAAATACTCCAAAAAAAATCATCATCCAATCAGACTGGTGGAAGTTTCTAGTATCTGAGTGACTGTCACCATCAGGCCGAGTGAGTTGCTGGTGATCGCGTGCAGGGCTCTCACGGTTTGTCCTTGCGCGAGGATGATGTGTTGCAAGCGTTTTTTTGGTACCAGCTGCCTGTTGGCTCTCTTTAGTTGGAAACTTAATCTTATCGAAACCAGTTTCCTGGATTTTATATTAATATATAAGGTCCGAGCTTTACTTCCTACATTATAGAGGGCTGTTTGCCTTGCTCGTGCCTGGGAGCTGCCCCTAGTCTTGTGAACTGGCTCTGATTTTGCTTTTGTGTCTCCCTCTTTGGTTTCCTACGTGCTTCCAGGAGTAGTCACACATCCGTCCCCTCTACCACAGGACCCATTAACCTTCTCCTCAGCAAGAGTGATTGTTTCAATGACAGAGGATTGGTCGAGCCCAAGCCATTCAGAGCCAGGGGGATTCACTTCAGAGGCTTTATTGTTTGAGCTGCAGAGGAAGCCAGTGGTCTGTTATCCATTGACTTAAGACAGGGAGGGTGTGATGCTGGAGCTGCAGCAGCCACAATGTAAACATGAGGATGGAGACATGCCACCTATACATACATACATACAGCCCACTTCAGCAGGCAGCGCCCAGAGATGTAGGAAAGAAAAGAGTAGGTGACTTAAACTGAGCCCCAGCTGCACTATCTTCTGCTCCCCGGAATTATCATTTGTGAGACCAAATATTCACTTGTTGCCTAAGGCAATTTGAGCCAAATTATTTTTCTATATCAACCCAAAGCATTCTAATTGACACACACACACACACACACACACACACACACACACAACTTTAATTTCAAAAACAGCTTGCTTTTGTGAGAACAACAATACTTATGAAGTCTAAGACTTCCACTTCCAATCAGCACATTCTTATCTCAATTATTTAAAAAATATTCACCTAAGCATTAACGATCCTAAGTATTAATAGTGACTTCTGTGTTTAGAACAACTTAAAAATACAGTTCTTGTTAACTACGCATGACGTCAATGTAACACACTTATGGCGGAGGCCTGGGAAATTTGCAATCTTGCCAACCTCTCAAATTGCCCTTGGGTGCCACTATTTTGTCTCATTTCCCTTATGTCTCAAAAGAGTGGTGAAATGCAGTGTTATAATTGATTCATTTATCAAGGAAGCACACATAGAGCAGGTCACGCTGACTGTACCAATGCTGACGTTTGAATGGTTAAGAAAACAGATACAAGTACGAGTCAAAGAAAGGAAGTATTTCTGGCACTTTGTCTCATGTATTGTAAAACATCAAATGACTGGTGATACTTCTAGAAATATGTCCCTATTCTTCAGAGATGGCATCTTCAAGTGCGTCAGATTCTTGTTTCTTAGGGCGTACAAATAATTCCCTTAAAAACTGAGTTAATAGGAAGTCACCCAGAAATTGACACACATGATTTAGTGTTGTGTATCTCTCTCTTAATTAAGGAGTTTCTCAAAGAGCTATTTGGCTCTAAAGATGTGATATATTACATTTAAACCACTGTAAATGCTTCCTGAATTTTTTTCCATTTTCATCTGGACCTTAGAGATGGCCTATTTAATGAGTAGCTATTTCCTGCAAGAAATGCAAGTAAGCAAGCCAAGGGTTCAATAATGTGACATGTACATTAGCAAGTGTATTCAGCCTCCAGATGAACTTCCATCACGCAGCTGTCACTAAAGTCATTAAGAGGAGATTTTTCTGAAACCACTGAGAGCTTCCTTATCATTCCCAATCTGTGTCATGGTTATTGTTAGGATCATAACAGCTACAAACAAAACTTCCTCAGGCCAGAGAAAATAGTCAACTTCACAAGTGAACCTCATAAATATTTCCTCCTAGTCTGCTGGCTGCTTCTAATTTTCTTGATGGAGTTTTGGGTTATTCACAACAAACCATTGATTTTAATATCACAACAGGGGCAGATTGGAGGTAAAAATAACCCCGTTCTTTCTAATTTGTTAGGTTTTGGAACAAATGGCCCAAAGGCTTTGAAAGCTAGCTTCCACCACTCTCCACAGCCCGATACCACCCTGGCTTTGCTGGGATTATAGGTATCTGTGATCAGGTATTTCAGCTTCTGCATAGCACCAAGCATGTGGAAGACTATTACAGACTATTACAGGGTTCTAATCTATGATTTTCTTAATATTTGTACATCCAGATTAATCAATTTGCACATTTGAATCTGATTTGTACTCCCCATCATTCTAATTAGCAATACATCTATGATGGCTGGTTATCCACTGCCCTCTTGAACTCTTTTAAAATTTCTTTTCTTGCAGGAAAATGCATTTAAAGATGGCACGATGCACTCTCTTTTTTCAGAGGGTAGTGGAAGCAATCTTTTTGTTTACGAGCAGATTTTTCTATCAGTATTTGCAGAAAGTATTTGTTGTTGTTTGGGGGAAAAAAGGAGTGCACAAAGGACTTACTTTTCACAAAGCTAATGAATGTATCCTATTCATATTACTGCCCAGTTTTTTTTAAACAATTGAAGGTTGTTTATTTCTCCCTAAATACTGAAAATTCTTCTAAGGTTCAAGGAAACGTAAAGCTTTCTCATGTATCTGTTTGTTTTGAAACAAATGTTTTAAGATACAGAAATGGCTTGTTTCCTTGAAGACTCTCTGATGAAAAGATATAAAGTGTGAGGTGATGTGACGGTGACCTGAAGAACAAATTTGTAATCTCAATGAATATGCCACTTGTTTCTCAATGTTGTTTAATGGAGAGGTGGTGACTTCACTGATGTTCGTGCTTCCTAACCTAGAACTTGCTCCTCTTGGAGTCTCAACAAAGCTAGACACGACCCTGTTATATAGGTCATCAGCTGGCAAGAGAGTCTTATGTCATCTGCAAAGCTACTCCTGCCACTAAGAACATGAACCCCAGAGCGTGGCAGCCAAGCGTTCCCCCTGCAGGGGCGGGGGCGGGGGTGGTGGTGGTGGTGTGCTCACTCAGCCTAGAGTCACCTCTCGGTCCTATGGGGATGCTGGGCTACAGAGCCAGGAGCCACCACCCAAACAGAAACAGAGAGGGAAAGGTGTTCTTAGTCATCGAGAAAGAGAAGGGTGAAGAGGAAGAGGAAAAAGAAGGGAATGAGAAAGAGACAAAGGACAAAAAGGGACAAGAGAGAGAATGAGACCAGAAGGAAAACGAGAGAGCAACTGTGCCTGCATTGGACAGATGAGTCCCGAATAGACAACACTTCTACGAGGACACGGACATGTAGGGCTCCTAGGGACCTCTCTTAGGCACAATACAATTGACTTTTCAGCTTCTATCTTAATCGATCACCATTCTAAAGTAGACAACAAATGCATTGGCTAAGAAGGACTTCGGGGGGCGGTGTTCAATAGGTACAAGTTTAGCAGGAAATAACGTGATTCTAAAAAACGAAAAACCATCAGTGGAAGGGGACACCGGAGGGTTGGGATGTAAATGGAGGCCAGGCGGGTGGTGGCTTGGGTTAGTTTGCCATGACACCAAAAACGATCTTCAGGGCACACTACTGATGGGGAAAAGGGGAATTCACAGGGTTATTAAAGAGATGACCATATATTTAGAAAGTCTTCATTTTTACACACACGCAGACACAAAGATAAAATGACTCTTTAAAACTCAACACAAAGCAATACGGGACAATCCGAGGAGAGTGCAGGACTCTGAGCTGGGCCTGTTTGTGGACCAATCCGTTTCGAGATTTACAGGTATCCCCCACTTTTCGAAGGTTCGATTTTTGCCACTTGACTTTTATGGACGCCCTACATTCGTACCCGCTTTCATCAACCAAAAGAAAGCTGATGAGGATCTTCACTTTTTGGAAAATAAAAAACGCAAAAAGCAAACATGGAAAAGCACGATGGGCGTTTGTTTTGCAGTGAGTGAGCCGCTGTAGAAGAGCAGGTGGCGCCACCAAGCGCCTTCGCTGGGAACTACACCCCGCATCTCAGCGTCGGGCCATCCAAGGTCGGGGCTGTCTCTGAGCATCTGCGCTGCATCTGGATTTATTTCGGGCATCGGTTAGCAAGACGTGCTCTGTGGTACTTGTTTCTTCACTTTACAACAGGGTGTCCAATCTTTTGGCTTCCCTGGGCACATCGGAAGGAGAAGAATGGTCTTGGGCCACACATAAGACAGTAACGATAGCTGATGAGCTAAAATATAGGTTGCAAAAAAAATATATCTCATCATGTTTGAAGAACGGTTACGCATTGGTGTTGGGCCGTGTTCAGAGCCGTCCTGGGCCACGTGCGGCTGGCGTGCAAGGGTTGGACCAGCTTGCTTTCCACCATTTCAGAAAGATTGCATAGGTTTCTCCTTTTGGAAAGCCGGAGGCACCTGCAGCTGGACAGTTTGCTGGGTAAGAACACAGGCTTGGGCAGGGCTAGATTTAAGTCTCAAATTTGCTTCTTGCTTCCTGCGTGACCTTGGGCAAGTCACTTACCTTCCCAGGTTTCTTTTCTCTATTATGGGGTAATAGCCACACCGATGACCTCCTATCATTCTTGTGGGGATTAAAGAGCTGGCACAGGTATGAGTGCTACCATTCTGCCTGGCCCACAGGAGGTACTGCCTCCTTTTCTCACTCTGTGTCACCCCTTCTTAGCACTCACGTACGCAGGACACCAATAGCTTCAACCCCTTCAGAACGTAGAGTTGTGTAATGTGATGGGTTGGTCCAAGAGGACAGGAAGTGTTCCCTTACTTAAGGGTCCATGCTGGTACTGAGGTTTAAGATAAAGAAACGGATCACAAGTCCACATTCTAAGCCGAATTCGTGTCCCTTTCTGTCAGCTGAAACAATTTCCAGATTGGATTTGCAGTGGGCAAGGAGGTCTCACCTGAGGGAACCCACATGGTGGGTCAGCTGCCCTCCCTGCTTCCCCAGCAGACACACGTCTCATCCGTCGGGACAGCTCAGAAGCCTTGCTGGCTCACCCTTCCTCCCTACACCCTCTCCCCCGACACTCCAAGGTGACTCTGTCTTCTAAGCATTGTATAGCCTCAAATTGGATTTTTCAAAGAACATTTTAGATCACCGAATATTCCAGTTTTCTCCTCAGAGTTTAACAGTGTATAATGAAAAGAAAACCAAGTGTTGTAAGAAAAAAAATCAAGAGTCGCCTCCATTTCAATTTGGCTTTGCCTACAATACTAAATTGATTGATCTTCGGAGAATTTGGTCTGCCTTTTTGAGTTTTCCTTTAGGACAGAAGAAAACAGAATCTCTATTTGTTTTTATCTATTGTATTTTTATCTATATTTCATTCCCCTTCCTATTTGGGTGGCGGCGAAGGAAGGATGAAATGCCACCAATCACTTCAACTGTCTCATCTGACAGTAATGGTCGCGCTGAGGGGTTCACGTGGCTCTGAGTATCAGCCTGTTTATACCCTCCGCCATTCTCTTTGAATTCAATGGTGGGGGCAAGGGTAGAGCAGAACAGCGGGTGGTTCCATCACAATCTCCCTGAATCGCTGGACTCATCTTTAAGGTTAGGAGGCAATGTGCCAAAGGTCACATGGGGGGCAAAGGGCAAGGAGACTGCAAAGGATTAGAGGAAGCCGGAGCCCATGCAGTAGGACACAAAGGAGTTGGTTACTGGAGAAAGCTGGGTACGCGTCACACTGGTGTTACTGAACGTAGGAACTGTATTCTCTCCAAACCGTTTTTCCTTTAGTTTGTTACACGGGGGGTGGGCGTGGAGGGTTTACCCGAACTATTTACACACTCCCTTCTTCTCATTTTCCTCATCGTTGTTTCTCTCTGCCCCATCCCAGGGAAACACATGAGGATTCTATTAGCCAAGCATCATTTTTCACCGGGCATCTTTCCTGCCGTCCTAAAGACACACACACACACACGTGCACGCACACACGCACATGTGCGCACACACAGGCACACACACGCGTGCGCACACATGCACACACACACGCACGCACACACGCGCGCGCACACTCGCACGCACACACACGTGTGCACACGCACACACACATGCACACATGCACGCTGACACACGCACACACAAACGCGCACATACATGCGCGCGCACACATACACGCGCACACACACGCGCGCGCACACGCACACACGCGCACGCACACGCACACGCGCACACACACGCGCATGCGCACACACACACGCACACACACACGCGCGCACACACACACGCGCGCACACACGCACGCACACGCGCACACACACGCACACACACCCGCGCACACGCACACACACACGCACGCACACACACGCACGCGCGCGCACACACACACATGCACGCACACAGACGCGCGCGCGCACACACACACATGCACGCACACGCGCACGCACACACACACGCGCGCACACGCACGCACACATGCGTACACACGCACGCGCGCTCACACACACATGCACACACGCGCGCGCGCACACACACACATGCACGCACACACGTACGCACACACATGCACACACACACGCGCGCGCACACACACATGCACACACACACGCACGCGCGCACGCACACGCATGCACACACACGCACGCACGCACACACACACACGCACGCACACACGCGCGCACACACGTGCCTGCCCTACAGGGACGGAAACCACACAGTGAGAATCTCATTCACTTTTAAGCCTTTCAATCTGTGTGGCTAACGGCTGTTTATTTTTCATCTAATCTGTCCATGTACGAGTATCTTCTCTCCTGTTTACCTAGGAACGTGTGGAGAAATAACAGGCGGTGGAGACACCGGCAGTGCTGGTTTTTGCGTAACTGGTGTCTTAAGCACATCAAATCCCTGTGCCTGCGTGGTCCCTAAGCTGCCACCAGCTGTCCTGGAGCATCTGAAGTGAAGTCTTTCATCCTCTGCACAGAGCGCTTTGTCTCTCTGACCTCCAGTTCTTCCCTCCTGCTCCACTGGCCTTTTCATTCGCCCCCCATGACACGGCTATTGTAAGGTTTTTGGATTGTTTTGGTTCCTACTACAATCTGCTAGCTAGAGGGTTTTTCCCCATTATTTTTTTCTCTTTATATCTTCTCTGGCACAGCCAATTTACAGGTTGAGAATATGGTCGTACACTGTTAAAAATGCAGCTCTGAGTACCAGCTGCTTTTGCATTGGAGGTGTCTGTCCTGACGAGCGCTTGGGGGACGCTGCCTGCCTGTGACGTCATCCTGGGACACCCAGAGAGGAGTTCGCAAGACCACCCCCAAGTCACCAGCTGAAGGCGAACAAGAACTGTCCTCACTGGCCTTTTATTGTTTGTATTTTGAGTTTTAAAGTGCTTTTGGATCAGTCGTATCTTTCGGACACTTACAAGAGACTAAGTTGATTGTGTTTTGTTTTGCTTTTTTGTGAAGCAAATCCTTTCACTTGAATGAAATTCAAGAAGCCTCTATGAGCGTCAGGAAACAAGTATTTTGAAAGAAAAGCATTTTTTAAAAAATATCAATCATTTTAACAGACTGACTAATACAATAAAATTTAAGGAAAGGTAGGTTGATTTTGGGGAATGGAAGTCCATACATTTAAATTCTTCCTTGCATTAGAACACCACCACGGGCCTTGGGAGGAAGTCCCGTGTGTCTAAGGAGTGTTGAAGGCGAGTCCTGTGCAAGAATATGATTGGCACTCCTAACAAAACCACGTGAGGAAAGGAATTCCATTGTACTCAAAACACCTGCTTGGTTACTGGGAAGCCCTTCTAGCCACCCCAAAAAGCACCTCTAAACTGGCAAGGGTGGGCAGAAGCCTGGCGTTTGGTTATGCAGCAATTTGTACTTACAAACTTTACGGTTCTGGGGAAGATCTGGCGACTTCTCATGATTCACTCCTAATAATCTTTCTGGAATGTATTCTAACAAAGAATAGAGTTGGAGTGAACATCCACCGAGGAGCTTGAAGAGATGTGGGTCAAATGCTCATGATTGTTCATTGCCCCTTTAAAGATGCACGGTCCTTAGCAGTCACGTCGACAGGGAGAGGCGTGCGTGCTATTCAGCTCACCGGGCTGCATGAAGATGGCCTGAGGACAGAGCCTGCAGGTCACACTGGACATGACAGCCTCAGTCATGTCACTGACCTCAGAACAATGAATGATTGATTGACAATTGCCATTTCAGGTGTCGCCCACCCAACTCACTTCCCGTGGTATTGGTGGCCCGAGAACCTGACTGCAATATATAATATAATTGCTCTTGACAGTAAAGTACTATCGATATCCTAATTTATTGAAAATCCTTCACTGAATGTTCTTTTTCTGTTAGAATATTTCTTTTTCCCGATCCATTTCCTAGAAAAGTGTTAAGAAAAAAAGGTTTCCTCTGGTTCACTGATTTTTGAAACGAGTTGTTGAGATTATTAAAGGTTTTGCTGACCTTGGTTCAGTCTTCAGTTCAAATGGAGATGCAGCCAAGAAATCAAGATGAAGCTGAGACTCGAAGGGCAGCCATGGAAGAATTAGGAAAGATCACCGAGAGCAAAGATGCTTTATTAGAGACCAAGATCATCCATACTCTGGTAGTCCCAATTCCTATATAAGGATGTGAAAGTTGGATAGTGAAGAAGGCTGATCGGGGAAAAACACCTGATTTAAAATATGGTGTGGGAGGGGAGCTCTACAGGTATCCCGGACCATTAGAAAGATGAAAGAATGGGTCCTAGAGCAAATTAAACGCAAAACATCGCTGGAGGCAAACATGACAGAACGGAAGCGGTCCTACTTAAACACATCATGAGAAGGCAGAGTTGTTTGGAAAAGACTCATGTCGGTAAAAATAGAAGGCAGCAGAAAAAGAGGAAGAGATGCACTGACCCCATGAAGATGCCACAGGCACGAGTCCACAGGAGCTGAGCAGGGCTGCTGAGGACAGCACGTTGGGGACGTCGCTCATTCGCAGAGTCGTCAGGAGCTGAAACTGGCTCAGGGGTGTGTAGCACACATACCTGGTGCCATCCTTGCCCCAAAGAGACAACTCATAAACACAAAGAGGAAAGTTACTCCAGGGGAATTCTACCTGGCCATCATTTTCGATTTCATTCCAAAGAAAATAGGATTAATCTCCACTACAAAACGGAACTGACAACAGGATTCACTGTCGAGTGACCTAGTGCCACTGAGCACTGTCGGAGTACAGAACCTGGCCAAGGAGCCGTTCTCGACATCCAGGACATTTTTCCCAAATATTCTTGTGGCATCAAGAATGGAATGTGGCTTCACTACGAAAATATAAAAATGCGATCATCTTCTCTGAGCCATCACCAGGATAAAGAGTATGAAATACTAATTTTGCAGGCCTAAAGTCTGTCTAGGTGTTATCATCAAAATAAATTCACATCAGAATGATCTTCTGTCAAAGAAAGGAGAAGCAGCAAAGCTACAAAAAGGGCAATAAAGCCACTGCGACATACGAAGAGCTATCCATCATCCTTCAGAGATCTCAGATCCTTTTCCCAGGGAAGATATTTGGTTTATTATTGCCATAAAGCAAGCCGGAGCCTTCTGTACTTCAATTGGATTCCTTCTTCTATGCCATTGTCTGACACTTTTCTAAGGACTTGCCTAGTTTATTTCACTGCAAAACAAGCAGCAGCAAGTTGCCGGGCATCTTGACAGTGGTGGGAAAAGGGGAAAGCAGCTCATTTTGGCAAAATGTTCCTTTAGATGAAATGTAGTAACTTATCCAGGTGTGTGTGTAACTCTCTTTGAATAATATAATTATAGAAAATTGAATGCAATTTGGGGTATATCCACTGGATCTGTGTTATGCTAAGTTTTTTTTAAAGCCTGCCTGCCTTCCTCCCTCCTTCCACTTTGCTGCTTACATCTGTGTGCTTTCTTATTT